>OY756426.1:1850422-2450422 GCA_963576905.1 Mystacides longicornis | reverse complement strand
ATTTTCTCGAAAAATTAATTATAAAGGTATAATAAATCTCACTTGTTTCGGATTAAATCTAAAGATTATAATAAAACTAAATACCCATTTTTAAAATTAGCTCTAAAAATGTATACCTACCTACCTAATATTTTTTGTTTGAAAAAATGACGAAAAAATAAAAACCACGAAAATAAGGGATTAAAACAGAAAGTTTTTCATTTTTTCTATTATTGCACTAACTACAGGATAATCAGCTATAAAAATAAACATTCTTGTACTAAATAAAAACAATATCTTCTTTCTATTAAAAAAAATCATTTAAAAAACACGTGTATTGAGCATTTTCAATTTCTTAAAAAAAAAAACGAAAATAAACACCTACGTCAAAATATTGCAATATAAAAAATCATACATCCGTCTCGTTTACACTTACGCATTCAATAAAAGCGTTAGAAAGAGACAACAGCGAAAATATTGGGGATGTTTCAGCGAGCTTCTAAATTGACATACAAGGGTGTATTGGGTTAATAATGCGAAACGTATTCAGTCACTCGACGGACGTCGAATCGTTGGTACGTGCGGGCAGGCTTGCGTCGGTACTCTATCGGAATTTTATAAATACGCGCGCAAGCGTTTGTCGAAATACATTTGACATTTATTTTTTTGAATATTCAGTGCTAACTAACTTTCCAAGGAGTGATAAATAAGCAAAAAAAACTATCTGTGAAAAATACATAAACAATTTGTGATTATTGAATTAAAATAAATTTTACAAAATGACACTTAAATTTTGTATACATCTCAGCAGTTCCGTCGGCGAAATTTTTTGGAAGTCAATTTTCAATGTCGTTTTTAATTTTGTGTTTTTGTTATAAAATAACTTGCTAGTTTTTTTTTCTTTGTGTGTTAATTTTTTTTATTGTTTTTCTTTTTTTAATTATACTTGCTGTTTATTGTTGGTTTTTTTTTCTTCAATTGTTTCTGTTTGTCGTTTATTTTTGGTTGGTGTTGTACGAACATGGACTTTCAGAGTGCAATGGAAACTTTTGCTGAGGCTTGGGTTGCGGCCAATACCAAAACAGAAGGACCAGATAATTTACAGGTCAGTGAATTTTAATAAGGGAGTAGCAGCCGGGCATTTAGAAAATCATGAGCTAGCCACTTATCTATATTATTGAGAAAGCATATTTTTTATAATTGCAAAAAAAATGTATTTCTAAAGCAAAAAATAAATTTAAAAGGATGAACGACGTAGGTACATTTTACTTAAATATTTTGTAAATAGTATTATGTAATTTGAAGCTTTAAAATAGGTATACCTACTCGTAAACTGTCGACTTTTTTAACTCAAAGTTTCACCATTGATTCTACAGCCGTTTCTGCCCCTTATAGACTATTTGAACTTTGCAAAGAATTATTCGTCAATGTAGAGTGGGAAACAATTAACTAATATTTTAACAACTAATGACTAACAATTCATAACTGATGTTCGATTTTTAAATGGAACAAACCAATACGGGCTTATGAAAGTACAAAATTTGGACAGTTAGTTACTATGTATACATTGACGAAAAATTCGTTCGCAAAATTAAAATTGTCAAGGGCCCCTGAGCCTTCAGAATTTTCTGGCATTCCCCCTGTCCAGCGCCCGCCTACTCCAGTTTTTCCCCTCTATTAATAAAAAAATACTGACTGACTTCCTTGACCATAATGTAAACCACTTTTCCATAGGTTACATATTTATCTATCCCTCCCGAAGATTAAGTATTAACTCATTTTCGGGAGGTATCTTGTACATATATCATAGTGATAATTCTTTATAACCATGTTTTTTTATATACCTATATTTAATTGTGTATTTTGTTCAATAAACGCTATATATTAATATTAGCACAGGCTGGCTTATAATGTGGTAATTTTTACGTTAATAACGTTCATAATATAGAAAAATTCAAAGATGTCCATATTCTTATTTTTACTTCCTGTAATTTTGAAGGGCGTGCACCTACGAAACATGCCAGGCAATATGAACCGAGAGAAAAGTGATGTCATTGTTTTTATTTCAGAATAATGTAACCTATAGAATTAAGTATATGCAAAAAAAAGGTAAAGAGGCTAGGAAAATGTTCTGTAATCGTATCTGATATTATATTATCATTTTCTTAGTCTTTTTTTTTAATGGTCTAGTCTTGTCCTTAATAATAATGTAAACAGCATTGTTTTTATTTTTAAATGGACGACGCGCCAAAATTTTGTCCATAGCTCTTCTTATTACCAACGCACGGATAAAAATGTATCTGACAAGCACCCAAGATTTTATCGGTACAGAGCTATTCAAATTTGACTTTCTTAAAGATTCAAACATTTTCTTTAGTTTTGGCTTATCATTGGGAAAATCTAGTGTTTTTATTTTCAAAACGTATTTTTGCATTGTGTAATTGATATAGGTATTTGCAAAAAAGGTAGACAGGCATCTACCTGTTTTCTATGCAAATACGTCCCTTGTCTTGTTATACGTATTATATGGTGAGAATTTGTTTATTATTTTGAAAATTTCATTCAATATAGGTATATTTATAGAAATGCGTTGTTTTGTTCTATAAAACTGTTTAAAAAATTGTGGAACGTACAGTTATTTTTTCTACTTGATAAAAGGATATTCAAAATATATTTGTATTTCATTCATAAAATTTTATACTTCACAGTGTGTTTTGATTGAGAAATTAAATTATAATATATTCAAATAGATTCACTCTTTTTATTCAAATTGAAGTTCTACCATCTGTCTTTGTCTTACTTTATTATGTCGGAGATCATCATTTATTTAAAAAAAGCATTTTCAGTGTCATAGCTTTTTCTTTAAATACGTTCTCTCTGCTTACCCTGGAAACATGTAGGTATGTTAACCATAATATAGCTCGCTGTCCTCTGTTGGAAACATTTCACAATATTAGTAGGGATTTACATGCGTTTGTTAAATGTTATTTTAATGTTTTGGAAAAATTAACTATTTTTTAACTGTTTTTTATTTATATATTTATTTCTTTGGTTACCGGTTTCGGCTACCAGCCATCATCAGACCAAACTTAAAACTAATGTGCACAGATACAAAATATTGTGACTTACAAATTTTTAGGTATTGTGATGGAGGGGGGTGTTAGGGGTGGGCGTGGAAGGAGATAGGGTAGGGAAGAGAGATAATAGCGGAGATTTATACGGGTTCATTTCTTTATTTATTAGATTATTAGGGATATTTTTATTAATTTCGATTGTCTCTAGGGTGTTAAGTTTTCTATATGTGTAACCATTGGTGTGCTTGTAAGCTCTCTTTCCTACCCTATCTCCTTCCACGCCCACCCCTAACACCCCCCTCCATCACAATACCTAAAAATTTGTAAGTCACAATATTTTGTATCTGTGCACATTAGTTTTAAGTTTGGTCTGATGATGGCTGGTAGCCGAAACCGGTAACCAAAGAAATAAATATATAAATAAAAAACAGTTAAAAAATAGTTAATTTTTCCAAAACATAAAAATGTTAGGAAACTGTTTTATAGTAAGCCCAAAAAATATAGAAAAAATAGTTATTTTAATGTCTTTATACCTCGAGGCATTTGTGTGTAGTTTGGTTAGTTAGAGGTGGACAGTATATAGGCACTTAAATCTCTCAAAATTGAAGGGCAGATGACCTCAAATCGGGTCTTGCAAGTGTGCAAAATATTTTGATTTTGCACATTTCCAAGACCTTATTAGTCTTTAAATACTGATATCTTAATTTTATTACTCTGCAACATTCTTCTACTTTTCGTTCCAAAGATTCTCCTTACTATCTTCTATATTATAAAAATGGAGCCCTTTTTTGCTTGGTTATCGCATCACGCCTAAACGACTGGACCGATTTCACTAATTCTTTTTTTTACTCGTTTACTTTAGTCAGGAGAAGGTTCTTATGAAAGGAAAAAATTAAGAAATTCGCGTGGAAAATTTGAAAAAAAAAAACTCTAGGTAGGTAACCTTCTTAGTACTTTTAATTAACAATATAAATTTTATTCCAAATTTGAAAAATTGGAATTAAATGAAAGTTTGACAGGAACTGTCAGTTGGTGTGATAGAGAATAATATAAGGTTCGAAACAGATGCATCGATCTAAATTACACTGGTTAAAAGGTAATTGGCTTATAATTGTACAAAATCGAATTCAATATTCATAGTTAGGAACACAGGACAATGTCTGTCGGGAAAGCTTGTATCAAATAAATAAATAAATAACGCTTTATATAACACTCTGAAATAAACATAAAGAGTTAATTTAACGGCGGACTTATCCCAAAGGATCTTTTCCAACCAATCCATAACATTTTTGTTAAACCTCAATCGATATTGAAATGAAATGAAATTTTTTTTGTTGATTAAATGGTTTTTAAACATAACTTTTTGTCTGCTAAGTAAATCGAACTTTTTATTCCATTTTTTATCAAACATTTATAAAATTCTAATTTGAATAGTTTTTTAAACGCTTTATTGTCAAAGTTTTTTACTTCTGTAAAAACACATTTAGAAAAATACTTTTGTATTCCCTCTTTATAAGATCATTTTATCTAAAATATTTGATATAGATTAATACCTATAAATAAGGTTATAATAATTATTATGTATAATGTTGAATTTCATAATTGTTTTATTCGAATAAATATACACAAAGACAATAACTAATCTTGCCTGGTCTGTGTATATGGACATAAAGTTAACTATTTTTATAAAATAACAAGCTTTCCCGACAGACGTTGTCCTGTGTTTCTAACTATGAATATTGAATTCGAATTTGTATGGTGATGAATTAATTAGGTATCATTTAGCCAATGTGATTCCGAACGATGCGTCTGTTTTAAACCATGTATATTCCATCCGCATAATGTCAATCGCACCAATTGACAATTTTTGTCAAAATTTGAAAATTGAAATAAAATTATAAGGTAAAAAGTACTAATAAGGTTGTCTACGTAGAGTTTTCTTTAATTTTCTAATTTTTCATGCGTTTTTAATAATTTTTTCTTCTTAAAGGACATTCTCCTGATAAAAGCCTACACGACAAAAAAATAATTAGCGAAATCGGTACAGCAGCTTAGGCGTGATGCGATGACATCGGGAAATAGCTCTCCATTTTTATATATGTATAAGATATAATTGTGTTTTTTTTTCTTCTTATCATGGCAATAATATAATTTATATAAGAGAATAATTATACACGTTCAGTTGCATTATTGACTTCTGAAAAGACATGAAAAAAACTAAAATTTTTCTACTCCTAAAAATACAGAAAAGGAATTTGGAGGGTAAACTTCAAAAGAAATCATGAATCTCATCAATTCCTATTAAAGATAACGAAAATTTCTTTTTTTAGGGAATGTTTTTGTGTAGGTACATAAACAAACAAACAAATAAATAAACTACATCTACCTGTTCACTATTTATTTTGGAAGTTATTGTTAACTTTTTAAAAAAACTAAAAATGGTTATATAAAATTCACGTTTTATTATTTACGATTACTTACTTTTTAAGAAAAATCTTTTTATTATAGCTGTTGCTGTAAAGATAACCGAATAAATACAATCTTCTAAATTGCACCCAAAAAAGTTTTTATTTAACTCGAAGTCATCAATAATAACTCGGTGTTTATTGACTTGTCAGCAACGAAATACGATTATTATTAGTGGCAGGGTTGCCACAGTGAAATGAAGAAAAATGTTTAAATATTTTAATCAAATGACAATTTTTAAATACAACATAGATCACTATATTTATTTCCCTTTGTCACATTTGAAAATTTAGACAAACTTTACGTAGAAAATAAACTAATATCTTTTTATCGTATTCAAATATGCGTCATTTGTTGGATTGTTCTCGCAATTGACAGAATGTGCCCTGCAAATATCGTTTAAAACAGATCTGTCAAAATAATATCGGTTAGGTTAATAATTGATTTAAACGACGGACGTCTTTCAGGAAAGCTACTACCTAATCAATAACTATTGGGTTTACCATTGTTATAAAAACATTAATTCAAACTATTTGTGATTCTGACTTTAAAACAATACCTATCTTACCTATGCCAAATTCTTTCAAAATTTTGTAGGTGAATGAGGATAATTTATAGATTGTTTTAAAAGCGAAACTGGTAGGTACACTTTTTTCATACATATCAAGATGTGTGCTTAATTGCTTAAGCGTGACCTTCTTTTAAAGAAATTTATACTAACTGTGGAGTATTAAGATATTTTGTTTAATCCGAAACATATTTTCGGACGACTAAAGCGACCATCTTCAGCGGAGAATTTTTGTAACTTTTTGTAGTAAGGCGGGACGAAGTTCGACGGGTCAGCTAGGAAACAAAATAAAGCTTAGTTGCGAAATTAAAATACATTTTTAATACAACCATTTAAAACATTCAAAGGGCGGATTTATCTCGAAGGATCTCTTCCGGCAAACCCAATGTCGTTTAGTCCGCCGAAAATAAATATCATATTTAAAAAAAATCGCAATACTGCAAAGTTGGTTTCATTTATAATTTGGAATAATGACTTACAAAGTTACAAATTATGTGTTTGGTGAATAACGTCTTCATGAAGGTTTGCGATCAATATTTATATATTTTTTAAATTGTGGCAGCCCTGTTTTTCGGTTCACTAGACATCGGACTCAGCGAGATGAATCTTATCGTAAAACAGCCTCTTCTGGGAAAGCATTTTTGTTGGCTGGTCCGTTGAAGGGATTACCTTCTTCTGATGTGACTCAACGGACACAATAGTCAAAATATGGGCTCCCAGACTTGTGAAACTTCCGTCTGTTTGGCGGTGCATTGTTGTCACTTCTCATTGTAACACTTTTATGGCGCAAATCTCTTGTTGTCTTTCCGACAATCTTTGACGGCAAATTTTGACTTTTACGTAGATTCCAAAAATACGAATTCGGTTAGTTTTTTTAATAATTCTGCTATTTTGTTCCGTAATAATAGTTTGTAAAATATACAAATAAATAACTTTAACAGACTAGATTTTTTAGTCATCATGTCACGTATATGCGTTTCATTGTGGCTCACACAATCTGATGAAATTTTCAATGTGGATTTACACATACGTAAATGGACGTAAAATATGGCATATTATAATAATATGTACAATAAGTCTTATTTACCGTCAAAACTTAACAAAATTTTGTTCTAATGTTGTTCGTAGTACATACCACATTACATATTGTCTTACTTATATTGAGGGTTCTATAATTACCATATGACACATTTTTTATGTGCAACTAATATTTATTTAGATATGCATTTTAATATATTTGATTGCATTCAAGTACTTGGTACTTGAAAACCTTATCCTTTCGACATTTAATCAAAATAAATTTATACCATATATGTTAAAATATTTATCTACTATTTGCAATGTGCACAGGTTCACAAAGTGTATATCAGAAAGCAACGTTAAATAAATTTAAAAAAAATGTACCCTTTTTGTATATAAAATTATACCTTGATAAACCGAAAGCAATTCAAATTTCAATTTTCAAAATTGATGTATACTTTTGAGATTTTTTTAAACGTCAAACATTTATTTCTAGCCTTCGAAAAGATATATTAATTTAATAAAAGAAAAGAGATATGAAATGTCCAACTAAAGGATATTTAAATTATTTATGCATTAATGATTTTCTGAATTACACAGGGTTTAAGAAAATTGTGAGACTTTGATTGTCAGAGATTTCAGTTTAAGGGACAGAAAATACATTTCGAACTTTGACAGGTCATACGGTGTTAGATTGCATATCTATCAACTATTCTACATAATAATAATATATTAAATTTTTATCTTACGAACATAAATAATGATATATTGAGATATAAACTCGGCTATAAAATTAATCAGTTCCTTTCAATACTAACTCTCTCAGTTATCTCTCAGTTTGAAATTCTAAGAACTTGGGTTCTGACTAAGTCACAAGTTTATAAAAATGAATTTAACGAGTAACTCCGAATTGCTCTCGAATTATTTATCTAATATGGTAAATATGTTGTTTTTGGGTAAACAGCACATCTTATGATTATATTTTGATAAAGCATGTCGGTCAGCAAACACAAAATTACTTCTTTTAAAGAAAGTGTTTTCTCGAAACTTGATCATACGAAATGTACAATCGAAGTGGTTAGTAGGTCTCCCATTCGTGGAAAAGATAGAAGTCAGTATGGTTTTGCAGGTTTCGTACATCACTCTACAGCTTTTGTACGTACAGTGAACTTAAGGAAAATTATTTTGTTTTCAATTAAGCGGCCTATTTTTTTCAAATTAAAGTCTGTTGAAAGCCTGAAAATCTACCTATGTAAGAAAATAAAGTCAAATGGAAACTTCATCGTCTACTAATATTTTTTTGTCTTTAATTCGCATATTTCGTTTGATCTAGTGTAGGTGAAACACATTGTAAATTCGCCATCTTTGAAACAACAAAATTATTGTCTTCTGCATGCTTCTGCACCTACCCCCTCTCATTCTCGCGTAATTGCCAGTAGCCCATTTCACTTACTCCACCGTCTCGGGCGTTTTAGAAATTTTTCATACAAAGTCAACCAAATTGCGCGCATATAATTATATTCTCGCATTGATCCCGTCTGAGCTTTGAATACGAATGAAATATGGACGTTTTAGAATTAATATTTTAATGTTATTATTTAATTACCTAGTTTATTTTTGTTTCTGGAGGCGCAGTGCACAATTAATGAACGAGCCGCCTCTGGTTAGGACCAAAGGGTCCACAGGACAATGTCTTTCGGGAAAACTAGTTGTATAATAACATATAATTACCATATAGTCTATAATAAAAGCGATTTGGAACAGCAGTTATTGAGGCAACATTCCTGATTCCAAAACATTCGTGAGTGTACAGGGCTGAAAACTGTCGGCGATTTGTTGAAGGCAGCGAAGCTTTCTCTCAAATGGTCGCCTAAATCGGGGAGAACCGAATAAGGAAACCAGAAGAAGAAGTACATTTACGGTGGATCTTTTGAACAAGCATTATACAGTCAAATAAGGTTTAATGGAGGATTAACTCACTAATGTCCCATTAGAGAAAAAAACGGATCTTTCAACTGTCAAATAGCGGCGATTGGGGCATTAAACACCTTAATGAAAGATTAAATTTAGTGGGCTGCTCCAACAGCCAATAGCACACTAATGGACAATTTAGAACTGTCAAAATGGTTGCCAATTTTGTCTGTTTTCATACCGTTTTTCGAAATTGTTGATGATTCTTATTATGAGAGAGCCCATTTTTTTCGACCAATTTATAAATCGGATTACAATGCTTTCTATAAAGCATCAAAATATGAACTATGCGGTACTAATATATCGTCTATTTTATAAAAAATATCTCACTTTTTTAGTAATGCTAAGTGAAATGTCAAAATCACAAGATGACGCACGTAGTACATAATATTATTATAAACCAATGGGAATAATCTCGAAATACTTATTTTTAATACAGAAAATAATATATATGAATTATTTTATTATATTTGTTTGGGTTCCCTTTTAAAAATATTTAAATAACAGAAATAAAATAAAACTTGACTTGACAGTTGCAGTAAAACAAACACATAAGACCTTGTCTGTCATCTCTTTCTAACGAATGGTGTTTACCGCGCGTCTCGCTCTCACACATGTATAGAGTGAAGATAACAACAAATTCATATTGCCAGTCGCAAAAAAAAAACAAGATAATTGTCAATTAACCAATGGTCCATTAAATTTCTCATGAAAGACCCGTTTTGAGTTAGTGGATCCTTTAAAGTTATATGTCCATTTACTATTAGGCTGTTTAATGCTCATTCGAAATACCGGCTCTTACTCTTGTAATAATAACTATCTTGGTGACTTTTACACTCGCTCATTGCATTTCTTGATTCAAAAATCAACTGTTCTTTTTTGTTTTAAATGGAAGGGTTAAACAATAACCAATTCATCCCATATACATTATTGGCACAAATCGGGTGAAATTCATAATATATATTGATAGCCGGTTTCATAAAAAGCTTCAAAAGAACACTTTAGTTAAAGTTCCTTTGAAAATTTAAAGACTCCTTTAAGCTGACGCGTTTCATAAAAAAATATTCCGGCTAAAATTTGAAATGTCAAAAAAATATTTTAAAGTTGGTAGCAGTTGGTAGTGTTACCATGGAAATCTATGGAAAACATAGGTTGTTTACTAATATTTACGCGGAATTTCTGTTGATCTGTCAATTTCATTTCTCAATAGAGCATCAAAGTGCCGTTTTTTTTGTGTTAATTTATTTATTATTATGGTTTATGAATTAGTAAACGAAATCTGTAAATAATAATATTATTCCCGTTTTGCTATGTTTTCCGCCCTATTTTAGTCGTTTTTGTCCACAGTGTCACCGCATACAAAATGTTTATCTTTGTCACATAGAAAGCGCCACGAAATTTTCTATGAACTCCGGTGGTAAAAATTTGAACTACCTAAAGTCGATTTTGACTAACAATAATAATCAATAACGGTACATACTTTAGCTAAAAATCGGTTTTAAATGTCGTTTTGTTGTTATAAAACCCGTTTTTTTAGGGAGTTTAAAGTCTCCTTTATTTTTAATGAAACCGGCCGTGATGGAATGAGTGATGATCGATTATCCGATGATTAGTTAACGCGACAATTTATTAAAAGTAAAATAAAAAATAAAGATACTCCTGCCATCTAGTGTAAAAAATTTGCACAATTTCTAAGAGCTCTTTGATTCCTCCGATATTGCTAAACAAATAACCGTCAAAACGACGACGGCATGTAGTGGTGTTTGAACTAGACGCCGATAAGCACTTTTGAAAATCACTGCAGCGCCTAATCTTAATTCAGATAAGCTTATTTGTATTGATAATCCTTAATCTTATGTATTAATAATAAATACTATTTTTACGAATCATATTTCTGTAAAGTTATACTGAAAATGTTGTCACATTTCGAACGGAACGACCATAGATATTTTTTGATTAATTCTTCCTACCTACTATAGATAGACACCAGTCTTTGTTGTAGAATGGTTAAAATTTTCCGATTTTATAGTACCATTTTTTTTTGTCTTCCAATAGTGTATTTCAAAACGAACTTAAAATGTTTGGTAGAGATTTAAAAATGTTTTACTATTCTCGTAGATTAATTATTATTTTGTCGACATTACAAAAATTCTGGTAAGATTTTAGCAAATACATACTCATTTTACTAGATAAAATCTTGTTCGATTGTTTTACAATACGAACGCACCTTAAAATTATTGGCCTAACTTGCACTTACAACGCTAGATTCTTAGATAAATATTTAGTTTCGAGATAGAAAAAGAATAGGTGAAGCAATAAAATAGGAGAGCATCTATGCGGAATGTTATGCGTTTGTAAGAAGCGAAAGAGGTTTGTTTGGATAGGAAAGAATGGAAATCCGTACTCTCTGCCTATTCGATGCGAAAGAGACAGTAACCCCTACGGTCTGGCTACTACAGATTTTGAAAAGGTTATCAATTACGACACTTTCCCTTCGTTTTTGTTTTTGGGGTGTTAAGACTAGTTACAACTGTAAATCTATGCACAAATACCGTAAATTATCCGTAGGTTTGGAGTGATCACTTACGATTGCGCACACAAACAAACTAATCTAGAGATTATATTTTTGTGTGTATCCATCTTAGGTGTGTGTGTGTAGTTGCGAAAGATAAGAAGGTGATAAGAAATCATGTGGAAGAGATTTCTGTTGACTTACCGAGGTTTTATTTGCCCCTATGTATTATGATTCTTCATATCATACAGTAGGGTACGAAATAATGTGGAAAATAAACAGAAAAAAACATTTTACATAATATTATAACATACATTTTTTTTATTAAAAAGCTGTTTTTACATATTTATTTTAGTTTTCTTCCTTTAGTCTATATAATGACGCATCAAGATCGAGCGCAATGGAGAACTCTTAATAATAAAAACAGCTTTTACATTTTGAAGTGGTTCGTAGACCAGAGGTATCAGTCGACGACTTTTGTACGTACAGCGTATGGTGGTCGTGGGTTCGAATCCCGGTGCCGACGATTTCCACTTTCACAACACAAGCTTTGCTTTATGTGAAAGATGTCGAAAGTGTATTTGTGTTCACTTTGAGTGAGCACAGATTTTTTTCATTTTAATATCAAAAATTTCAACACTACTTCGTAATCTTTCATGTCTTGGAGTTCAAATTTGTTATGTACCGAAACCATTTTCGGCATTAACCTATTATTTTTTTTGCAAAAATTAAATAATTATTATTTGCGTGTACTTGTATAAGTCTAGTAATTCGCCTGATTTGAAGCCAATGGACAATTTAGTGGCATTTTTTGCAATGTTTGTGTATTTACATAGGGATTGTTCATTATTATGAATTTAGAAAAACTTAGTTGCACTTTAACGATTTTTTTTTATTGATAATGTCTTGTTATGTTAGACGAAAGCGCTCGAGATTCAATAAAAAATTGTGAAAGTACAACCGTGTTTTTTTTTAATTCATAATTTATGAAGCGTATAAAAAATATGGAAAATGGATTCTAAAACTGAATTAAATGTGATGACAGCGGTTATTCCAATTTGATTTTGAGATGAAAACATTAATGAAAATTGTATAACAATAATAGAAACGCTGTCGGTATTTCTTAAAAATAAAATGTGACTTTTCTCTATAAACTCCTTTTTCTGTCCACATTAATTCGCACAATACTGTAGGTATATCTCTGTTCTAAATAATTCGCTAATGTTTACTCAAGTTTTTGACGAGATTAAAACGTAAATTCTCTAGACAACTACTAAGCCGTTTCGCCATGAACTCTCCATGAAACGACCACTCAACTCCCTATAGTTTTAAGAGATATTTAGGCGTGATTTTTTTGATGAACCATTGAATTTTTGGAAACCATCTCCACAGGCAGGGAGTAATTTTATGTTGGGAAAGAAACAGACAAGTTCTACTTATTTCTCAGAATGTAAATAAAAATCAGATCAAGAATACAAAATTCAATAATAACTTTTTAACAAATATGATTTTCAATTCCTTACCTTATTTTATACACTCATACAGACAGCGTCTAAAATCCTAAACTAAGAATATTGACACAAAATAATATAATTTGACAATAAAAAAAAATTTAACATACCTCCCATCTCATATTTAATGAGTGCTTTCGCTAGAAAAACCTTTAACATACCTAACTTCAAATAAAGCAAAAATGATATTTCTGCAAATGTCGTCTTGTCTTTAGTATGGATACTGAATTCGGAATTCAAGTTTGTATAGTGAGTGATATATTTAAATCACCTATTTAAAAAATATGAAGTGCACATTTCTTGCAACTTCGATTGCCCAGTATTACCGGATCTTTTAAAAATCATTTACACATTTTTTTTTGGTTGTTGCTTTCCGTAAGTATGTTAAATTATCAAATTTTCGTTTTTTTTTTTTGTAAGTGACCTCTATTTATGGTTCGAAATGTGCATTTTCAATTTTCCATTGTACCTTTTTATTAAACCTAATGCGTTGTATTTTTTTTATGTGGTGAAAACTTCTATTGCAAAACAGAATCCAAAAGCAATCGCAGAACTATTTTGAAATACTCAACTCAACATGCATGATATAATATTAGGTATATTATTTATCAGGTTTAATACTATTAGATTATGTATATTATTATAAGATATAATTTGGTTTGGTAGTCTAACAACGTAGTTATCCTAATAATTTCATTTGACAAGTTTTAAAAATGATCTTAATGTGTTTCACCCCCAGGGCCAGTGTTATTGTTCCAAAATGAACCATTTAAGCGATTGCGGAGAATGTTGAGTATTAAAATCGCGTGTTTGTCTGACTGTTGGCAGAAAACTCTAACCCTCGTTTTTAACCGATAACCTATTTCTTTTCTAACATAGCTATAGGGTTTAATAATCCTTCACAAAGCAGCTAGCACTCCTGGCAATTAAATATCTCGTATTTTTTTTCTAGGGCGGTTACTCTACATTTCAATCACATTACCGATCCAATTTGGGCTATTTCCCAGGGCAATTTATTCCAACCAACCTTATATTTTGGTTTCTACGCATAAAAACAGTTCCACGTATCCTGGCGCCATATACATGACAGCAGTCGCAGTTTTTAAATTTGGTTGCTCTCTTGTTCTTGTTCTAATTTCCAACTTTTATATCTATATTTCATTAATGATTAAATATGTAGGTATCTACTTGTTGCATACATGAGATTTTTCGACATGTTGAACATGTTGAGAATTCTCATGATTAGGAGTTTCGGAGACAAACATTACCACCTAATGGCGAACGTTGTTAACGTAAAGTGATCACACTAAGCCAGCCTTCGAAATAACAGTAGAAGACGGTCGTAAGCCCGTAGAGTTTTGTTCCATTTAAAAATCGAACATTAGTAATGAATTGTTAGAGTCATTAGTTGTTATTTTTTCTTTAAGTTCCACGTATGTCTATTGTAAATTACGTAGGTACCTATTGATTTATGAAAAAAGTATAAATAAGGATTTTTACGAGTATTTATAGAAGTATTGACGTTCGACATTGCGATCGGGATTGAGTTTCAAGAGTAACCCACCTGATCTAATTTATTCTTTTTTTACAAAGTATTTTATTACATACTTAACCATTTCTCTTTCCAACCCCTCATTACAATATTAATACTATTGCAACACTCAGAATTACGTAGATAGCACACTCTGTTGACAAGCAGACCCTGCCAGTCCAATCTTCGTCACTATACGACCTTGCCTATTGAAATTCCTATCTATACCCAAAATATATATACGAAATTCAATTATATATTTAATAAATTAATGAAACAATAATTACCTGTATGTAATAGCAAGTACAGATTAGCAAAACGCCTTCGGGCCAATTTAAATAAAAGTAAATTATTATATTCAATTATACGTATGTGTCATTGTAGAGAACCAATTTTCGTTTTCTCTTACTTAATATAATTATTCTGATGGGGTGACATAATATTTATTTAAATACATTTGTTATATTTTATATGTAACGATGAGTAGGCGTTATTAAAAATAACAAAAAAGATGTGTTATCAACTTTTTATATATCAACATTACAGCAACAGTGTTCGAATTTTGACATAAGAAATTAAGAACACGTTACGAAGTATGTATTTATATATTTTACTACTTACTAGCAGTAAATTAGTGAAAGCGAGAAAGAGGCAGTCTAAACTTGACGTTTAGCATCATGTTGTGTAGCTTGACACTGAAGCAAACAAAACTTCTACTGAAATGAAATGAATGAACATAGCAAAACGGTTAAATTCAAAAACAATATTAGTTAGTCATATAAATATATTGAAAATTTGATTTTTATTTGTATTACGGTCGTTCAATTGAGGATTCGCTTTTTCTAGGAAACCAAAACATTAGCAACCAAAACATTTTCTAGAAAACCAAAACGTTAACCATGTTCGCAATTTGGTACACTAGATAAAATAAAAATGACATGTTTAATTATTATTCTATTGAACCATAAAAAAGTTATCAACTTATGAGCGTATTTTTCGAAGAAAAAACCTTATTTTTTCAAGGATAAAAATATGGCAGAAGCACTGGAGCATGACATCCACCTTACCTGGATGCCTTGCGGGCCCAACAGCCGTCTTCACTACACGTTTTAACCATCTATAATGACCGTTTCTGTTTACCCAGAAAGAGATGTAGCTACCTACTGGAGTTGATCATGCTAAGTTTTGACAAGCTTAACCGGAAATCAAAAATATTCTATTCTTCTTAAAGCGCTGTTACGTTTCGTGTAAAAGCATCTAAATCCTTGACAGGTTCTTTATCATTTGTCTTTTAATCCGTGTTCAGATATTGATAAGCCATCACATTTTCTTCGATAAATGATAGTGGACAGCATTTTTTCCCTTTTGTTTCTTTTTCCACGTCCCTCTACTTAGATTTTTTTCCTTCTGAATCCTCATCCCATTCGACACCGCCATCCCAAAGATCAACCTCTATACTTTTCTGATTACTTTAAGGGGTTTATAGAATCTTCTGTTGTCTCCTAGATATAACTTAGGGTTAAGGCGGATTTTCATCCCCAGAACATCAAAATTGATTTTTCGTTATTTTACAAGATAGATTCGCTTCTTAGACTTTTTGTACTTGTCCGAGCGAATCATCGTATTGACACATAAAACCAGTAGTGGCCGTGGGTGATGATGTTACAACTGTCGAGTTTAGGGTTCGTGAAATACCAGCACAGTCAGCGTAACGTGCAATTAGAGCCGGACAATAAAATGACCAGCAGTTGATTATTGCTGATTGCAAACACCCTCGGGTCAACAGCTTTATCTAGACCTGATAAGATCTACTACATGTTTGCTGTACTCGCCTTTTTTTGCACACTTTCTGATGACCACTCGGTTCTTTCGATTTTATTCATTCTCTAGTTGTCTTTTCTATTGGCGGTTGTTGCCATTTGTTGGTTGTAACCACTTGTTGCCATTCTGGTGATATGAAGCTGATCTGGTGATATCATGCTCTTAAAAATGGAAGCTAAAAGATCAGTTTAGCTATGCCAAACATTCTAAGTTTATAGATTCTGATCTTTTTTATGCAAATGCTAATTGTATGAACTACATCATGCTTACGTCTGTCTACTTTGGCCGTTTGAAAATCTAGGTTACTGTGACATTTTCTTTCATTTTGTGGTCAAATTTCCAGCATGGAAATCTTTAACATAACAAAAGATTCCATGCCCAGCAGTGTTCAAACTAGCATCTATAAATGTCCCACACCGAGACGGTTGCCATTGTTTCAACCTTCGGGTAGTTGGAAATAGTTGTGAATAAATTATTTGCAACCAAATTGCATATTATTTCTTCCTCTTCTTCATTTGCCACGTTGCCAATGTCAACAACTATCACTCGACCCTCGGAAATCTATGTCATATTCTTTAAAAATTTCCAATGCTTATGGATAGGTTTGCCACAAAAGTTGTTCATTGTATGTGGAATTTCTCAGAAGAGATATGTTGAGAAACTTGATTTTGTTCGTAGGAAAAAATCTAAAAAAAAAAAACAGAATAGAAAAGAATCGAAAATGATAGAAGAATGCTGAATTCTGTTGCTAAAGATTCAGCTAGAAAGGAATAAACTGTAAAGAATTCATATTAGCGATACAACAATGTGTGTGATTTTTGGCCCATCGATCTGTCTGTCATAATTTAATGTGGCATTAAACGTAATAAAATTATAATAATTCTTTAATTAATTTTAATTAAAGGCAGAATCATTTATTTTGAAGTGGACAGATGGCAGCCTTAAGTACGTGGTTATTCCTTAAATGGAAAATTTACTGCCCCGTTAAAGACAAACATAGTCCTGTTAACTTGGACCCTAGGATTATTTTATTATATGGAAGTATCCTCAAGAGAGCTTAGCGACTGAGTTATTTTGTAAGGAACTTGGAGAAATTAATGCTTATGACGAACATCTTGACGCGACTCATGGAAAAACACCACGATTTCTTGAAACATCCTCAAAAATTCCTCTTACTTTCGGGTCTCAATTCGTTGGTTGGTCTGTCCCAAACAGTCTTCTTCTCCAAGCCTCCCTGTTTGCAGCCAGCTTCCCCAAGTCCTCGTGAGCTACAGGAGCAGAGAGTGTCTGCTTATGAGCTACTATGTCGAAGTTTCAAATCACCTGTTTCTTGAAGGTCCTTCTGGGACGATCTCTGCATTGGCCCTCTCATTAATTCCGTTGACGATAATACAAAGCAGAATTCGGATATCGATAAGTACATTATTCTTACGGATTTGTTTGAACTTCAACCATTTTGGACTAATTTTGATTTTTGCAATTAGAGTTTTATGTAAAAAAAAGAAAGGGTTTATCAAAGTTAATGCAGTCTAACACAATGCCTGTGTCCTACCGGTCCTTCTCTATGGCTGTGAATCTTGGCACCCAACCTGCGCTCAAAACACCCGCATAGCAGGATTCGAGAGCAAGTGCCTCAGAAGAATTCTGGGCATACGTTGGATAGATTTTTTGCCGAACACAGTTGTCAGAGACCTAACAGGCCAACCACTGGTCACTACCACTATAAAATTCCGCCTATTGACCTGGCTAGGTCACGTACTCAAGAAGCCTACAGAGGACATAACCCGTCTTAGTCTCAACTACCATCCAGAAAGCACCGGAGACGCGGTAGGCCCCTCCAAACAAATAAAAAACTCTATGAAGCTGACCTTCAGGCCGTTGGTGTTGACTGAGACGCGACTGCTGGAATCGCAGGGGACAGGACCGCATGGCGAGGACTTGTGGAGTCCATATGCTCCAACTAGGGAGCGGACATGGATAAATAATAAGAAAATAAATCCGATAATACCATTAAAGACCGGGATGATGCAATACAACAGTATCCTGAAGATAAGTGACATAAAGGAATAGACGAGCTGACTACAACGGCCAATAGTTCCAATAAATTGGGAGGGTGTCAAAAAAGTTGTATGTTTGACGAATGGTTTTAACCTTCGTAAGCTGTTGACGTCTTTCGCGCGTCATGGTCTTCCAAGCTGTCTTCAACTTTTTCTAATATTTCATGTGCTAAAAACGGGAAACATAAATTACTGCAACACCGTAAAAATGCGCTTTGAAAACCCTTTTCTGGATGGCATAAAATATTCGCCTCATCATTAATAGTTATATATCGCTCCATTCATTTTTTTTTATGTTAATGATAATTTCATTATTTATTTATCATTTCATATTAAACAGGTCCATAAATTACACTACCCCTTCATCAAAAAAAAACTTATGTTCAAAGAACGTCTTTATTTTTTTTTGCTTTGGTCTTTTGTGTTAGTTATTTAATGTGTAGATTTTATTTTCTCCAATACAAATACACTACCACCTGTCATTTTGGATAAATCAGCAATTAAAAATCATTTCTGCACAAGCTGAATTGATGAATAATATTCAATTATATTCACCCTATGAAAAAGCGGGTTTACAGTAAAAATAATTTTTATTATCGGCCACTTCCCTTTTATTAAATTCGATGAATTTTCATCAATCGATTCATCGTCCGAACTTTCTCTTTTTATTAACAGTTTAACTTATTTTTTGTTTATTTATTTTATTAATTATTTATTTAAATACAGTGGTACAATAACAATTAAACAAGATATTTAACATGTAAACGTGTTTTATTTCTCCTGTTTGACATTCTGTTTTCGCAAAAGTGATTAATTTTTTTTATCCTTTTATTTATTTATTTAATTTTATGAATTAATTTTTAATTCACATATTGTTCGACTGTAGGAATTTCTCAGTAGGAAATGCCGTTGTTCATTTTAGACAGGGCTTTCAAAAAGTTAAGTTTTTTGCTATCTCAATAGTCTTATCTGCTCAAATTCTTTTCTTCTTTCATATAAGGTCAGATAAGATATTTTAACCGTCATCGAACAAACTAACCTCCAACTCTTTTATCCACGCACACTTCTTTCGCTTCTTCCACCGACATACCATTTCTAATACATCCTCTCCTATTTCTTGTACATCTGACCTGTACCCGGCTTCTCTGCATTTCAATCACAATTTCGATCCAATTTCGATGTCGTTTTCACACGTAGATTTAGGTTGCTATGCATGGAAGTAGTTCCACGAAGTCTTTTAAAATTTGGTATTGCTTTACGAAAAAAATAAGGAAGTAGGCATAGTATAGTATTAAAAGGTATTTGTGGTCGACATTGAGTTCGGGACTGAGTTTCAAGGAGCTACTTACCTGGCCTTCCTTGAGGATGGAATCGATGTGTTCGAACCACGTCATCCACGCATTCTTACACCTTTCCTTTCACCCTTATAAATAATTGTCTTCGTCATTCTGTTTGCATCCATTCGAAATCATCTCAACTTTGACTTTCATCTTTGTCACAACACTAACTTCCATACCAATTCTTCGTAGAGATTTCTTCTCTACTGCATTCATACTACATTTTTCCTCCATGTCCAGGTTTAACATTTATTTATTTATTGTCTACGCAACCAGCGGTTGCTTTTACAAACAATTTTGACATTAAAAAAAAAATACATTAATAGGTGATGCCAAGATGCAAACATCAAAAGAAAATAAACTAAACACAAACAAGAGACACAAAACAAACAGTTACAAATACATAAACATGTAGAAATTAAATGAATACGATATTGTAACATGGGGCCAAAGAAAACATCACAACTTCATAGAAAACACAAAGTGCCTATAAAAAAATTCTAAGTAGGTAACCTTATTTAACTTTTTACCATAACATTTTTATTCCAATTTTGAAATTTTGACAGGAACTGTCAGTTTTTAGATAGTTGGTGCGATTGACAAAATTTGGATGGAATATATGTACATGGTTTAAAACAGACGCATCGGTCGGAATTGCATTGGTCAAAACGTAATTAATTCATCTTGCACCATACAAATTCGAATTCAATATTCAGAGTTAGGAACACAGGACAACGTCTGTCGGGAAAGCTAGCACATAATAATATAACGTGGATTGATAAATTTGAGAAGTCTTTAGTACCTACATACATATTAATAATATAGATCTTTACTCCTGCGCATTCATCATGCGCATTGCACATGTTTGAACACCCAGCGTTTACACATGTCCACATGCGCGTATTGTCATTACGCATCATTATGTGTTTATTTATACGTAACCCGGGGCTACTGGCATTACGCACACAAGGCCTGTGCTTGGAAGATAGCGCCATCTTTCCAATTAGTGACATAGATATTTTTATAATATTGTCCTTAATAACAGATGTAGGTATTGTATTTTTCTTTCATGCATTGATCACATCTTTTCAACAACTCAATAATGTATTGCCAGTAAACCTTTCTTAATATAAAATAATCGAATTTAATAATGAAATTTAAATTTAGTGTTTTCGCAAATCTAGTTTTATGGGTAGTTGCACATCACATAAAACTATATAAAAAATTATCTTACCAGATGCCTTGGTACCTAACCAGAAAAGCAACGGATCATTTTGTTGGGTGTGACACATCTGAAAGACAGGAAGACTATCAAACAAAATTGTTATTTTTCTTGCTTTTTTCCACATTTTCTCGGCGTTTAAAATCCAATCCAAATCTAAACTGCCTTAAGACACCAATTAGGGGCATAGGGAGGCAACAAGAGCTCTCCATTACGCTCGAACTTGCGCAACGTACGCGTTTAAAATACCCTGTAGGCTTTTAAAATACCCTGGGTTTATACAAATATTTCCAAACCATACCTAAGCCGAATCGATCCAGCAGTTTTGGAGTTTTAGCGAGACATATGCACAGTTAATTATTCTTATACAGTAAGTATTAAAATTGGTTATGTCAAAATCTTTTGCTGTTTTTCCTCCCATCAGGGTCCCAAAGACGAGGAAGACCCTCTCATACCGTGTTCCATTCTTTCGAAGCAGAGATGAGGGATTTGGACATGGCGTGGGAGGAGGTCATAAAAATTGCGCGAGATCGAGGGCTCTTGTTAGTTTTTACATCTCTTTACATCTGAGTGGGTTGTGAAGAAAGTTTTGATTGATTTAATTTGATAAGTAAGTATTTTAATACACAAACATTCTAGCCATAAATTTGTAAGAGATTATCAAAACGATAATTATACCTAATGTTTTTTCTGCGAATTTTGTAATTCCGAAACGTCCATTTTTAAGTTGACTTCTATATTATTAACTCGCTGTCGATCCATTTAAGGATCATGAGAATGCAACGTTTATCGAAGCAAATAATATGAATTACGTACAAATTATCAACATTTTATTGCTTATAAATTTGGATTATGATAATGTGTTTTTTTTTTTCTTTTTGTATTAATTATGACTTTCTTTACGTGTCGTTATTATTACATAGATCATAATTTACCTACTCATTTTTTTATTTCTGTTTTTGTACGAGAATTTATTATGTACAAAACCAACATATAAGGTAGGTACAAACTTATTGAAATATTCAATTTTTCAACCAAGTTCTTTGTTTCTTATTTCTTTATATTTAGCATTATAGAAACCGAACGATGATTTTGACGAATCGATAGACAACAAACTTACATATACATTTCCAATTAAAAACGAAAAATCGTCACATATTCTTAGATAGACACTCCTTTTTTGACCCCACTTAGGGGCATAGGGAAGCAAGAAGGAACCCTCCAATGCGCTCGAATTTGCGCGGCCGTAATGACAATGAATGATTTTGAAAATATGTAAACTTCACAATATTTCAAATAAATTAAAAAACACTTGTACTAGTATAAATTATCACCTTTAATTAAATAAATTATTTATGAAGGAAACGGAATAGTAGGTATAGGTATGACTTAATGAATTATTTTGCACTTTTAAAACAGGGCTTAAAGTTCAGTTCACAGTCGGCTTATTTGTGAGGAGTAGTTAGGTACTTTGAGTTCCACAACATATTTTTTATTTTATTTTTTTTTTATGAATGATCGTTTATTTTTAATTTATTTTATTAATAAGAACAAGCCAGAAGAAAATAATTGTTAATACCTACTCACAAAAAATAGGACAGAAATAACGCTTATAGTTCTCAGTGCTCCAATAACAGACGTCTGCCACTTTTAATTATTTTACTTGTTCGAAGAATTATCTTGCGGGTTTTTTTTTTATTTTATATAAGTATATTTCTGATCTGTCCGAACTTATTGAAAATAAAATTCCGTAAGTAAATTTTCGTCGCTTTCTTACAAATTTACTTTCAGCTTATCCTAAAAACTGTATAAACTGATTACCTACAATAATCTTAATTTGTGATTACCTACACCAAAGCGCATAATAATAATTCTGAACTTAAAAGGTGGATTCAGCAAGGAATCGAACCTGCTACTTTTGTTCGGAACGTTTCTTTGACACTACAATTACTTGACTTAATTACAATATCCTCAGTCTTCTTTCGTTCGATGAAATTCATCCGTTTTACCGCCTCAGTTATATCGCCTGGAATTTTAGTCGTCTATAAACTACTCAAACATTGGTACATAAACGCACGTCCTTACGCTCTCAAATAGGTCAGAAAAGGCGCAAGAAGTAAGCCTTGATGCATGGACCCCATCAAGGGGGGTCACGTAGCTGGTGTCTCCCCTGTGATCTCTACAAGATATAGCGCAATGGACGGCTCTATATTATGCCTCCCTATGCTCTTGAGTGTTGTTTGAAGGGAGAATGAATCTGTCAGTGATTGGTACATATTACGTATTGCCATTTTAAGAAATGTTTAACTAGGTTTCTTTATTATAACTAAGGGACTTACTACATCGCAAATGACTCATGAATAGAGTGCTCCTCTACCATAATGGTGAAAACGTAAACACTTGACATGGCTGTAAAACGTGTTAAGTATACCTAACGTTTAAACGCCGTTTTTCATTCTACCATAGAAATTAGGACGAGACGAAACTTTTGATACTGTCTTCCATTCTATCGAAGAAAAGGTGAAAGATTTGGGTAGGTGGTTGTGGGTAGAGGTTTTTGACACAGCACATGGTCGATTGTAGTTTAGGGCTATTGTTTCATTCTCCGTACAACTAAGCGGGCATAAAAGAAGCATGGTGATTATCTACGAATATTAATAATAATTGAATGATTAAGATGTCCAGTCCAGTCGGAGAATTTCCTTCTGGATCATCAGCCTTTTTAAAAACAAAAACTCTGCTTTCTTTGAAACATTTCAAAAGTGCATTTGTGTTCGTTAAGTAAATTTGCGCGGCGAATCTTTCGAACAAACTGTCCCAAAACTCTCCTATCCTACACGATATTATTTTTTCACCTAGAATGAAACAGTAGGTTCAACTTGTTATATTATTAATAATTATTATTTATCTACAATAATGACACTCGTTGTGGCAGATGTATGGCTTTAAAAATAATAACAATATCTTTTTTTAATCATTTAAAAATAAATAAATATTATTTATAATGTTAAGGGCATTGTAATTATTACATTACGAATTTACAGCGACGAAAAAATGTGCAGCTCGTCTGAGTGTTGACAAAACATCGGAAGGAAATGTAAAGGCAGAATAATAATATGTAAAAGAGTTTACGGTCGAGAATGTTATTCTTGTTAACTTTAAATTAAAAAGTCGTCGTTTAGTTCCGTTGAAGAGAGACCGCCCCAGCATGTGGCTAGGGTAATATCCGGAGGGTACGAATGCCCATAATTTAGTTATTAATTAATCGATCCAAGACTCTTAAACGAATTATAATGAAAATATGCGAGTGTTAACAATTGGGTGAAAAAAAAAAGAATAATTTCATAACGTTACAGCACATATTCCCTTTCCAACTCCACATAGGAGCATAAGAAGGCAAACAAAGCAGTAGGTACGTAATTTCAGGAAATGCTATAGAGTTTTTTTTAAGAAATTCTCTCCTTTTCTTTGATGGACAGTTGTGTTTAACCTGACGAGAAAAAATCAGACTTTTTAAAACCTTACATAATACATTGTACCGACCTCGGTAGCCTAGTGGCAAAGGCTCCGACTTCAGTTCCGCCGGCTATACATATGTATAGATGAGTGTTATTTTTTTATTATTTAATTATTTATTTACATTCTTGCGGGAGTTAGGGAGAAATTGAAAAAAACAAAACACTACTAGCGGTTGATCAGTGCTCGAAATTCGACAATAACTTATTTGAATCATAATTTTGACCATTATCATGATTCCAATGTCGAAGACTGAGCGAGCGCGGTTTCACTCAAAATTATATATTAATTAATTAATTATTTTGTGAATTTTCATTAAAAAACAATGACCAGGATTCGTCAAATTTGAAATGATGATATGTACAAAGTTTTTACTATTATCACTAAAGATAAACAATAGTAATGTAATCTTAATTATTTTATATCTCGCCATTTCTAGCTCCACCTTCCATTTGAATATACCGCCTTCAAATGGCTTTTCATTTTACATTTGTTTCTATGACGTATATATCTTTCAGATTTCCAGATGTCGATTCCCGATTCAATCAGAATTCTACTCCTTTTTGTTACTTGAAATTTATACTCGATAGAATTTGCGATTCCGGTAAAGGTTGCCAATATAAGAAAACGGTTTTTAATCGGTTGGGCTAAGAAACTTTATTTTGTTCTGTCCAAAAAATTACTATTTATATATCACGAGGCTTTCTATTATCTTTTAATCACACATTCTCTCCAAATGTTACAACCTCTTTTTATTTCTATTTTAAGTTGACACACTACATACGGTCCGTTCTCTCTGCCTACCCCGTACGGGACACGGCGTGATGGGTAAAAAAAACTACATACGTAAGATGATCAAGTTTTAATCTTACACGAGATAGTTTTTTTTTATTTTTTTTAAATTAATTAAAACATAATGCATTCAACTTCTCTTATAGAGTTTGAGGTTCATTGTTGCTTATGAAAGGGTATATCGTGATCTTACGGTGCTTGGCCTCTATGGGGACTTCCCAGAAACAGCTACTTGACGACTCTTGAAAAAGCTCATTTTTTTCTGTCTGTTTAGTATGATACATACATTGCTTAAGGCTAATAGAACAGTTACACTGTACGCGATTTCCTGGTATCGCAGTCGAATTCATATATGAAATTTAATTGTTCGTAATATCATTATAGAGATAATGAATGATATTATGTATATTATGTGTTTCCCACGATGTAGAACAACCAGCGATCATACGGCATCACTAAAGAGATTTATATGAAACCAATCTTCTGTAAAATTAAGACGGCATATAAGTGTGCATTGCATTACCACCAAATGAACAATGAGCCGAAATAACATATCGCTGGAGCCGAAGCTTGAAGTAGAGTAGATACACTTTCTTTTGATATTGAACTAATAATAATTGAGAAAGAACCAATTAATGTATATATGATAACATCGAAGTGGTTGGTAGTTAGCGGCTACGACGCCGGCTTTCGTACTGTTTCGTTCGAAGGTCGTGGGTTCGATCCCAGGTGCCGACCATCTTCCTCTTTCACGACACAAGCCTTAAGTAGCTTACTGTGAAAGAGTCAAAGAGTGTATTTGTGTTCACTTTAAGTGATTCAATAAAAAAAAGCTGCTAACCTAGGGTAGCCCAGAACTCATAGTATATTATAACAGCCAGAAGACAATTAAGGTAAAAGCACCAGTGATAGACACTTTAAGAAAAATTTTGAGAGAAAAAAATTATAAAAAATTAAATTCAGAAGGTAAAGTTTTTATAAAGGTTGTTGTGGAAACCTTAATCCTTTATTTATTTATTACCAGTATTATATTGAGCAACTTTGTTAAAAATAGTGTATTTACATCAATCTGAAAAAACCTCTAAAATGGAACCAGTAATAGACATGGGCAAAAATGCCCAGCCCCAGTATTGGACACTTATTTTACCCAATATTCGACACTATAAGAAAATGCAATAAAACCCTTCAACAAGTCAGAAGTTTTTAATTATGTACATTACAATGTATACTAAAAACCTTAATAATAGTGTAAGGAAAATTTAAAAAATATATGAAAAGGAAATTTTGTTAAAATATTTCAAAAATAACATTTCAATTATATATATCACTGTTATAAATTTTTTGATTCTGAATATAGATGTACATTTTATGAATTTACTACATAAAACTAAAATATTAAGTACTTTAACAATTTTATTGTTACAGATCACTCTCGAGAGAGTGATTGCCACGTTAGAAGAAAGAAGAAGAATTTTAATATTATTTACTAACAAAACAAAAACAAAGGGTTTTTTGCGGTTTGCAAAACTTGATCAATCTCAAAATCATCCTCGTTGCTATCGAAATCTATTTCAGAATTAACAAAGATGGCAAGTAAATAAGTCTCCATTCTGAAGAATATGAATTTGATATATTGTATGTAGATGGAATGCATTTCAAATGGAACAATTTTTTGCATTCATCTCATATGATGCTATTGCTGCTCTTTGTATTTTTTTTTTTACATTTTTTACAACAGTTTTTTCATTGTTCGCCTTTTTTCAATAATTCGTCAGCTCTTTTCTGCTTCGCGGCTATTTTACTTTGTTTATCTTCATCTTCATCATGATATAACTGCCACTATTCCGAAGATACTACTGCTGGAAGTTTTACTGTCCTCCTTTTTATGTTCAATACCTTCTTTTCAGACCAAAACAATATCACTTTGAAGGGAGTAGGAATATTACAGCCACTTTTTTCTGACATGTTAGGCTGGCAGTTATCTTCCCATAAAAAATCTACAATTGTTTAAGCATCCGCACCATTTTCCCTGACAGAAGTAGTTGGCATATAATTTGTTTCAGAATTTTTATCCTGTGCTAGGCTCAAAATAATCAGTGTTGAATTTTGTCGACGGTTTATTATTTTCAAAGTTGTTGAGAAATCTCTTAACACGTCCTCGATTGCATTCTTCAATTCGTCTTCCGAATATTGAAATCTCTTTCCTTTAATTTGAGGCATCTTCCAGTCTGTTAAATAAATTTATTGCACCTGTTTAAAATTAATTATAAGTACTATGAACCCAATGTTCGACACCTATTGAGAACCAGTATTCGACACATTTCAAACCCCTGTCGAATACTGGACCAGGTTGAAATACGAACCTCAAAATTGAACCACGTAATATTCAGTCATTTAAAAACTGTATGAATATATCATATTATTTTAACCATGAAAAAATAAAATACCCGGTATTCGACACCCCTGTCCAATACTGGGTGTTTACAAAAAAAATTGAGCCAGTATTCGACACCCCCCTTAACACTTAGTATTTGTTAAATTTAACATACTTATTTAGTGTGACATCAAAATATGGAGTTTGTGTAGTGTTTTGAAACATATAAATGTACAATTATTATTTATTTTAATGAAAAATAAAAAAAAATATAAATATGATCACCTTAATAATTTTGTTAAGATGTTGCTCAAAAACAACAAATGAGAGACGCGCACCCACGTCGACCGCCAAAAGTCAACTAAAACTTTGCACTTTTTAAATTTTAATTATTGCTTATGACGCTAGAGAGATTCGAGAAATTATTGCAACATAAATCTATTAGGTTAATTCTATAGACTCCTTAATATTAACATTTTTAATTCAAAATGTCGAAAACTGGTGCACTGTCTACCACTGGTGCTTTTACCTTATTATTATCTTCTCTAGAACAACATATTCAATATTAATCGGTACTTTACAGGGGACCCACTGAAGTTACGGACCTCAAATTTTACGTGCTTGTGTAGGAGCATAAGACCAACCCGTATACCAAATTTTATGAAAATCAAAGACTTTTTTTTTTCCTTTTTAGCCTTTTTCTAGAACAAGTGAAATTTTCTTTGGATACTTTAAGAGGGTTCCCCTGAAGGTACAGATCTCAACATTTTACTGACTCATCTACATCGAGGGGCTAACCGTTCTACCAAATTTCAATCAAATCGGATAAGAATTACTATGAGTTATGGGTGCGCACACATTTTTGGTGTACGGGTACGGTTACGCGGAAATTTTCTTCCTCTTCTAAAAAAATTTTTTTTTTTTGAATTTTTGGAATCTACACCCTTGAAAACGCCGAGAAAATTAATTTCAGCGAAATCTATTTTTTTTTTTGAAATCCTATCACAACTCGTATATTCCATAGAGTAAAAGAATACTCTAACAATTTATTATTCATGTTCGATTTTCAAATGAAACAACTAATACGGGCTTATGACCGTCTTCTACTGTTATTTCAAAGGCTGCATGGCTTATGCGCTGGTTTCCTAGGGAGTCATCTAATAATTTATGGGCGATGACAGAGTTTTGGTACATTCTCCTTGTTATTTTCTTGGTGACCATATCAACATTATGAAGATGATACCTACATTTAAAAAAAAGTATGTAATCATCTTCGTTGTGTTATTTTAAGACACCATAGATAAATGTTGTAACAGTTGCTAGAGACAACGAGTTAATAAATTTTAAAACCGAGTAGCCAACAAAAGCAATATTATTATATCTATGGTTAATATTAAATCGAACAATTTAAATCATAGAGAATGGAAAGTGTAGAGTTATAAGATTGTTTGTGGTTTTTGATGTTTTATTCGCAGGTGTGTTGAACCTGTTGGGATAGATCGAAACAATGGAGCGATCAAACGAACTACGCACCATCATGCGCATTAGACAACTTCATAATTAATTTTACCTTGTTACTGGGAGATAACTGATATTGGTGCTCTGAAGATTCTATGTTTTTGTGTCATGGTTTGTTTCGTTTCTGTCGTCCAGTTTTTTGTAGGTGTCTCTGATTAATAATTAATATAGGTACCGAATTTCATGTGGTTGGAAGCTTAGTGTTAAGGAATTTGACTTTCTTATTGACATTCTGAATGCACGATTTCAAATTCGGGTTCTGAATTCTTTTTTGGGAAGATCTCGATTGTTTTTATGCATTCCAATGTTTTTAATGTATTCGTGAATTTACCATTTTCCAGCTTATTCATTTCAATTCATCTCTCTCAATTTCTTCCAATCTTATAACTCTTCCTCAGCAGTACATAAAGTCTTATATAAATCACGCATTTTACCTTACTCAGAAACATCTTCTATAAATCAGAAACATGGAGATCCTAAGAATGTTAAACTTAAACGAAGTATTCCATACATACCAATTTTTATCAAAATATAGTGACGTTGTTTATAAGAGTGTGGTATTAGTTTGGATGAGTAGGGATAATATATTGACCACCTAGCCTTGCTGTCATCGAACGTAATTGAATGCAATAGATTGTCATAGCAATATAGATTGTCATAGTGGTGGAATGTTTTTCAATTATTCCATATCCAGGAATAAGTTCCATAAAAAATGGATTCTTAGGGAAACAAAAAAAAACAGAATTTATGCTGATTGTAATGGAAACAACTAGAGGAAAAACACATCTAAGAAACGTAGTTTGTGGTTAAACAAAAAAAAATCCAATTTCATTTGTATGGGATTTGATGTGTCAGAAAGTTTCGTGGATCGCAGCGCTAGAGGTCTCTAACTAAACATTAACTTTACACTCGTATAAATAGGCCCAACCAAAGAGAATGAAAAAAAAACACTCGAATCACGAAATGTTACATAAACCTATTGTTTGCGACACCTGGCGTGATGATTCACATCTTGGTGACAATTACAATACACATCTACCATCTACGTGAAGAAAGTCTTTGATCGGTGTCCGACTCACAAAAAGAAACATCGACCGACACTTGATAAAAATAAAATAAAAAGAACCATGGTCGGCATACCAGCCAGGGCTATGGTGAAAGACGCGTGGTGCATTCAAAGACTGTCGTTTTTTTTTATTATTATTTTCATATATATAATAACATCAAATAATACGTTTTTAATCAAACTCTTTATCTGAACAATCACATAACATTCTTGACGGGACACAACATTCTACGTTTTAAAGGACTGCATTAGCAGCTAAACCTATCGGAAGAACAGTCGGTTTCATAAAAAATAAAGGAAACTGAAAGATTCCTTTAAAGATAACGCGATTCGTAACAACATAATGACACTTAAAGTCGACTTTAGTTTAGTTCAATCTTTTGCCACCGGAGTTCATAAAAAAATTTGTAGCGCTCTCTCTCTGTCACAGATGAACAATTAATCGTATACGGTGACACTGTGGACAAAAATGACTAAAATAGGGTGGAAAATATGGCAAAGCGGGAAGATTATTAATGTTTACAGATTTCGTTTACTAATTCATAAACCATAATAATAAATTATTTATCAACAATAACGCCACATTGTAGCTGTATTGAGAAATGAAATTGACTGATTAACAGAAATTCCGTGAAGATATTTAGTAAACAAGGATCCCAAAATTACCAGATTGGGGAGTGCGGACAATTTACATTACGTTTAGCAAAGCATTTGAAAAAAAACTAGTGCATAACGCAATCCTTTTACAATCGAAATGTATGGCTGTGAAACGAAGACATGGACAAAAATAGAACAATGCAGTTGAGAATATTACCTCTACTAAGAATAATATGAGGAAAGACATTTTAGGACATAGGAATGAAAATATTAGAAAGGAATGTGGTATAGAAATTATTGTTGTTATAAAGATGAAAGTAAATAAGTTGATATACTTGATATGGATGAGCATGTTGAAACAATAATAATAATATAACATTTTTCTATACAAATGTGTCAGTATAGCCGGCGGAACTTATTGCCTCAGGCAATTTTTCCAGTCAACCGGTCCCGTCCAATCTGAGAGGCCATCCCCGGGTAGAAATTTCAAGTGAAAAAACAATTGAAGTGAAAAACTCTGACCCGACCGGGAATCGAACCCGGGACCTCGGATCTGAAGTTCATGGTAGTACAACTAGGCTACCGAGGTCGGTAAATAATGTATGCAAGCAGGATTACAAAAATAATAAATAAGGCTGAAAAAAAATGGTGGTCATGTCGAACGAGAATGACGTGGATCGAATAGATTAAGGAAGGCCAGGTGAAAAGCAAAATAAATGGGATAGGTTGAATGAAAATTGTTATTTCGGTGGAAAAAGCGAAAGAATTGTGCTTGGATAGAAAAGAGTGAAGATCCGTTCACTCTCTGCCTACCCCTAAACCTAAAAGGACACTACATGGTAGGAAATTATGTATCGTAAGTTACCATACCGTCACCATAGTAAACTCCAGATTAGCCGGCCCATGACTCTATGCTATGGGCAAAAAATACTTGTATGAATTATTGTCATATCATCAGGCTTGTAATGTGATATAGGACTAAGGTAACGATCGACTAGAAACTAATAGACCCCCTGATGGAACTCTGGGATATTGGGAACCAACGTAAAAAGATAATCACTAGTTGACAGCAAATTCTATTTTTTCTGCCATCAACAGATGGTTTTGAACTTAAGTCACATGTAGGGTCGAATGTTGTACAGTGAACCATCTTGAGAGTATGACAAACATTATGGGGAACAAATATCAATAAAAGCGTCTTACACAATACTTCAAAGAGGAACGATCAATATGAACTCCTAATTGGATCCCAACACAAACGGTAGAAGCTGCACGAGAAATGATATGCCGCCAGAAGAAGCAAAAAAAGTTATAGTTGTAGACTGGTTAAGGGCAGAAAGATCTATTAACAGAGTAGAACACTCAATAAAAACTGTCGTCAATATAAATTTCAACATACCAAATCCAAAAAAAAAAAAAATGCACCTTTGAAATTCCTTTAACTGTTTACATAGTTTGATTTATATCGTGATACGTTTAATTAATCAGTATCACGTTTTTAAGGTTATTCTTGTGATTTACAACAAAAGCCGATTCTCCAAGAATAATTATTTTCGTGGTGGCAACATTTTTGAACCACGGTGTACGGCTTTTGATACTTTTGGTTGGGCGATTGTCAAGTTCCGAGGTATTCTATTGTTGTCAGAGCTACAATGACTTTTGGTGCTGTTGGCGTGATGATGATTATTATTGATGGCAACACCGGACAGGTACCTCTTGAGGTTATCTCTTTCAGCGGTAGACACCTTCCACACATCTTAACACCAGTCTATCTAAACACATGTTTTGATACCAAAGTCACAGGTTTTATCATATCAAGTTTGAATTTAGAACAGAGTTGTTCCTTAAAAAATAAATTACATGTTACGTTACTGTCAAATATGAACTAAGAATATTTTTGTTAAGGTTTACAGATTTTGTTCCGTACATTGAAGTTATATAACGCACTAGCTTTCCCGACAGACTGTTATTTCTTCCATGTGAATATTGAATTCGAATTTGTATAATGATAAACTAATTTCCTTTTTAATCAATATGACTCCGACTGATGCATCTGTTTTAAACGATTTTTACGGGTCAAATTCTGAAAATCGCAACAACAACTATCAAATAACTGACTGACAGATGTCGAATGCCAATTCAAATTCAAATTCAAAAATAGAAATGTTAATATTGGCGAAAGCCCTAAGAATGTTACATACATTAAGTTTTCTATAATTTTCTAATGTTTCACCTCATTTTCCGAGTTTTTCTTTCTTAAGAAACTTTCCCTGTCAATATAGAGAACAAAATTGGCAAAGTTGCTCCAACCGTTCACACGTGATACGATGACCAAGGGAAATAGGGTGAGCGGAAATGTTTAAAAAAAATTGCATAGTGGCTATCGCTGTGGGACAGTACTGCCGGGGACATTGGCACATCAGAAGATACTCAGGATTGTGAATCCAGTGATTTAAATTCGAGTATCTAAAACGAATTTTGTAATAGATTTATGATAACACTAAGCCGACCATCGAAACTACTGCATAAGCAGCCATGAAAAAATCCAACAACGTCAAAAAAGTAGCATATTACAAGATAATCGCTGTTACTTAAAAAAAGCTGTTATTTTTACGTTTGCCTCTTACCTATTTTTTCTATACATTGTCCCAGCGTCTAATCCACAACTAAATAACTTTCATACGAGGTGTAAATAGATTTGATTGATTCACCGTCGGTAACAAGATTCTGCCTAAACTCACAGATACAACTTTTTTCGGCACTTTTTTATTAGACTTGTCGGACATTCAATGTATGGATTTCTGTGAAATTTAACTTATTTATTTTCTTATACAGCACGACTAAATGACTGTTACACATTCGTTATATATATTTTCTATAGTTTAATATACATAATATATAAGTAGGTATGCTTTATGTGCCCATACATAGAACGGTTTTAAATAAAATAAGCTGATTGCATCACTACTATTGTTAAAATACAAAGAATTTATTTTTTGAGTTACTGTAAATCTCTCCCGATTGCATTGTGCAAGGGCCAAAAATGGCACTTTGATGTATGTGGTTCAAAAACTTTAACTAATATATTCTTGATTATCTTATATTATAATTCGCAAGTTAGCCCGTAATTCATTATTTCCGTTGAAATACTATAAACCCTACGAGAAATATTTTTCATTTTAGACGAAACCTATCTGAAAACATGTTTTAAACTTAAATTATTCGAAAATAATGTTCAAATAAAAGATTGTATAACTTTTCCACATTTTTTTATTATCCTGACTAGTTTTGTAGGCACACGTCCTACACGGTCACAGGAGACAGCAAAACCGTGTGCCTACGAAACTAGTCAGGATAATAAAAAAATGTGGAAAAGTTATACTTTATTTTCAAATAAACTCCACCAAGAAATGCATGTTCATCTAGTAAATTTTATATAACAATTCGTCTGTAAGATGATGGTTTCTATGACAATAATAACTGGTGACCGTGGTGAATATTGTTCCTACGCACAATTGTTGCTATGGGAAGAAATGTCAATTTTTTTACAAGTTTATAACGTTTTAAAGTAAGATTGGAACCCTTTAAGGGACAATATAACTGATTTATAGGACAATCAAACAATCAATGACACTTATCAATCTATGTAATTTTGAAACATATAATCAATACATAGAATACATTCAATATATTCGGGTGGAAGTTGTAGGTTCGATTCCCGGTGCAGATCAACCTCCACAGCACAAGTTCGTTCCTGTTAAAGATGTCAAAAGTGTATTTGTGTTCACATTGGGAGAGCAACAATCGTTTAAAAAAAGTAGAAACATTTGATATGTGTGAATTCACAAATTACACAGGATTAAGATTCTCTGACAGATAAAACGGAACCGGTTGACCAGAAGAAATAGCTGCAGGCCAGAGATAACGTCGGCTTATAAAATACACGATGAATCTATGTTTTTATGATGTGTTTTTATGGCTACTGTTTATTTTTTAATGTATTGTGGCTTAAAATATAAGTACAACATTTGCTCTGATTCTTGAATCTATTATCCACACCAATAAGAAGGTAAAAAAAAAACTTCATCTCTGTCTTTTTTCCGATTCAGAGCTTGTCCCAAAATACCGCATAATGTGGCTAGTGTTTTACAGAGAATACATTTTTTAGAACGCCATTGGTTTTGTACTTGGGTAATAAAAATATTATTAGCTAAAAAAAACTTTATCTGTATGTAAACTTATCTTTCGTAATATTCCCAATAACTAGAAATGTTCGTGTGTGTGACTTAAAAATGTTCGTATCGCTTGTATAAAAATAAATGAAAATTTCAATACAAAATTGTTAGTAAATTCTAACCCGATAAAATATATCAAGTGAAAAATCACTGGGTCAAATCAACATGTCTTAGAAACTCCGTATGGAAGAACCCTAATATACGCATCAACAGCAAGATTAAAATGTATAAAACTTAATAATGATAATATACGGAATCGAGTCCAGGGCCGATACTAAAACTGCGCTGAGAGTTTCAGAAATGAAAACTCTCAGGAGTATAGCCGCGAAGACCTTAAGATATACCAGGGTACGGGAAGTATGCGAGGTCGACGATATAGTACGATGGGGGAGACAAAGAAGATTCTGGTATGCACATATGAGAAGAATGAACTCATCCAGACTCCTTTACATGGCATTGCACGGCCAACCCCATGGAAGGCCGCCTTCCGGGCAGACCACCAAAAAAGTGAAAGAGTAGCTGGGAATCGACCTCGCAAGAGGCCAACCCCACCTCTTGAATTACAGGCCACAAGGCCTAAATTAAGAAGAAAACACATTAAGACCTGTGGAAATACTGAGTTATATTGATCGTCTATTTAGTCATTTTATTAAATTTGCCCAACTGTGGCAAACGTTGTTTACTTAAAAATGACCGCATTAAGCCAACCTTCAAAACATTAACATAAAAAGAACGTTTGTGATTTGATGTACAAAAATAATCAAAGAAAAATGATATGTAATTTTTTCTTAAAATAATCATTGCGTTCGAAAATCGAACCCGAGAATTCCGATAATATCGGCAATTCTTAAAACGGGCTCTATTCGTTGCGTCATATTTTTTAAAACTTATAAAATTAGAATCAAGGTATTAATTCCTCTAAAATTTGAGGTAAAAGATCTAGTATAAATAGAATTTACCGATCAATGAAATGTATTAAATTTTTAAAACGTTCGTTCAAACCGCAAGAAGCTACTTAAAAAAAGACCGATGTGCGCTTTCATACATATTTTTCATGTCGATTAAACCGATCTCGGTTGTAGAACAATGGTTGAAAGATAAAAATCAATTATAGGCGACTCTTTTTATCAGTAGTAACAATGTCATTAACTTATTGACAAAATTCCCCGAAATTATGTGTCGCTATTTCGATCTTTCTTATTGAAATGTTTAACTTTTTTTTTCGTTGTCGCGGTGCTATTATAAATATTTTTGTGTTAAGTACATGTAAATGTTGAAATAAAGTGGTTTCGTTTTTTGTAGTTATGATCCAATGGCATAATGTCAGCGACACAAGCGCATCGTACAGAAAAGCTGCTCTTGGATGCTTGTCTTGATTTCTTAGCCTTTTGCATTTTATCTATGTGGTATCCCTCGATTTTGGGCATTTTAAAGGTTGTAATCAAATTGCTCCCATTATATTCCTGGATATTATTCAGTAAAGACACATTTTTTTTATATTCTGGCACCCTTTTAACAGCTAAACTGCGTTTTAAATTTATTTTATAGATTTGCCTTTCGTTTATTTTTAAAACTTTTCTTTTTGTAAATTTCTGTACCTATACTAACTTCTAGTATTACAATGTTAATCCAACAATTTTTTTGATTAGTTATCGCTGCTTTTATAGATTCACCTATCTCTTTTTTTAGCCTACCTATCGTTTATTTTAAAGTTTAGGATTTTAATAGACAAAATTTTAGCTTTTATATTATTCATGGTTTTACTATACACTCACAAGCTTTATAGATTTGCCTTATTATATAAATAATAGAAATTGTGTAAAGGAACAAAAGCCAAATTGGATCTTTCTCGAAAAAATAAAACCTAACCATTGCTTGCTTCCATAAAATAAAAATGCATCATCGAACAATAAACAATTAGTGCGATGCTACTCATCATAATATTATTATCACGCTGAATTGCTGTCAAGACCTCTTGTATTATCCCAATAGGGTGGACAATTTACATAAATTTACATCGAATTTATCATTACGCTTTCTTGTTTAATCGACGATTTTTTATACTTTATTACGGCTAATGATTACGCCAAGTGAATATATTTTGTTTATAAACTGTATTAATATTGTAATATATTTATTCGGCTCTTACCAAACTCAATCTTCACACAATCGATTAATATCACAGTCGACGTATTTTATTTGTCTCATTTTTTTTTCAAGGATTCTATAAAGTTTCTCGTTTGCGTATCCCGGGCAACTCGCTCGCATTTAGTGAAATATTATAGCATAAACCCATTGGGGGAGGACTATGGTCAGACGGACGCGAGAAGGCTAAAGCAGAAGAGAAGAAGCATAAACCAAAAAATGAAAGACGAATTTCTTTCGCCTTATAATTAATTAGAACGAACGAACTAAGAGAAGGAAAACCATATAGAACAAAAAGGTACACCGTAAACTGATCGTTTCCAGAAAATCACCATTGCGAGGATTCTGCCCTTCGCTGATGTAATCTTCCACATCGGGGTGACTCTATTTGACTTTTAAAAGAACAAAAATAAGTTAGTTTGAAGGATGACAGACATAAAAAAAAACATACGAATACGTAAATTTTGTGCTTTTACATGCTTTTTACCTGGTTTATTCGATCATTTCAAATTTCAAAATTATGCACTGTTTTTAACCATCAATTAATTGTTGTTTTCTTTATTGAAATTTCTATATATTATTATTATCCTATGTACATTTGAGTTATTTCAAGCTATTTTATTGCTTATTAAACAAATAAATTGTTGGCCGAATTGTTACCGAAGTGAAGGACATAATATTATAATGAAATAACATCAAAAAGTCCGGATTTAATCAATCTCAATTAATAGGGACTTCATTGTGGTTTGATCACAATTGACTTCACGATTACTTTTGTACAAGATTATGGAAATTTTTAAAAGTAAAGCTTTGCATATTTTCGCCGATAGTGATGCATAAGAATGCGCATCACCAGTAATAAGTGCAAATTTAATATTGATCATACCCGGGAGATTGCAATTAGCAATTACACACTTTCGAATGATGATTTGAAATTAGCAGGAACCCTCCTTTGGTTCTTTACAAATTAATCCTTTTGAAAATTATTAGGTAGGTATTTTTTTTTTTCAGAATAAGTTGTATTTTTTCTACGTCGCCATATGTCATCAAATTGGAAAATTGATGGTATTTGCAACACCGTAAATCGGTATTGTCTTTTTAAACAGTCTTAACTCCACGCAAGATATTTTCCATATTTATAGTCGAGATTCGTTTTTTATGAGAATCAATAATAGTGTCTGCGGAAAATATTTATTTTGCTCTTGATCAGAGGTTTCTACGTGCAATTGTTGCTACAACAATACATTCAAATTGTCTGCAGTCCTCGACGTGTGAAGTGAAATTTTAGGGACGATATTATAACTTAATATACAGATCTTTGCTGCATGAAAATCCGCAGGATTTAGACTTTAAAGAAGAAGATAACTAAATTATGGAAAAATCAAACAACTCTTAAATATTCCTGTCGTTCGATAGGTTTTGCTACTATATAGTTAGATAATGTAATTGGGCAAAAAACTTTATCTTGAGTGCCCGAAAATAAGGGCTTAAGATTTTAGTTGAAAATTTATTTTTAATTGATCATTAATGTTTTATTTTATTTTTGTTGCAGGTATGTGGCATTAAAGTAATGTGACATTCAACACTTTCAGGCAAGAAAAAATTAAACAAATTTCAAGGTAGGCACTATATTTGTTTACGATTGACACATTATTATTTGTATTTCTTCTCATAACGCTATCTCTTTAAAGATATAGATAGAGGGAATAAAATTGTGTACCCATTTCGAAATGATTAGCTCTGTGGTCATTGAAAACTTTTTTTCCCCCATCACACCGTTTCCCGGAGGGGGTAGGCAGAGAGTACGGCTTTCCATTCCTTCCTATAAAGACAAACCTCTTTCGCTTCATTCAAGAGCATAGTGTTCTTCATAATGTTCCTCATACATTTCCTCCTATTCCTTGTACTCTTGAATAGGTCCTCCTTTGAGACAGCACCGATATGATCGAGTCACGTCAATCTAGGTCGGCAATGTCTCCGTGCCCTCGTTGATTAAGATTTGGGAGAGGTTCGTCATTCTTTCTTTCAACGATTTCATTTGCCCAAACTACCTTAATTTATTCACTTTCCTTTTAGGGATATCGCTTCCATTTAACTTCATATTCCTTTCTAATATCATCAGTCCTCACCTTCTCTATCAGTCTTTTTGCACATATCCTGAGTAAAAATTTCATTTCTACAGCATTTACTTTTGTATTATTCATTTACATTTGCTTGCATACATCACGGATGATATTAACATTGCATTGTGCATCAACCGTTTGGATTTTAGAGATAAATTCTTATTTCTATTTAATACAATCAATATATTGCATTGAAATTTCGACAGTTGTTCAAGATATTTTTGCAAAAATACAAAGTTGCGAGACACTGTTACTGTTTTTTTTGTTAAAACTTGTTAAAAATGCAAAGTGTTGGTCTTATCCTGTGGTGGCTCAGCCACTGGACGATATTTAAAGGCTGTTTTCACGGAGTATTATCTTTAACAACCTTTCGAAGTAAAAAATAAGTCCCCTTGAGGCGATAATTTTAAAGGAGACTACGAATTCGCCAATTACTCCTCTTCAAAGGGTCTACTGTTTTGAGGAGACGCTGTTTTGTTCCCAAATATCTCTTATAATAAGTATAATCTACAAGACCACGGGACAGCGTTCACTTGCGCACATCACCGGAATTCATACGAGTGCGCACAGATTTTTTGAAATTTTTACACAGTTCTTTATTTTATTGGTATTTTGATTAAACCTTTAAACAAATTGGATTATATACAGTTTATCTTCATTTTATTTCAAAACAAATTTCTAAATTGTCATAAATTCTTGTGCTGTTTTAGAAGGCAAAGAAAATCGCAAGTTTCAAAACGGCGAAAGATGATTTTTAGCCCGTAGATTTATAGAAATTTTAGATGTATTAGGTTTGATCTGACGATTTCGATGGCCGAAACCAGTCACTAATCGAAAATATTGAAATAAAACGGTGAAAAAAATATTATTATTAACATAAAAGAAAGTCGGGTTAGTGCGAACACATATAACTTGAGATCGGCTGAACAGATTCTTCCTATGTTTGATTTATTAGATTCTTCTCCGTTCTGGATATCAGAAAAACAACTATTAAAAAGTTTTTTTTTTATATAAAAATGAATCTGTGCTCACTCAAAGTGAACACAAATACACTCCTTGACTCTTTCACAGTAAGCTACTGAAAGCTTGTGTCGTGAAAGGGGAAGATGGTCGGCACCTGGGATCGAACCACGACGTCCGCAGTACGAAAGCCGGCGTTGTAACCGCTGGGTCACCAACCATCTTCTTCCAGTTGAAAATAGCATTAGAAATAAAAAAAATATATATATAATATATATGTTAGTATGGAACGGGTTTACTGACAATAATGCCATCTGTGAAATATTCCATAACAACACATTTTTTATTTATTTGACAACCATTGAGTTTCAAAACATTAGTACGCAGATTTTTGATAATGAATTTCTTTCGCGTTTTCCGAAAATTAACGCAGAAATATTTTTGTATCATTCAAACATATTTAAGACGTATTTTTGTATAAATTACAAATTCGAAATCAATATTCATAGTAAGGACTACAGGACAACGTCTGTTGGGAAAGCTAGTTGATTTATAAATGGTTCTGCATATATTTATGCACTTTTCTTTAGATCGTCGTCATATGGAATTGAATTGAATCACTTCAATTGTCAAATTTTTAATATCAATGCGCATGGGTGTGCGCAAGTGGGATACTTTGGAAAGGATTCAAGTAAACGATAAAGATCTATATTATAATACTCTGGAGGAGGACTCATCAGGACTCGTCTCCTGTCCTTCCCAGTGGTGATAGCCAAGTACCTGGCTACGGCAGCTACTGAATATCTTTCATCCAGCCAACCTGCTACATACAAAAATGCGTTTGCGACTTGTACGCATTTTAAGTTAGAGAGGGAGAGATCGTCAACATTTTTACCCGTGCTTGTTTTTTTTTTTATCTGACAATGTATATAATCGATCTATCGTTTTATTGTTTTGTCACGTTGCTACAAACCTATTTAAAAAAATGAAATTAGGAATGCACAAATTCAAATTCAAATATTTTTATTAAGAAATAAAAGAACATTAAAAACACATCAATCAATCATTCAATCAATTCTCCCTTTTACACCCCACTCAGGGGCATAGGGAGGCAACAAGAGCTCTCCATTGCGCTCTATCTTGCGCAATGTTTATGACCTCCTCCCACACCATGTCCATGTCCCTCAGCTCTGCTTCGAAGGAGCGGAACACAGTGTGAGAGGATCTTCCTCGTCTTCGGGACCCTGATGGGAGGAAGAACAGCGCTCTCCTCGGCCAACTGTCATTCGGCATCCTTAACACATGTCCCAGCCAAGTCCACCTCCTCCCCACAATGGTAGAGGTGATGGGCTCACGCTGGGTGCGCCGGCGTATAGCGTCGTTCGTGATGCGGTGGTACCATCTTACGCCCAGAATTCTCCTTAGGCACTTCATTTCAAAGGCTGAAACTTTTTGTGCCTGGGCCTTGGTCAGGTGCCAGGACTCACACCCATATAAGAGAATGGGCAACACACACGCATCAAACAGATTACATTTCGTCTCGACACTAAATGCCGACGCTTTCCAAATCTTGGTCATGTTGTTAAAGGCGCCACTTGCCATACCGATACGTATCGGGAGCTTATATACGCAATAATAAATTTGTACATATTTTTTTATATATATTTTACCCCCAAAATTGAGCAGAGCTCGTGATTTGGGGGATAATGTGAATAATTTAAATAAAAGTTTTGTTTTCATTGAATGAGTTACAATTTTGTAAACATATTGTTTTTTTATTCAATTTATGGGGAAAGTACAGGGTGGGGCATAATGGACTCCCTAGTTTCAAACACTCACTGTAGATCGCGCAGGTGGGTTAGCGGAGTGGGAGCAGTGGCGTTTTGTGGGGGAATCGACGCCAATTCTATTTCAGTAGACGCCAGTCAGTGGTCCGGTGAGCATCAAGGTTTTGTAGTAGAAATCAAACGACATATAGGTGTATTTCCATAATGTCAGCTGAAAGCTCTGCGTTATTACGGTAACTTTTCATCAGAAATATATTGAGGCTGATTTTTCGTAGATTTTTTGTAATTTTTTTAAAACGTACCAAAAACTGTCCGCTGGAGAGTGTTGTTCAACTTGCCTTTGAATTCGTTTGCTAATTTGTCTATTTTAAGTAACATATTTTCCGAATCACTCGAAAACGAGCGCGTACTAAAAAGTAACATGTTTACTTAATACTATATTGCTTGTTTCTAAAATAAATTTACTCGAAATGAAATTAATTTATTTACTCAAAAAGGCTGGGTGTATCTAACAAAAGAAATAAAAAAATCCCTAAAATTTATTAAACGACTGACAAAACAGAAAAAAATCAAATAATATCTAAATTGAAAAAAAATATATACCAATGGTTGGCGATACGTGCATTATAAGTCAGTGCGTTGTGCGTTCGGATATCTGGGATAAAAACAATGGTTGACGAATTCGTTTGACGTCGTCAACGGATGATCGGAAGGCAGGGGTCACCGACCTCCTGGCAGAGGTACTTGCCGATTATTGCGGAATATCTCAACAGGTGTAGAGAAGGGACTCACATCGACCCAAATTATGGATTTTCGATGATACTAAATTTGAAAACTTCTTGTCCCGTTTGACATGCGTTCTACGAACTTTTAATGCAAATCATACAAGCATTGTGTTCGAATGTTCAATATTTTATTTCAACCACACGAATGCTTCAAAAATTGTCTTTCGATTCAACAATCGTAACTATTCTTAAATTTTCTTTTTTACTATGCTTGCTCTCCTCTTGTGTCCATCATCCTGGACACATGCTCGTTTCAGACCTTGTCTGCCCCATCTGACAATACCTTTTTTTGGATTTCTGTATTCCTTTCTACGTCTCAATGTGGAAGGAGATTTTTGATTCTGACTGTCATGTCTTATTGTATCATCTCACCTCGCTTTGGGTGTTTATAATCTTTAGTTTCCAGTATGCCGTGAGGTTGCCGGCGAAGAATAGCACCTCTGCTCTTTTTGCTGATTTTTCGAGCATCCTGTAAGAGGCAGGAAATCGAAAAGTCAGATCGGGACCGTGAGGTTGACCACTTCACATCCTTAAATCTCAACTGGTCAGAAAAGGCACAGTGAGCCTCGGACGCCTTCGGGCGCGGTGGAGGGCTCTTGATGCCTCCCTATGCTCCCGAGTGGGGCTTAGGCCCCCGCATTGCTGGGGGTAGTTCGCGGCGGGCTTGATTTGTCCGGGGCCGGCTTTTTGGTTTGATTGCTTCGATCGAGCTAGGAGGTCGGTTTCGTGCGGGTCGGGCTTGCTGCGGATTGGTCTCGCTTGGGCTCTCGGATTGGGCTGGCTTGCGGTGTGCGGGGTGCCTTAAAGGGAGAATGTATGTATGTATGTAGTTTCCAGTATATTTTAAGCATCTGGAAATAGCTGCAGTTTATTGAGATTGCACCACAAACTTCCTTTCCATGTAAACCAGCTTTCGATGCAAATGCCATCGTCGGACGTTGAGCATCCCTTGGATCATGCTGCATTGCACCGCGTCGCATCCCATCTTCCAAAAACTAGCCATAAATTACTAAGAGGACCGCATGCACCCAGCTTCACTGTATCATCTCCTATATGCGATACTCTACATGCGCACACACTCTCTGCGCACCTATTATTCTTCATGCGACTACTGTGGAAGCGAACGTCGCCTGAATCGCTCATCACTCACGTCCACGAAAATCAAGTTTGCGCACTACGGTGACCATCCGTCATTTTCATAGATCTCTTTCACAAAATCAACACAGTTTTTCATTGCAGTGATTCATTATCGAATTCTAAATAACGAAGTTTTAAAAACTCTCTTGTTAATACAGGTGGCCGATAGATGCCGAGACAATACTCAACACCGAGATGAAATATCGAGTATAAATTCCTTACACCATGTTTCTATGATTCTTGGACCGTTTTTCAGGACTAGATCTTATCATAATATCTAGAACTATTTTTATGACGTTACCTTTAAAACGTCGGATTTAAAAATGGAACATCTCTTGATTTATTGATATCATCAAAGAATAGATGGTTCTGCATTGTGTTATCTCGACACATGAACAATAGAAATCTTACTAATTAAATAATTTTGTAAAAATCGGGTTCAACGGAGTCTATTCTTGCCCCAATTTTATAGAATAACGTAACAGGTTTCACATGTGATTTATTTCCTACTACACCGCCGTCTTTTGATTTTTTTTTTTAATTTCCGCAACTATAGAGGAATTGTTTATTTAGAGGAACGTATGACCCGTCGAACTTCATCCCGCATCCGAATCAATAATAATTATTGAATAACGTTAGCTTAGTTTAATTCAGTTCTTATGTCGTAAACTGTATTTAATTCATATAATTAACCAAAATTATTTTCTTTTTTCTGGGTTAGATCGAAGTTCGACGGGCAGGCGGGCCAGCTAGTGTGAGAATAAAAGACAAAAATGTATCGATGAAAATGCGAAGATTTTTGGGAATAAAAATATTCTTCTACTTTTTTAATAGTAGCAATTTAAATTTTTTTTATTTGGGAAAAATTCATACTATGTTTTTTTTTTATTATTTTTCTCTCGCCATCGCGTACTGGATGCTGAATGTTTCACCTCAAAAAGATAACTCCACTATAAACATACTTGGGCGAAACAGAAACCGTTAAAGAACAATGCCGAACAATAATCCTTCAAGATTTTTTTTTTCAATAATATGCAATGGTCACCCTAATCAAAATTCAGAATTGTACAACTTTATACGGCTATAAAGCAACATTAACCAAACTTTATTATTATTTTATGAGTTTTATTTTATTGTAAACAGAATCAAAATAATGAGTGATTATCATAAAAAGTGACAGAATGTGGGCTCTGCCGGACAATATTGCACATTGTCCGGATCAAATCCGGCTTTGCCAATTCTCGGTAAATGCATTAAGTCCGTAAAAAACAAGAATCGATTTTGTTTTGAGTAACATCGCTAACTGGTTTCTGATCATTTGATTTCAAATTTGATCAATATCAGACCACTAAGGCCCTTATATGGAGTTTTGAATTCTACCAACCTTTATATTTATATTTATTTATTTATTAAGTTTACGGTCTTAATAAGACCTATAACAATTTTAAGATACAAAAATCAACTTACAGCTAGACATGATACTTTGTTATAGGTTACATAATTCTTACTTATAGGCTACCAATCACTCCTTTTAATGCCTTATTTAGAATTAAAACCACTACGGGCTTAACAAACACATTCTACTGCTGTTTCTAGGCAGGTTTGAAGTGACCAGTTTAAGGGGGAACTTTTTTAAGTGAATAAAGAAGCTTTTCAAAAAAAAAAATAGAAATCTGTGGTTATATTATATTTCAAATTTAAGCCTTAAAAATATTATGTGTAGGTAAATAACATAAAAATACTAGTGGTTCTTTTCTCAGTTGGGTCAGAAATATTCTTTGTATTTTTCACTTCAATTTTACACACAGTGTTGGAATCCTGTCTCAGATTGAACGAGACCGGCTGACTGGTAGAGAATGTTTCAAGTTTTAGGTTACACCGGCTTTTCTGACAGAGATGAAATTCTCCCTAATATTATTGCCAGCATCATATCTGGCATTCTTTCTAAATACCATATGAGAATTTTTAGAAGTAATTTGGAGAATTCCTTTGTTAATGATGCAGTTTAAGCTGATGTCCGCAGTTAACTTAATATTCGCTCCATCGTGAGATTTGTAATATGAAATATTTACAATCCCACGCTGACGGCCATACTGTCACAAAATGGTTTTTAAAATATATTGAATATTGAATAAATTTTTTTTTTTTTTTGAAATCATCAAATCTTTATTCAAATACAAGGTTACATGAATGCACAGTCCCGATAAGCTCACACGAGCTTGTCATCAGGTTATGCTTTTATACAATTTGACATAAAAATTACAAATAAGTCAGTTTACACATTATTTACATATACTTCCATATCAAATAGTAAGATTTATTATTTACAATAATTGACGTTATAATATAAACATAATAATTACAATTTACACTAAATTAATTTACATTTACTTCCATACCGCGTAAGAGATTATTCACAATAATTTTAACAATAGGATAATATACAAAACTATAATATCCTAAAATAACAAAAAGGTAGATACAAAGATAATAATAAAATTATATGGGTGGAGCGGTATGGTCAGATCTCAGGTATCTGCTGCAAGATAAAAGGATTAGAGCAACGCAAAAATCACAAAAGGCAAATAACCTATTTTAACAACTCAACTACTTTAATAACTTACTTTAATAAACTCGGCACTCGTACTCGGCATAACAGCATAATATGCCTTTTCACTGAGTGCGATAAGTGATTATTCCACTAAGAAATTTTGTGTCATTACAATAATATGTTCAAAATACTTTTAAGTAGTTACGTTCATTAAATATAAATTATCTTGTGTTGTGTATGTATGTGTTTTACTGCAAAATAAGGTTTTCTGCTTGAAGATTTTTACAATGAAGCGCTCATCATTTGCACTATGAAAAAAAAAAATATACCTATTTAAAAGTCGCAAGCACTTTTTATGAAATCATACTGGCAACCCCGCTTTGTTGGTTATCTTTTTAACTCACAAAACTGCTATTCGTTCCACGGGACATGGTAGCCGGAATCTGCCGAACCAACCCGAAGTGTAACGAAGACGACTGTATGATTGTATTAGTGTTCAATTTTATTTTACGTTAGCGTCAGCAAACTTTCTACTATTTTATATGATTGAGTTAGGTTAGGTTAGGTTATAATAATTATAGGGGGAGGGGTTGTTGAAAACTGTTTGTTGGTGATATCACTCGAATTATCAAATTATCATTGATACTAATGTAATCATACGGTCGTCTTCGTTAGACTTTGGGTTGCATCGGCAGTTTCCGGCGACCATGTTCCTTGTAACAAAAATAGGAGCTCGTTTTAACTCTCGAAATTTGAAGGATTGATAATTTTGCGAATTTTTAGCACCTGATAAATTGTAGAGGTCGTACTTATACGATATCATAGGTATAATATATTTTTATCGATTTTTCCGTTGTTCCTTAGCAGTAAAAACATTTTTACCGATTTTCTTCTTGAAACAAATTCAATTTGTTACAACGTTGCTGTGGAAGAGCGCGATTTGATTACATAGGAGCCGTATGATTAAATGCACGCTAAACTGCGGTAGCCCAAATAAAAAAACATAGAGTTAACCGTTCGAAACCCGGAGTATCCATATTCTCTTTTAACGATACGTTCTTGTTATGATGCGTAAATAATAAGCGGTGTGCTGCTGCATCTTGTCCTGTGTTCTGTAATAATAATCAAAAGACACGGGTTCGTATCCCCGCGGTTGTCATAAATAATATTATTACGTCGACATGACAAACCCGCGTTTACATTTTAATTATTTCTCATTGAAATGACTCGTCAAATCTATGTATGATGTTGGAGAACTCGCGGTCGCTTCTTCCACGAATCCCTGAAATGTTCGTTTTGGTCTTCCAATCAAGACATTCGATGATATTAATGAAAGGTTTACAATCCTTCATCTTGCGAAATGCGAATTAAATTATACATCTATTTTTTTTTAAATGAATCTGTGCTCACTCGAAGTGAACACAAATACACTTTTGACATCTTTCACAGTAAGCAAATGCTTGTGTCGTGAAAGCGGAAAATGGTCGACACGGCCGGGATTCGAACCCACGACCTCCGCACGAAACAGTGCGAAAGCCGGCGTCGTAACCGCTGGTCTATCAACCACCTCAATATCTATCCCGTGATAAAACGCTTAATTTCTAAACAGCACCGGGTTTTGAACCCACGACCGATAGAAAAGTGGGCGATGGAGCCGTAAGGCTACCAAAAACTTCAGAAATTGCTTTATTTTTGACTTTTCTGTAGCAAAAACCCATCTCTGCGATTGGCGTTGAGCATTCTCACACCGTTGCCTTTGCTTTGAAGAGACAGAACTAAAATCTTATATTATAAATGAACGTCGGGTTAGTGCGAACACTTATAACTCGAGATCTGCTGAAAAGATTCTTCCGATGTTTGATTTATTAGATTCTCCTCCGCTCCGGATATCAGAATAACTATTAGGTAAAATTTGAAAAATGCATAAGAAATACTACCTATAAAATATAACATTGAAGTTAGTATGGAACGGATTTCCTACGACGCCAACGTCATCTATGAAAAATTCTATAATTAAATTATTGTTTACCTGACATTCAATAGCCATGATTTTCAATAATATGTCTATCTGACATACCTATTTTTCAACGCGCGTTTTTGATTTGTTACAAAAAACCCCATGAATGTTGATTAAAAAACAATTTGCTACCGGACATTCTATATTACGTGGCCCGGACAGGATCATTTAAAAATCTTGTTCCTGCTCGTGTACTACAGTCAAATATAATCGGTGGTGCCCGTGTTATATAGAGATCTGGACCAGTGAGTGTTGCCATCATCACACTGCGAAACAATGATTTATTTTATTTACTAAAACACCATCACTCTTGCACTGTCCGCTTATGGTACAGGCAAATTGTATATCAACCAAAAAGAAAAAGATCGAGGTTAACTTCTTCAAGTGTGTTTATTTTAAATCCCCTGCTATCAAGAAAACTATAAAATTGAGATAAATCAAGCCATAAAAAACCTCAAAGTGTATCAAATTCTTCAGAAAAATCAACGCACATAATAACAACATGCGTTAAAATAATATGGTTAAAATTGTGTTTTTATTGTGCTTGGTGTGAATGTGGGATTGATGTGGAATAACTGGACTTCGTATTTCTGGGTTGCCCTATCAGAAGTGTAGTTCCATTATATTTTAATATTGATATTAATTAATTACCCTATCAATGTAGCGTAGCTATTGAGCCTGAACTCGCTCAAAATAATTAGATTACTTTTTACATTTGTGCAAAAAAAATTATCCCATTTCTTTTACAAAAAAAAAATTCGATTACAACACCCATCGATCGACATTCCAGAATGGGGTCCCTGTACACAAACACCATAGAAATATTAAATTAAAAAAAAAAACTAAAACCATTATTGCTCCATGGTGTGGTGTTAAGGGCAGCTGGTTTAAAATTGGGATTCTTCCGTGGATCCGAGATCGGAATCCACTTGCAGATTCCAAAAGCGCCACAGCCTCCAACAACTACTCACCACACAGAATGAGACCATCACCAACTCTTCGTTGCTCTCTCTCTCTGTCTCCTTATACGTTAGTAATCTTCCACTTTTTACTACGATTTCATCAAACATGGCTGAGCATTTAAAGTATGTACGTTTTATTTTAAAGTCTTATTGCAGAATATTCTACAGTCCATTCATGTGGATATAATCTTCTCCCTCTTATAATTTTGTTAGGACTGACTCCTGTCTTCTCTTGATCTTCATTTTGCCTGGGTTGGGGATCCCTCTACCTCTTGGTGATAGTCTGCCTTTTGGTACAAAATCGACTGCTTTTCTTGTTAGCGTTTTAGAATCTACTCTCGTGGTCTCTCCAGAAACGCCTTTTAGATCTACCCCATCGCACAACATACTAAATATCGGAGGTTCTCCTTTCAAGTATATTTTTACGACTTATTTCAACTAGATGATTTTCTCCGTCATTTTTAATCTTCGGGTAATATATTTTTAACCGAGTTTAAAAGGCCAGAGATCATGACATTCGTTGTGATTTAACAGCATGAGACTGACTTGCTCAAATCTCTTTTTTGCTCTTGTCAACCCTCGTATAAAGTTCAATACTCTTGTATTCACTTCGCTTATCCAAAGTAAGCCATAACCTGCGTACGGCAGAGCCAAAATTAAACCAACTCCATTTTTTAATTTGTCTCAGATTTTGTTTCCTATGCAACATACGGATTATTTGTCTATGTCTTGTTTGTTTATTCATTTGTCCGGGTGGAATTTTGCGGTCGATTTTTGGCCAAATTCCCGAATATCCGGGTACTTTAAACTTTCAGCTTTTGTTTTCTATGGACCATGACAGTATTGAGAGTGTCATCATCTGAAGAACTCTCTGGAAATACCTAACGGGTTTCATAAATACTTTTTGCCTTTGAGGCAAATCACGCCCCGACTCTTGATACCATGAATTTTCTAATACATAACACAAAAAGCCGCATACTTTTACATTTTTCATCTTGAAAGCGTGAAAAAAGTTACAAAATAATATTTACTATTTTTTTAAATTTAAAATTAGAACGAATTTAAAAATTAAAAAAAAAAAAAAAAAAACGAACATAGAAATGGATCAGTCACATTTTAACCGACCTCTCCTCTACTTGCGGTTAATCTCACTTTTTCAGAAGGCTCAACCCAGCTTCCATTATTTATGTATGCGTCTACCTTCTGTGCTCCGTCTGATGTCGTGTGCGCCCCACCTTCGGATCTCTTTCTGATTTCAGTTAATCTTAGTTTTTAATAATTCACCCTTTGCGGTTTTGGACCTCGGCTAATCTTCCGCTCCTTCAGATCTCAGTCGGAGTATCCTGTCTGTGCGGGGATTATTTTTGAAATGAAATATTATCATCCTTGTTGACAAAAACACAGCTACGTAATTTCAATTCTTCCCTTCACAAAAAGGTTTATGATATTTAAATACAGTCCAGTTTTATCTGTGCGTGATTATGGGCATTGATATTTCTTTATTTTTTTTAATGTAGTTATAATACAACTTACATATAGTGAAAAATATCAGACATGACCTTCTTCTCGGTTTTCAATCCTAAAATTGGTTTGCAGCAATTCCCTCAATTCTTCTCCTCCATTCTTCCATGTCTTTGCGGCTCTTTTAAGATCCACATATGACTGGTATCGCACGTCCACTAACAGGTATAATTATTATATAACCTTATCTATATAATAATTCATATATTTATTTTATGTATGTATATTAGGGAACCTGGATGTAAATCAGGCAGTCGCATAGAACCTCCTAACCACTAATCTCCGCCATTTTCAATTCTACTGTTACTGTGATGTGTTGTTGTTTTTACTGAAAATATTTATGTGCTGTATTTCTTTTACTGAAAATATTTATGTGCTGTAGTTTGACAGTTTCGAAAGAGTTTAATTAATTTCTAAAATATCATAATTTTCATAGAAAGATTTCGCTAAAAAAATATAACCTTTTGAAAATAAATAATCTTATATAGATTCAAAACAATAAATATCAGCTAGTAAATAAATATTGCAGAAATAAAATACGAATTCACCAATTCATTAGGTACCAACTGCAGTTAAAAAAAATCTCACGGAAGTAGAATAACACGACTTTTTTCAACACCTTTCATACTTAATTCTTTTTAAAGAGCCGTTTTAGCTATGAACAAATGTTTTCAAAATCCAAAAAGAGTTAATTTGAGAGCTTAACCATTCCTGTGGGAAAAAATTGCAAAATTGATTAGTTGCAATAAATTCTTTTCTTGCCAATTTTCAAGTAGGTATGTAGATACGTTTGACAATGAATAAAACCCATTCATATAAAATTGTAATCAAATTCTCATACCTTCGGGAAAAAAAAACAGTTACAAAAATTTGTTATTCAGTTTCGTTTAATGTCGTGTATTCAATTGTTTGCCGATTAAAAACAATTGAATACTAAATTATTATTATTATTATTGTTTGGTTCAGCGGTTGCGTCGAGTGGTGCTTGGATCTATCCGAAGGGTTCTTGGTTCGAGTACTATTATATTAATTTTTACCCCTTGTTTTTATTCGTTAGAAACTCGTCAACTGTATTATAAAAAAGTGTATTTTGTTTTAATATTTACCCTTGTATTACAAATATCGCGCTAATTTTGATACAATTTTTATTCGTCAATAGAAATTTATAATTCAAACTAGTATCAAATCCGACAGGCAAAGTAAAGAGTCATTAATAATTATTATTGCTTGGTTGTCCTATAAATAAGTAATATCGTCCCTTAAAAAGTCCAAATTTTACTTTACAACTTTGGGGACTACGGGAAACTTGACATTTCTTCCCGTAGCAACAGTTGTATCTAGGAATCTCTCATCAAGTATCACGTATTTCATGAATATAATATTTCCCACGGATGCTCTACTAATGAACATCGAACCACTTTTATATATTACGTCTTGTTTTGTATATAGCCATAAACGTCAGTAATAAATATGACGTTGCGCGGCGTGTGGTTTTAATTCGTAATTAATTTACAAAAAACAATAGAGACGAAGACGATCGAAGCAGTTGATATGGCATCCCTCAGGGAACAGTCTTGGGACCATTCCTATTCATAGTTTATATAAATGAAATGTTTGCATTGCTGTTGAATGACTTGCTTGTTACAAATAATATATCTAAGAGCTGTCACATTATTTCAAATAGCCTCAAGCCTTCTTCACGAAGGAGTATATCAAAATTTTTTTTTTTTTTTTTAAATCCGATAAAGTTTCTGAGATCATAACCTAACCTCTAATCATAAAACGGTTCCAGCTTTACAAATTAGTATAGTTGTAAAATGTACATCCACATTTTTTATTCTTGTCAGACATGTGGGTAAGAAGTCAAAATATAGGAATGTCTATCGGAAATAAATTGATAGGTAAATAGGATAAAAATAATTATTGTATAAACCTCCCCTTAGTTTAGTTAAGTGAAAGGGTAGCTTGTAGATACCGCTCAATTCACCCCATCAGTCTGTTTGCATCCGGTGGTTAAAAAGCGTATATCTGACATTTATAACCTATTCATTCATCTATATTGACAAAACGTTGGTACCTATGTACATATAACGACAGTATGCAGGTCGTTTCTATAATACACCAAAGAGTTTTTAGAGGGTGAATTGCGTTTATTTAGTTTTTGAGTGATTATTCTAATTTTTTGTTCTATTTTATTTAATTCTATATTATAATATTTAATCTGGATGTCATAGGCTTACTTCTCGAACAAATAGCCATTTTCTGTTAGTTTTTCTCACTTTCTGAATTTCTTTACTAATATTACTACTGCTATTCGTCTGTTAGTCGATATTTCTTGCTATGACAAAAACAGTGTCCGCGAGATATATCGACAAAGTATGTGATGTTTTCTAAAAAGTTCCTACATATAACTGCTGCTAGATGAAGAAATGTCAAATTTTTGCACTCCCTAATGCGTTAAGGTAAAATTCGGACTCCTTTTGGACACAATATTACTAACTTTACTAGTCCGGGCATTAGATTTTGCCACTCCAGTATGCAGCGACATATATCGCCTTGTCATTCGCCATAGCTTATTTACAAGACTATCAAACAATTAATGACTGTTTTATATGGCTGTCATCTAACATGTTTTGCTGCTAATTATTATGTAATACTGTACAAGGAAAGACTATCACGTAACAATACACTCTCTAAAAAATGACGGAATAAAAACCGCAGTTTTTCTTCTTGAGATTAACTCAGTAACCTACCTGAGATTTTAGATATTAATTACCAAAGATTATTCCACACAATACAAAGTTACTTTTCTCAATATAAAAAAATGCAATTATTTTGTATACAAATGTACATTTTTAATCAATAATTTATGTTCAATTTTTGCAAGGTTTTTACCTTGTTGTTTTTTTGTTTCAATTTTGGCTGTGTGTTTGTTTTTATCAATGTATTTTAGCAATAATAGATTATGATTACTAAAGAGTAGTGTTTTATTATTAGGTACTAAAAACGTTAGAAAAAATCTTCTTGATTAGAATTAAACAGGTAGAACATTAGAATAAATTAGTTAATTAAAATAACCAACAACAATGCTAGTCAAAGAGGTTTTTGAAACAATCGTTCCTCATCAAAAACGGATTTTCCAAATCTATGAGACAAAATTTAAACTACCAGTAAACATTTCTAGCAGTGGCCAAAAAGGTATCATTGATGGTGCACTCTCACTGCTTAAGAGTTACAAGAAAGTAGTTCATGAGTAAATGGCACAATTAAAGACTATTAAAGCAGTTAATATGGTATACCCCAGGGAACCATCTTGGGACCACTTCTTTTTGTAATAATTAATGCCGATGAAATATATTTGAATGGAATACTTTGAAAAGTCAATATTTTTTACGATGTATTTCTAGCTCCTAATTACTTATCATCATTTACTCCTGTTTGTCCCAAGGAAACACCTTTCTGTCAAAAATCAGCAATGCAATTTTATCTCTCTGATTTTATAACCCAGTATTGTGTACCAGGACTGTTTACAGGTAGGAATAATTTGATGATTCTTCTACGAAGAGTACTGCGGGAGACGGATAACACCTCTCTCCACCTTTTTACACCTTTCGATGAAATGAAAGATTTTAGAGCGGCGAAGAGAGGCAGAGAGGAAAGGGAACAATAGATCGGAATGGATAGAAATGTTTTTGATGACTCTGACGTCCTAATATGACACGAAAAGAATAAATTTGTAAACGAAAAAATGTACCCTTTTTAAAAGCCTTAAGTTACAAGTATTGTTACGATTACACAAATTTTGTTTCTACATTTTTTGTATTACTAAACACTCTGTATCTATAAGATATGATCGTGTTTTAATTTAAAGAACAAAAACACCGATCCAGGAGTGCAAAAAAGTGAATAGGTACTTTATTTGCAAATTATGATTATTCTATTGAAACGCAGTATGTATTTTGTCTTAAGTCATAACAATTGACAGATTGTAGGAGTATAAAGTACACATTGTATCAATACTTTTTTGTAGCAATTACTAACCTTGTTATTTTTCAAATGAAAACGTTAAAATATATGTATATGTAATCCCAGTTTTTTTCATCTATTGACTAGACATTGCGATCCTTATTCAATACAGTTTCGAAAAATAACCTTTGCAATTCTCCGGGAATGTAGAATACCGTTTTATATAAGAGGATCAAACAGCAAGAAAAATCAACGATTTGGCTGAAAAAAGTTCTTATGGACTTTAATGGGCAATTATTCTCTTTCAATATTTGCCACATTTAGAACCTCCACATAACTATTTCCATCCAAACGATACGCATCATTCTTCAATGAATCCACGTCTCATAAGCTTCATTGGAAATATAAAATCGTTCTGTCGGCTGCTGATAATATGACCATCTTCAGTTAAAAACCAGGGCCTACTGGCAAACCGACCAAGAAAACAGCTTTTAAATCTTTTCGAAGAGTTACCAATCCAATTCGAGACGCTTAAAAACTCCTTCATCACCAACGCAACATTAATAAATTATAATCTCAAAGTTTTGAATTAAAAAAGTCGTCGGTATTTTATCTGAACACATTTTGTATGGAGTTTACTTATCTGTCGCATAACAGGAAATCGTATAAAATACTAAAAAAACACAATATCCCTATTATACTGTGATGAATAATAGAAGGAAGTGATTATTCTTTATCCTTGCATTCCAGGATAATGTTTTTTTTGTCGTATTTTTTTATACCATTCAAATATCCTTGATATCCTTAAGCTCCTTTCTCTCTCGACTCGGATTATTTTTATACCAGGATTTGGTGTTTTATTATTTGTAATCAGTTTTCTAGCCCTAGATGATCTATCAAGTTAAAATAATTTAGGTACAGATTTCTTTTCAAAGAGTTTTAGTTTCCTATTTAAGATCTGGAGGTTGCCAGTCACCATAAGATATATTTCGTCCGAATATATTACAACTAATGACCCTAACAATTCATTACTAATGTTCGATTTTAGCTGAAACAAACTACAACGGGCTTACAACCGTCTTCTACTGTTATTTCGAAGGTTGGCTAATGCAGTGGGTTCCTAGGGAGCGGCCGTATATTACGGTCTTTACGGTGACATTTGGAAAGTTATTCTCTCCGTTTTTTAATAACAAACGTCAATTTGTATACTGTGTCAGAACGTGAAAATGAACGATCTTGATTTTGCTTTAGTTATTTGTTTGGAGGATGACCATGCAGGCATCAGAGGATGATGAATATCGTATGGGAGAAGACAATTATTTATATCAATCTCATAGCACAAGAAGGTGCTTTTTTAATATGTAATAATTCAGCGCTATCAATGAAAGCGTTCACCAATCATTACATTATAGTTCTACTGACGCCGTTCTTTGAAACGTCGCATTCTTAGGAAAACAACCCATTAGTGTCACAGATTTCGTCACCTATTTTTACGTTCATTTTTGTAAATGATCGCTGTAGGGTGGTACTTTGGATGATGGTCGTGTCTACACGAATATGTAAAGAGCTTTTAATTCAAACTTCCTGTATAAGTTCACTTTCGGGTAGCTAGTTTTATCTTTTGTTTTACCATTTTCTCGTTTCCAGGCTGTAGATATCTAAAGTTCTCGCTTTTACGAAATTGACAATAAATTCACTTACACGGTTACGATTGGAATACCTTTCTCTAATCCGCAGCCCTTATCTCGACTAGATCCCTTCTAAACTTCAACCCTTAATCACTTCCTCTCATCCATCTCAGCACCTGAAGATAAAACACCCCTATTTATATGTAAAGATAAAAAAACATAATTTCCGATATTATAAAAAATGATTTCATTCGCTTACCCTCTATAGAATGGGCGCAAAAGATAAATAAAATAATAATCGATTACTGATAAAGTCAGGGAGATATTATGTATTTATTCAATTTGAAACTATACACAGTGGTTAAGGCGTCAAGTTTGAAACTAACAATGATGTTTTGAATTTAATTTCAACTAATAATGCTAGGAGTGATCACTATGTTTGAAATGGTTCACAATATTATTCCAACCAATCCAAACTCCCTTTACGCCCCACTGGGGAGCGTAGGGGACATAGGGAGGCAACAAGAACTCACCATTGCGCTCGATCTTGCGCAATGTTTATGACGCGGAACACAGTATGAGAGGGTCTCCCTCATGGGTCTCCCTGATGGGAGAAACTGTCATTCGGCATCCTTAACACATGTCCCAGCCACGTCAATATCCTCCCCATAATGGTAGAAGTGATAGGATCGCGCTGGGTGCGCCGGCATATAGCGTTGTTCGTGATGCGGTGGTACCATCTCACAATATTATTATGTACATTTTTTTAATATATGTAATGTGTTCACTCAGTGTGACTCCTATGACGTGGTCCCAAAATCGAGAGGTAGGTATATCTTTGCCATTATCTTTCTTTTGCATAAAATTGACCAAAAACGAATTTCGATTTTTTATCAAAAACCAGATAGTACCAAAATTTGTAGGGAATATATTTCGTCGGTAACTTACCTATATATAGTTTTATTATGTTGGTCCACACACAGTAGGTAGGTAGGTATAAAGGTTAATCGCATAATCCGCCAAGCAGCTGTTTCAAGGGTGGTTCTTTTACTTGTGTACCTATGTGTGCGTATTAACCCCTAGACGGACTATCACACACACATACAAACAAACCATAAAGAAGCAATTTAACAATATACCTACCTACCAAGGGTCTCTTTTGGTAACAACATAACACCATTCGAGATGAATTCAAAATTTGCGCATGACGATAACTTACCTAGGTACTATTTTAAAATCAATCGAGATCGTTTGAAAAATATACAGTTTCCAATCCCAATTTATGTCCAGGTCCAACTTCTAGGAAAACTAAAGTCAACTTAAACAAGACCACTATTTACATTGACACGTTCTTCTGAAACCTGCGCCTCAACAAAAGGGCAAGAGACACAAATTGGCATTTTCGAAAGTAAAATATTGTGACATAGCTACTGTCCAATCTGCGACAGTGGTAGGTATATGCAGAAGACGATGTAACCACGAGTTATACCAGCTGTCGGAAGCTATTGATGTCATACAGTTTATCAAAATCACAAGGCGCAGATGGTTTGGGAATGTAGAATAGATGGGAGCACTCTCACCATTGAAAAGAGTGCTTAACTCTGTACCAGAGGGGAGACAAAGGAGAGAAAGATCCAAGTTGAGGTGGCTGGATTGTACCGAAATGGACCTCAACTCACTGAAAAAAATGACATGGAAGAGAGTAGCTGGAACAGGACAGCATGGCCAAGTGTAGGATGAAACCTACATCGACAAGTCATCGCTAAAGAAATATATGAAAAATTTATATTTCAATTGACGCCTCCACTAAAATTACAACAATTCCTATTCGATGAATTTAAGCGGTACCTTGGTGACTTGGTGAAAACCCGCCAAATTTTTAGAGGAGTCGCATTTACTTATATTAACATAACTATCAATATTTTTCTCAGATATGTACTACAGCCAAAACATAACAGTTTAGGTATTATTTTCTTAAAAATATTATAATTCTCTTGTATATTTCATCATTTAAAAAATGTAAATTATTTTATATTTCTTGATCGATATAAATTTGCTGGCCTTAAAGATGATTTTGATATTTGGAAATCATTCGATTGATATCACTTGCTGCTATATTCGCTTCGAACGATTTCTTATGGAATTATCGATCGGGTTAGTTGAAATCTGTTAACATAACCCGCGAAATTCATAATAATTTTAGTTGATGCTTAATTTTAGCGGAACCGCTATAGAATTGGGCTGATAAGTCATAAAGTTAATTTGTATTCAGAAGATAGCGTTTTCTTTAATGAAGTTAATTGGATTAATTAATTTGTAAAATGAAACATTAAAAAAAAGGAAACTTTTAAACTTTTTACGATCATTTTAAGCATTCCGTTTGACCGCATGAAGACGTCAAAATATGTCGTGTTCATAGTGGGCATATCATATATGCTGTAAATAATATAACAATATTAAATTTAATAATTTAAATGGCTGAAAAAAATATAAGTCAGACCAGCATATTAATAATATAAAACAGACGTTGAAAGTACAAGTGGAATAATGTAATTTTATTATTTGCCAATGTTTTTGTTTATGCGTTTTTCAAAATACGCGCTTTTATGCTATCGCGAATTTCTTTGCGCATCATCCACTACACAAATTAAACGAATAATTCAATTGGACATGAATATATAGAAAGTGAAATTGATAAACATTTCGAAACATACACGAGTAAAGAAATCATTGCTTTCCATATGCATTGAAGAGGAAAATGTTTTTTGAAATTTTGGCATTGCATACAAGTGCCAAATATTCGAATATGATTTTGCAGTGGTTGCTAGCCTATCGGTTATGACGCCGTCTTTCGTACGGTTTCGTTCGGAGGTCGTGGGTTCGATCCCAGGTGCCGACTATCTTCTTCTTTCACGACACAAGCTTTAATTAGCTTACTTTTAATGAGTCTGAGAGTGTATTTGTTTTCACTTTGAGTGAGCATAGATTCATTTATGTAAAAAAATCTATAATTATTAGAGAAATTTTGAAACATCTGTGAAACATTATGATAATCTTCTATGATCTCTGGCACTAGATGGCGCTAGGATAGATATGGTAATCCATATCCATTTTCGCATTCTCTATTTTTTGTTAATATTGATCGCCAATGACATCAGATCGAGAAGATTGGCATAGATCGGCCAAGTGCCGGTAGAAAAGTTCACAAATAACCTTCTACGCAGTTTGCCATTGGCAGAACACCGTCAGGAAAACCATTACAGGGTTTTGTAGCTAACGTCACTCTGGACCTGAAAGTAGTATGGTTGTCAGAGATCAGCGGGAGTCCATTGCTGAGTTTGAGAAACATTGTTTAGGAGGCAGGAGTTTTACGGCTTAATAGAACACAACTTTTTAAATTCTGAATTCGCATATAAAGAGGCCTTTTCCCTATAAATTCACTATTGTATTTCCGACGAATCTATGGGTGGTTGTTTAGCGTCTGTACGAACAGTCGATCTGTGTTTTTTTTTAATCTATTTATCGGTGTGGGTAGATATGTGCGGAATGGCGACCAGCGAAAGATAATCGATCGGTTCATTAACACGTCCGATTATAAAGAAAAGGTGTTGTGATATTGCTGTTTGCGGTCTGGATAGTGAAAGCCCAACTCTTATAAGCAATTACTGACGGTAATGTGTTACGTGGGGGATATCGACCGCTTTTTTCTGATTCTCTTTCGATATTCTCAACAACGGAGAAGTATGGACAAGTAGTCGCTTTCAAACAAGATATACATTTGCTAGGTCATCCTTAAAATGCGCAAATTATACAATAGATCATATTATATTATTTACACCCTCGATTTGGCGCCCTAGGTGGAGAATTCGCCTACTTCCATTCTAGGCCAGCATCACCTAGATTCTAGAACGCCTTCTGATTTTCATATTCTTAACACGGGTATTAGTTATCATTTCATTGATTTATTTCCGCTATAAAAGCTAGGAATCCTTAAAATGCGGAAATTATACAATATCTCATAGTTTTATCATTCAATTTGGTGCCTTATATAGAGCATTCGCGAACTTCCATCACCTAAAATACCTTTTGAATTATATTGAATATTAATACTTCTAAGCTTCGAAATCTGGGGTCAAATGATTTCATGTCACGCTAGAATTGTTATTTGTTTTATTCTCATTCGAGCTTAGCATTCTGTTTCAGTTTGCAAAGAACCGAAAACTATAAGGAAGCGCCTAAGGTATTTTGCCGGCTATACTGGCAGCTTTGTATACAAAAATCGTTGTCATTCAGTACTCACATTCTTTGGCAAAAAGAGGGTTTTGAATTTTAAATTAACCAAGATGAAATAAAATCATGCAGGTTTAGGATCTTGAAGAGAATGGATTAAAATAGAATAACATAGAAAATTTATAAGTTTAAGAGAACAATGTGGATCAAACCCATCGATTCCACCCACAAGGAAAGCCAGGTATAAAGCGATAAAAATAATATGAGAAGTTGTATGAGAAATGATGATGTCGGTGGAAGAAGCTAAACAAGTGTACGTGGATAGAAAATAGTGGAGGTCCGTTCTCTCTGTCATCTTAAGGGACACAGCGTAATGGGTTGTAAAAAAGAAACAAAATCAACAAAAGTACCAAGAGGAATTTCTGAGACGATCGCTACTTGAAACATAACAAATCAAAAATATTTGGACATGAAGTTTTTAAGGTCAATGTACAGAATAACAACATTCTCGGTTTTTACCAAACCATTTTCGATAGTACTTGGTTATCTGTTCCAATCCAGAATGGTAAAAAAACACTTTCCATCACACATTATTATCATTTGGTGTTTGATTTTTTTTTTATCAGACGCATTGTGGCCTACCAAGCAAATTAACCAACATGCAAAAATAGATAGGAATTCTGGTGGAGAGAGAGATAGATTACATGAAGTAATTTATTAAATCATTCTCAACAGTTTCGATGGCACTTTCTACTCCAATCGAAGATCAATGATCCGATAAATGATAGCACATACAACTTGGTTCTTTTTTTTATTCGCTAGGCTAGATTAAATTCGTTATTGATAGTGATGTGTAGATTCGTTATTTATTCACTAGGAACCATCTGCGATAATATCCGTTGGTGTATTGTTTTGTTGGAAGTTGAAAAAAGACCCACTTCCTACAAATTGATGTTTGATGATGGGTCTGGTTCGGGAAAGAGAAGGGTCATATTGCACCTAACACCAGATATTTATTTACATTATAATATTTAATACTACCACATTTTTGTGTCTATCGTTTAAACAGGAAAGATTAATTTTAAAATGTCAAATGCTTTTTTGTCTTATTTAAAGGTTAACTAGTTGCACAAGTGATGCACGCTCTAAAAAAAACAAGCAAGCTGTACTTACTATTCCAAATAAGCTAGAAAAATGGATGAAGAATAGTTTTCAGTCCAAATCACAAAAGGCAATTGATACAAAAAATGTGTCGGTTAACTAACATGAAAAAAAAAATACAAACCAATAATTAGGAATTAGTTAGGACAATGTAGAGATCTCATAATCTGTATTAGGTGATTCACGACACGCGGTGTGAATCGTACGAGGAGATGAAGAAATTGGCTGATGGCAGGGAGACATAGAGAAAAAGAGTCGTACTTGGGAAAGATCAATTTTTTTTATTTTTAAATGAATCTGTGCTCACTCAGTGAACACAAATACACTTCTTGACTCTTTCACAGTAAGCTACTTAAAGCTTGTGTCGTGAAAGAGGAAGATGGTCGGCACCTGGGATCGAACCACGGCGTCGTCTGCACGAAACAGTACGAAAGCCGGCGTCGTAACCGCCAGACCACCAACCACTTCACTGCATTAATACCCAAAAATATTATAATCCTGCGTATAATTAAAATTTTCTCAAATAGGTTTTCTAAATTCCGCTAAATCATGTTGGTGTCAAATACGCAGATTCTCCCCTAGTGGTAAAAATCCAGGAAAATGAAGCCTTATTATTTGTATTGATGAGAAGGATCATACACAGGTTTTGAACAAAATTTTGAACGATGCACGAAGAAGCGTTTTGTCAATCGATACGTAATCGTTCACATTTGAATAGGAACGAGTTTGAGTATGACTTGCCCTCAGGCCAACACTTACTACTATTATTAAGGAGCATTACAATTTTAAGTGTATTCCGTTAATCCTGGTTTCCACACGGCTACCGTCTCAACAATTTGCGGCCTTTTTTCGGTTTCCAATATTATTTAATTACCCCTCTGACGACGAATTGTTGATAAACCGAAAAAAATGCATTCCAACTGGTTTGTAACGACTAGTTGGTGTACCCCAGGGCTCTCCTCTTGGTGCTCTTATATTCAAACATTTATGTCGTTTTATAGGGTAGAAATATTTGCCAATGTATCTGAAGGATTTTTAATGCGATCGAAGATGGATTTAGGGATAGTCTGGAAAATAAGAAGGAAAGGAAAAATTTGATGTCCCTATGTTATAACAGTTTTTTGGTAGAATACTTCGCATTCTCAACATATTGGAAAGTCTGAAGGCTCCATCAATTAGAAACAGCTCTACATTCAACCGTTCGGCCACCCATCGATCACTTGGTTCACTGAATATGTTATATTTTTTTTTAATATGTAATATGTTCTTGGCTCACTTAATAGAGACTTCCTTAATATATGGCTTCTTAAAATATTTTAATCATAAGACAAACCGCAATATGAGCCTTACATTCCCAAAATTATAAAAAGTAAGAATTTGGTATAACTGCAATTATTTCTGATTCAATGGAATATTTATTTCATAATTTTCGGAGCATTGTCTTCTCTGGTGGAGTATGTTATTAAAATAGTGCGTCTCACTCAAACTATCGCACTGCCCTCTATAAAAATAATCTCTGTTTCTTTCGGTAGCAATAATAAGGTTGTTGTGTATGTGGTAATCCAGAATATGGGCTCCCTCTTTATCCTGACTGTTTCCTGTGCAAATGACGGTATAGTGCGTAGCATAAAAATAGGACCACTTGAATAGAAAGTGAGAATTTCTTTTCGTAAATTTTATCACGAATATCAAACTATTTTTTAAGCTATGAAGAAATTTATAGAATGATAAAATAGAAGTAATCCAACGTTTATTGTTCCTGCTGATCCAATGTTCCTCCGGTAAGCTCTTCCAGCAATGCTTCTGAATCCTTCATACTTTTAAAGACATTCTGGTTTTCCATATGTTTTCTAAATCCTTTTTCTAATTTTTGGCCAATCTCAACCATCTGTATATAAAAATTTCAAGTTAACTAAATCTCTTAGATACTTATCATTCAATTTAATTATTATTTGGTCCATTATGAAAACTCTCAAAGTTTATATCAACTTCCGTATTGCATCTCCTACAATTTTTTCCAGTTTTTTTTTATTATTGTTAAAAAATTAATTTGCAAATAAAATTTTTGCAAGGACTGTAGAAGAGTTTTTTGTCATGAAGTCCGGAGCAATTACCTCGGAAAGTCTCTTCATAAGTAACTTGAAATAAATACAAATAATAAAGCAATGTTTGCTTTTGTTGGCGTTTTTTTTTTGTTTTCAAAAATTATTGTCTGCATACCGTCCCTGTGGTACTCCAGTACCCCCTATTCAGAGCCGAAAATCACTTGAGTGTGACGCGTTACAAAAATAATGAATCGAAAACGCAATGGGAAACATATGTGTAATAATTATAATGAATATCCCTTCAATTCAAAAAAACATAATTCGTGCTCATATTAAGGTGGTCAAAAAAAGATATGTAAGTACAGTAATAAATAATTACATCATTCTTAGCTTCAAACGCGATATAATTTGCCTACACTTCATCGTCAAGGCAGATAGACACGGCATCCAGTTTCTTTAAAGAGATTATAATATGTTCTTTGTATAGAAGGCTTTGTTTATACAATAGGCCACATTTGAACAGTCTTCCTGCACAAGGATGAAAATCAGTGGCTGGAACTTTCAGAAGCAGTTTTCCTGATCAGATTACGTTCGACTTGACTCCGAAAGGAAGTCAGTCTCAGTGAAAGTTATGCAATGTTGCCGAAAAGGGGGTCATTACTGATACATGTGAAAACAGTGGTTCGAACTTTCGGAGACAGTTTCCCTGATCAAAATTGACTCCCAAAGGATGTCCAAAGTCAAAATTTTAAGCTAGTTTTAGTCAGATTTTGCTGCCAAATGTTCCGCAGGAAATTTGACTTCTTCCGTATCTCGATCATTCCTTTACATTTTCGCATACTCCTTCGTCATCATTCTTATTTAATCCTTTTTGTGATTTTCTTTTAACCGCAGCCATACCAAATTAGTGCTTGCGTGCAACTAATCGTCGAACCTACTCCCTCGCTCGCTCTGTGGACAGTCTGTCAGGAGAGCAGGCCACTGTGCCACCTGCTCCGTCAATACCACCCTCTGTCATTTTGAATGCAACTGTCACACGTTATTATGGCACATACGCATGCGTTCGGTAGATTCATGCGTCACATTCATTGCGCTAGTCATTTTTTACCTGTCAGTGACGTTACATAATATTGACACTTGTGGTCCTTTGGTGATTCTTTTATGATAACTTTTTTTTTTTTTTTGGCGGCTCATCCAACTGGATGTTATGGCCTTATTAAATCACGAAAATCATACATTCATAAGAAAAGAAAAAATATACCTTTTTTCCTATCATATCGCGTCTTCCCATCTTTAAAAAAAGGCAGAGAGAACGGAACTATTTTCTTTTTTTATTTCTAGCACTTCTTCCGCTTCATCCACCGATAAACAATTTCTCGTAAAACCTCTTTATTTTGCTTCTGATCTGTTATTCATTGAGGAAAGATTCGATTCACGCCATTCTCGGTCCAACACGAGTTATTTATACCTTTTACTTCTACCTTATAATCATGTTTGTAGTTCTTTTAACATCCATTCATTCATCATCCCCAAACCAACTCAATTTATTAACTTTGATATTTTTAACAATATTAATTTCCATAACACATTCCACCATAATATTTGCACTCATTTCCATGTCTCATAGAATATAATATTCACACATTCTTTCTACAGCTCTCATTTCTACTGCATTTATACTACATTCTGTTTTTTTATGCATTTTCAAATTTCACAAAGTAAGCCTCTTTTGGAAATCCTGAGTAAAAATAACAATAGGATGGCAAAAACACATGACCTCGGAAACGGCAACAATGAGCAAAAAAACCGTGCATGTTCAGAAGCGCGTAGACCTACCTTAAAATTAATAATGTATGTGTTTGGCCAACGTATGTACATGTTTTGCGAATGTTTGATGTAATCTTTTTCGGTCTTCAATACCAATCTGATGGCATTATCAAAGTTCCGTTTGAAAAATAATTACTGGCCAATTTGACAAGGCATGGCCGTACAATTATTGGACATTTTAATCGTATTTTACGAACCAGAACTCATTGGGTGATTCGGAAAAAGAATAGTCTGATTTTGCACAACTCAGAAAAAATTGATCGAAGATTAACATAATGGAATTACGAAGGGAATCACTGGAGATGGAATCGCCAGAAAACAGAAACATGGTTAACCCATGACCCTTATGGACGCATTCTAAGAGGTGTGAGCGGATTTTCTGGGCCTAATGGTTGTTTTGGGCTGACGAAGGTCTGATTTTCAGCTAACGGAAGACTTGGGTCGCAGGAAATCGAATTTTGAATGACGAAGAAACTTTAGAATAATTTGGCAAATTTGGCTTCTGTCTCTCGGCGGGTTTATGGAAGTAAGTAAAGACCTTCATTGCGCCTGACCTTGTGCAACTCTTCCCAAACCGTAAACCAACTGCTGGAATCTGGTAATAGGACATGACGAAGAAAGCTCTTTTCAGCTATCTGTCATTCAATTTTCTTAGCAAATGCCACAGCAATGACCACATACTTTTGTTAAAGTAACACAGTTTGAGAGGATGTTTCTAACTTACATAATCTTGATACTACAACGAACAAAGCTCATTCAGTTTTCTTAGTAATTGTCAATTCATAAAAGTGAAGATTAATTGAAAGAATAGTTTTTCGTGCATACGAAATCAACTGATCAATTTGTGTTTGCCAAATTAACACAAACTTCTCTACTATAATTTTAAATGCTAATGATTTTCATAATATATTATCTTATTCGATCACAGGTGTTTACTATTGACACTTAACAATTAGTTGCAATTAATTTTAATAATTTAATTTTTACGAAAAAAAAATGTCAGTTGATGTGTGCTGCGAGTATAGGAACACCCTCTCATAGTAAATACAGTAGCCGACATAGCAAGTAATTAGTTCTGACCTATTTATTAGCACTGTGCTATTATTAAAAGAATACATTAACGACTATTTTAATTAAACATAACCTATCATTGCTGAAATGCTACTGTTTTTGTTTCCGATAAAGCTTGTCAATTTAATTATAAGGTTGAAGAAGAAAAGAAAATTTCAAATTTATAAGTATTAAATAGTTTTTTGAGAATAATATAAATTCAACTCATAGAATTCATCCTAAATGCAGTCGAAGAGGTTTCTCTTGAAGCTCAATGTTGACCGTCAATCCTTTTGATACTTGTTGTAAATGCTTGTATAAATCATTATTTATACCAATTTTTCGTAAAGCAATACCAGCTTTAGAATAGACCCACGTGGAACTATTTTATGCATAGCAACCAAAATCTAAATGTGATAACGACATCGTTATTAAGATTGAAATTGGATCGGGATTGCGATAGAATAAAGCAATGGGTTCCTAGGGAGTGGTCCGTCGTCTGACAAGACGGCCCTCAAAAATTGCGACATTGTTTTTTTGTCACTACGGTAACAAAATAGACAATTATTCTATATTGACACATTCACCGCTGTTTATAGAAAAAACTAGGGTCATTCAGAAATCTTAATTTTTTATTGTACCTTGGAGGCGTGGTTAACATTATGATGATTAAGTGCTTCTACATATACATATTCACCGTTATACAGATTGTTATAACCGATACTAATACCGAAGTCTAGATTAGATAGGAATTAATAAAAATGTTTTTCTGTTCCTATTTCCTTATTGCGCATGGCTAGCTAGTAGCTAATCCAGGAAACCTGATCATTCTTAGAATCGGGTGTATGTTGTGCGAAAGAATCTGGAAGTATTAATGATATTAAACTCGTATATTTTTTTTTTTTTTTATAAAATGAATCTGTGCTCACTCAAAGTGAACACAAATAGGTACACTCCTTGACTCTTTCACAGTAAGCTACTTAAAGCTTGTGTCGTGAAAGAGGAAGATGGTCGGCACCTGCGATCGAACCACGACGTCCGCACCAAACAGTACGAAAGCCGGCGCTGTAACCGCTAGTCTACCAACCACTTCCCGTATATATTGGTCTATTTAGCAACCTACCTCTATACTTCTGAAAAAATGTATACAGGGTTCCATACCCGGTCGACTCATATACTTTATCGGTATTCATTTGTTTTTACTGAATGGGTTTGTTTAATCCTTTATGATGTTAGATTTTTAGATGTTAGGGATTTAGAACATAATTTTCAGAATGCTGATATAGTGCGTTGGATCAATCTTTATCGAGTTTCAAAACATAAGACCAAGAATGTATGTATAATTTGACATCTACTGCCAAACATTGTAGGATAAAGTAAAAGTGATTATTTTTTTAGGTAGCTTAAGTCGAGGGTGGCAACTCTTGGTACTAAATTCTGATCTCAATGTCGCCTGTCGAAAACTATTTATTTATACCAATTTTTCCGTAAAGCAATGAAGAATTCAAATTCACAACCTACGTAAACTATTTTTATGTTTGAAACCAAAATCTAAGTGTGATAATGACTTCGTTACTATAAGACTGAAATGGATCGGTATTGCGATTGCAATTCAGAGTAACCGCCCAGGTCATTGGCTGTATAACACGGTTTGTTGCTTTGCGAGACTATATTTTTTTTATATTCATAAAGTTTTTGATGAAGCTCGAACTTTTTTGTAGTTCTTTAGATATCACTGAAAGATTAATCTAAATAATATACATTCTGAAATGAAGACCACAGGGAGACGAATATATTGTTTAATTAGTCTAGTCTAGACAATATTATATACCTACGAATGTGTAACAATTAATGACTCTAACAATTCATTATAGATGTTCGATTTTTAAATGGACCAAACCACTACGGGGTTACGACCGTCTTCTACTGTTATTTCGAAGGCTGGCTTAGTGTGATCACTTTAAGTTAACAACGTTCGCCATTAGGTGGTAATGTTTAAGTCTCCGAAACTCGTAATCATGAGAATTCTCGACATGTTCAACATGTCGATAAATCTCACGTACCTATACAAGTGGATATTTAATAATAATTAATTAATGAAATATAGAGATAAAAGTTGGAAATTATTCACTTGTTAATAATAATTAATTGAAATTATCGAGAACAAGAGAGCAATCAAATTTGAAGACTGCAACTGCTGTCATGTATATGGCGCCAGGATATGGAAATATCCATTTTTGTTAATGTCTCATATTTATTGCCTATTGGCTTTGTTGGTGCACAACGTTCTAATTATGTCTAGATTCTTGTGACCATTTTTCAGGACTAGATCTTGGCGTATTTTTTTAACATTTGGAAACTATTGAAATATTATATAGGTACAGCAAGAACAGCAGTGATTACCATGAAAACAAATAAAATAAAATATATCATCATAAGGAAAAAATTATTTAAACTATTGGATACTTTTTGTTGCATCGCACAGGTTATAATTTGATAATCGTCCAATAAGACAACTTTTTCATCGCACATCTGACACAAAGATAATTACAATAATCATTTGAATAACGGACTATTAATATTAATGTATATTATTTCGTAGTCAATTAGATAACGCAAATCCCTTTCAGAATAACAAAAAATAGATAAAGAATACCTAAAATATGGTTTCATTGACCGCTGTCTCTAACATCAGTGACGGGTTCAAATCAGGGTCTAACCTACGAGTTATCTCCGCAGCTAATGCTTCATTATCAGTTCCTGCTTTGGGACATGCGAGACATACTGACTGGGTATATTGTACAAAGATTTTATTCATTCTTTCATTTCATTGATAATTCAGTAAATCGTTTTGTTTTTAGGAGAGGAGGACCATGTGTACTGAATTCAAAACAATCGCTTTCTTTTTTCTGCTTACAATCTAAGATTCATCATCATCAACCTTCACTCGTCCAATATTGGAAATTGATCTCCCTTCTCGACTTCCACGATTATTTGTCTTCTGCCATTCCGTGCCATTACTTTCTGGCCAATGGTACAGAACAATTCTAGGGTCGATTGTTTAACAATAATAGGATTGTTCTGTATCAAGCATGTTAACTCCGTTTCTCTATTCCTGTCTCTCGTTGACCAGCCTTTTCAGTTCTTGTTAGATGCTGCAGTAGATGTTCCCGATCTCCTGTTCTATGAATAATTATCTTTGGGGAGTGATCTTTGCTTTTGCCCTCAATAATTCCCTGGACGATGTTAAAATTCACTTTAATCCAAAGAAATGCGATAAGGTTAAGGTCGAAATACGATGGAATGATCGAAGCTATAGGTGTAATTTTTTAGGGATAGATTTCGGTACACCAAAATAAGATCTATGAAAATCAGATATTCTCAAACGAGTAGTATTGTGGAAATGGCTATAATGGACAATATTTTTAATATAATGGACAATTTTTTATGCATAGTCTTATTAACATGTTTCTAGTTCGTGATATTGTCTGCAACACGCATTACTCGACTTTTGTAATGAGAAGGTACCTACCCGCCTGCCTACAGCGGCTGGCGACGAGCTCAGTTCGTTGTAGCAATAATATTTTTTACAATGTTATTATTTTGTTCTTAGTTCAGCGGTGCCTGCCTACTATTATTTTTATTTGTTTTTATTTAATTGTATTCCTGGATTCGCGCGCACTTTGCATTGATGCGCCTAGTCCACTCGATATAATATTCTTTTCTTTTCGTGTGTACTTTTTTTGTTTTGTTATTGCTCGAATTGTCAAACTTAACAATTGACCTAATACAGTATATAAGCGAAATAACTTAAATGATACGTACCTATGCTCCAAATGACTTTTGACAGATGATACATATATTCGCATGATTACGTTAATTATGTTACAGACGCCTGTTATTGGGGCATTGGGGGGTGCATGTGTTTTATAATATTATGTTTATCTTTGTATGTGTTATCAATGCTCTGTTGGTGTCTTTACAATAAATAAATAAATAAATAAATATACCCCATGTGCTAATGCCCTGGAACCAAAATAGAAGTGGCTCAAAGAGGATGTTGGTTGCATTGGACTTCTGGAGAATTCTGGAAAAGACCTTTGTTCCTACTGCTTGTTTTTATTCTGTTCCTAAGACCCGATCTAAAACTGGAAATTTAGTCTCAACGTTAATATTTTTTTTAAGTCCTCCATCTTCTTATATATTTTTGAGAGTCTTGATTCATATATGTCAGCACTAAACCTGTCCGTTTCTCTAGTCCTCCGCTACCCGTTTGTACAGAAATTTTCTTTCGCTTTTGTAAGGGAGCTTAAAACCTTACTGTCAAATCATAGCTTCTTAAGATTGCCGCCAGTGACAAATATAGTTCGATCCATCGCGCGCAATCATTCCGGACTTTGATTGACAATATTAATTCTTATCACTTAGAATGTTCCACAGATGCCCGCCTATCGGCTGCGGTATCATCGTACGACTTGCCGCTGGTTACATCACACATGGAGTAAGTGTTTAATCCATTGTTTGACCTTATAACCCCTGCCTGCTCCAAATATCTGGTCGCTTATATGTCCACACATATTGTTACTCTTAATACATACTATCTTAATGATAACTCTGTTATGATTTTTTATTGTCGATATCTTTTAGGGCGCCGGCGTTGTTCAGATCGAGTTTTTTCTATTCGTCACACTGAGTCCCTTAAAGACATTTAAAACGGAACTCTTTGTAATCCAGACATTGTCTGCTTCCTTCGTCGAAATTCCTTTTTGATGTTCTTTGGTTTCTCTGAATACGATTTCGTTATGATCGATCCACATAATTCGACGTCGCCCATGACTATCACCGCATTATCAATTTCCTCAAAATTGTATGTTTGGAAATCACATCAATTTGCTTGCAAAAAGAGATGGCAAAGCAAAAGATCGAACTTATATATACGGTAAAAGTACATTTCTTCCTTCATCTAAGGCGCTACAACCCATTTTGGATCTTGACCTCCTCAAGAAGTCATCGCCATTCAACTCTGCGACGCCAGTTTGTCCCTCTGGATATTCCAGATCCTTTTAACGCAACCGAGCCATCCCTACCTAGGTCTGCCAACATCCGGGCTATCGTAGACAGTTCGAAACGAATTTTAACTTTGGCTTCCAGGAAGCATTTGTTCTTTTTACTCATAATATCATATTATTATCTCTGATTTCTATAAGTGGGTTTATATTAACTCCAACATTTTCACTCATTCTACATCTTCAATCAACACATTCTTAAATGTCTATCTTGTGACTCGTAACTAGTCCTGGGACTAAGTCCAATTGCTTCTCTATTTCTTTAGCGGTACTCCTGATAGTCTAGAGATACTGTGCTAACATTTTCCAAACGGTCTATTCTCGGCCTAGGTCTTTTCGCTTTTATTCTGATTTAAATAGTTGAGAATGATTGCCACTTGGTTGATATCAAAGACACAAATAAACGTACATAATGGAGAAACATTTAAATAAATACATCTCTCAATGTTTAATAATAGTTTTATCTAATTTTTATGATTAAATTGTCCGTTATTATTATTTTGTTGTGTTGTTAATATTATTGTTTTAATGGTTTTAAATTTGTTAATGGATGACGAATTGTGTTTACCGAGTTTTAACATTTCCTGGAATCAATTATTTTACATTAACTAGCTTTTCCCATCAGACGTTGTCCTGTCTTTAATGTGGTTGCAACCAGGTGGTATGCCTTAAAATAGGTTTAGACCTCATGAAGGTGCTTATTCTGAAATCAAGTTATTTTGTGTTATAAAAAGGAAATTAACAATTGATTTTTTTTTGTTCCAGGTATTAACTCTACGATGACTACAGTACCAGAAACACACTGAAGATCCGGAACATATGGTTTGTGGAAACTTTCATTGTTTTCTGATGAGCATAGTTAATATATACTGCCTTTCCGCGTTCAATGACCTCCTCTCACACCATGTCCAAAATCCTCTGCTCTACTTCGAAGGAAAGGAATACGGTCTGAGAGGGTCTTCCTCGTCTTCGGAATCCTGATGAGAATAAGAACAGCAATATGTATCTACCTATTTAAGCAATATCTCTCAGTGTTCGTAGAATGTTATTAACAAAACTATATTTATCATGAAAAAACTATACTAGTATGTACCTATTATTATTGTAAATACTACATTATTAGTGTAAATACTATATTATTATTAATTATCAATTCATTTAGTATTAAATGTGTTGTATATATGGCAGTATTTAGTTAATGGCAACACTACATGAACGTCGTATAAAAGAACTGTCATCCATGCAACCGGTCTCTTCTTCATCTAACATGTCTATGGGACACAATAAACAATATTATAAAATACAAAGTATTTTAACTTAACAAAATGTATAAAAACCAAATTCATATTCGAACACAACGTTGATATAAGACACATAATATGTCAAAACTGGGTTTGGCTTTGGTCTTAGTAAAGAGTTGTTAGTAATTGGCCAACACATTGCGTGTTAGTTGCAAATTAATTAGGCCTAATTCCACACAGTTCAAGAAACGCTGATACATTTGATATTAATATCGCGGTGTTAAGATTAATAATAATTAATTTGTTGTGTGATGATTCGTAGTAAGCGGTTTGTCAATTTTTTTCTTTTTTTAGATGTTCTCCGATTTGTGTTTAGGACAAAAAACACACTAAAGAAGTAGTTATTATGGGTTAAAAAAGCTGAAAGAATGAGATAAATAGTATATATCTAAACATAGAAAAGCTTCATCATATTATTTTATATAGGGATTAAGATCAATCTTTTTTTATTAAGATCCCTGTGTAAAGCCTGCTGGACTGAGACTGAGAAATATGGTGGCTGAGAAACAGTCTAAGTAGAGCAGGGTGTCTGTTTGTTTTTGGTCCGGTCAGATCACATCAGCAACAATGAAAAAGGGTTGGAGAGATGAATTTTTTTTTTTTCGACTATCTTTGTTTTTAACAAACTCATTTATTCGATACATTTTAGAAATGTAAAGTGCGCCTTTCGCAATTACTCCATCCGTCCAAATGAAACGATGTCACTCCAAAAATGACGGTGAGTGGGGTAAACCAAATTGATGATGTGGAGTGATAGGATGAGTCAGATATCCATCATTCCAAAATTCAATCGCGTCAAGCCATTCGTTTATCACTCCAAACGGATCGTCAATGGGGAAACTCGAGTAGACGTAGTCCAAGTAGTCACGTCAGTTGATTGTAAGTGTTAAAAATGTGGTCCAACTTCGTCTCATCTTGTCATCATTCTCCCACCAGGGTACACACATTGTTGTTTTGAATTTAAGAATAGCAAAATACGTTTAGGAAATTTTAATATTATGATTGAAAAAATATCTGTAAGTTTTAATAATAATAATAATGGAACACTTTTCTCAGGTCATAAACATTGCGCAAGATCGAGCGCAATGGAGAGCTCTTGTTGCCTCCCTATGAATGCTCCTAGTGGAGTTTAAAGGGAGTTATGATTGATTGCCGAATTTTCTAGTACTGTATCTTTAAAAAAAAATGAACAATAGGTACGTACCTACTATGTATCATATTTTTCTGACGCGATTCATCCCTATGAGCCTACAATAGTATTCAAGTCGTTCATAGCCGTGAGAACTGTCTGCGAAAATTTATTTTCAAATCGTGTTGTGTCTTCGAAGGATCCTAAAAAATAATGAGTTCAGACTCCTGATCTTCAGCAGCCCCCGAGGCCGCAAAGACCGCAGCATTAAAACGCTCCTCAGTTCACATCGGTCTAATGAAATTGCCCGCGTTGAGAGTATGTATTGTGGAATTTTTGGGTAAAAATCCAGTTTTATTTGTGAGAAGTGGCCGATGCTTGGATTCCACGAAATTCTACCGTTCGCCCCTGGCGGGATATTATCTTGGACAGGGCAGTATTCGGAGACTATTCATTCATTTCACATTTATAATTGAAGTATTTATGAAAGATTTGTGCCATTTATAAGATTTTTGAGCAAGATATGAAAAGAAATCTTACGTTTAAAATACATTAAGTAAGCTGGTAGAGCAAATTAAAAAAAAAAACAATACTTACTTGTGTGTAACTATGCTAAATAAAAATGAACAAAAATCAAACAAATAATAGACTAAAACACAATAAATCGTTGTGGCACTTATTATCAGAGTTATTGATCAAGGCTAAAGATCATTCCAATGAAATAAAAAAGATTTCTGAAAAAATCTATTTTAAGAAATAAGCATTGTGTATTTTGGGATGTATTTTTAGAAAAACTGGACAAAACTGTCAAAAGAGCGATAACTGATTGCCGAAAGCATCGAAATCCGTAAAGATTCATATCTGGGCCAAATATTCAGATGTCGTTCCCATTGAAGCTCAATATGTAGGATGGATTGAGCGAAGGTTTCGGAAACGAATGAGTGACGTTTGTTTCTCAATTTTTTTTCTAGACTTTATAATATCTTTGATATCAAGGTTCTTGAACTGACTAAGTACATTAAGAAAGGTGGAAGAACTACACTAAGAAATTCCAAATCATAAATTTTTGTTTAACGCTGAGGGATGAATCACCAAGAATTGAAGGAAAAGAAACGATAGTCATGGAAATACCTAGGTGTTTCGAAGAGCTGGAAAATATATTAAATAATTAATTGATCAGTATTAAAACAAGAAACATGTATTCGGGCACATCCTTAAAAAAAACGTATGTTTTTTTTTTCATAATGAAGAGTGTAAATAAATGCATGTCGCATTTTGAGTAGACGGCAAAAAACTTGGGTTAAAAATATTTGGTAATGAACCGTATTCCAAAAAGCGGACGGTTTAGGAGATGAACGCCTAGGGATGTAGCCTGGCACTTTAAGTAGAAATTTTGTAGAATCATTACTAAAAGTCAAACATAAATCGTCTCCAAATATCCTGGATTCGAATTTCGAACGGTTTCCTTGAAACAGACTAAAATCATCATAATGATAAAAATATAAAAATATCCAACACCATCACTGAACTGTCAAAGCAACACCCATCCATCTCTTTCACTCATTAAATCATTCGTGCTTTTTGTTTCTTTTGCGCCCGCCGTTCACTTGTTTCGTACAATTTTTTTTTTTTTATTTTTCTTACCTTTAACGACGAATTTATTTAAATTTTATTCCATCACTTGTTTTCGTATTAAAGACTGTGGTTTGGTACAAAACTAACAGCTGATAGAGAGTTTTGCACATTTCATTCGTTCAACTTGCGATACCATATTGCTTTCGAAACGTTCGATTACATTTTTATACTGTTTTTATTTTTATTTTCTCATAATGGGGGATTGATAATATGAAATAAAATTTATGAAGAACTACGTGCATTATTAATGTTCAAAAATACCAATAAGGCAGCCTTCAAAATGTAAGCTTTTAGTTAAACCTCATATTTAACAATTAAAAATTTCATCAGAAAGTTGGTAATGACTCATTGAGTATTAAAATAAATTTCGCATGTGAATTTAACAATCATCTAAATACTGACACTTGCGACATCTATCGGGTACTAGATTATTAACATTCAAATTAAGAACGGCATTCTTAAAACTCTGTACATAGATTCCATTTAAGTAAAGAACTAGTAGAATCTTTTCATATCGAAGTAATGGTTAAAACTATGAGGATTTAACAGGAGTTATATTATTTGTAGTAAAAAGCTGGATGAATCTTCTTTTCGTCTTTCCAGACATGTAATTTATTTTATCCGTCCTACAGTCCTTCTTGGAATGCGTAAAGAAATGTAGTAGAAAATCTATCGTATACGTGATAATTCAACTCTCAAAACGACCTGTTACATAAATGTGTGAAACGCCAAGTTAGTTCAAGTACTTGAAGTAAAATTTTTTTTTTTTTACTTTCTCATTAGAATTCGTACTGTAAATTTTAATTCAAGGAACAATAAAAATTCAGTCGCCGAATAACAGTAAGTTCTAAACAAATATTTATTATCCAGCAATTGAAGAGGCATACTTATTTCAATCTAGATAATTTTTTTCGACGGAATTGCTAGATGACAAAAGTTACTGGCAATGTCAAAAAATTGATTATTCCGGAATATTCTAAAGCTAAACAATGGCGTCTGTAAGTGGTCTTGAATACTGTCTCTAAGCAAGAACATAATTCGTATTTTGTGTGCAAAGCGTCTTGCTTTTGACTCAAATTCGTAGGATATAGATAGCATAAATTATCAGTTTAATACTCTCTCATACTGTGTTCTGCTCCTTTGAGGCGGAGCTGAGGGATTTTGACATGTGGAAAGACGTCATTAACATTGCGCAAGGAGAGATCTTGTTGCCTCCTTATGTCTTGAGTGGGGAGAATAGATAGATACATAGGTCAGATAAAGATCCGTTTTAAAGATGACAAGTATAGTGTTTTCGAGGTAAACTAATAATAGGTATAGTGTTCGATAGATGGCGGTAGTGTCACCCATAAATAAAATAAAAATCACATGCGAAATTTTAACTTAAGTGTCGTGTTGCTTTCTTTTGAGCAAATACAAACAATTGACTAGTTAGCCCACGTCGTGAGAAATTTCGAAGTTGTTATATAGCTGATGGTTGTTTGTTTCACGAAAATACCAGAGGCGGCCTATGGACGTGACCCGTCCACAGATTTTACCGATTCATTATCACGTATCTAATAAAAGACCCCTCTTTACCCAATTAGCACTTTTTTTAAAGTATCTAACTACTCCGTAGACAACACAATGGAGTACCTGGCTACAACAGATCAACCGTGGATACCTACCTTCGAGGCTTATTATTCAAAATAAACATAGACTCGTGTCTTCTTCTATGATCTCTAAACGCCGCGTTTGAATTCAAAATTAGAATAACAATGCAGATTCGAATTAGATTGAATTTTTTTTTTAATTTAAGAATGTTTAAACCGTTTAGTTGGTAGCTTGATTGTTAGTTCGCCGACTTCCTTGCTGCGTAGATCATTGGTCCGAATCCTGGTGCGGAATATTTTTATTTTGTTAGATCCTTTAATTTAATTTTATACCGAATTAACCTCACCTGGCCAGGCCTATTAAATATCTTTACCATGCGCGCGAGATGGGCATCATAATGGCAGTTGAGTTAAGTGTGTGTTCCGATCCTTGTAAACAGGGACTAGGTTTTTTAACCTACTTAAAGTTACCTAATATAAGTTAAGGAGAGGTCTGAGACTTATTTGCTGAAAAAGGCTTAAAAAGGAATAAAATTGACTAGTTAAACTAAAAACACCTCTGAAAATAATTAAAAGTTTGATAAATGAAATGCAAGTTGCACAGATGTAAGTACTTGATATGCACTGTATGCGGATAGCAATTTTATACGTCATTTTGGAACCCTATAAAATAACAATAAAAGTGAGCGAATGAACAATTGAAGTGCTGAGAAATGCTATGTCGGTGGAAGAAGCGAAAGAAGTATGCATGGATAGAAAAAAGTGGAGGTCCGTCCTCTCTGCCTACCCCTTACGGGACACGGCGTGATGGGTAAAAAAAAAGTGCTGAAATCTTTGATTCATTTTGACTAAAGTGTGTAGATAATCTTTTCAATATCTTAAGCCTATTTTTATGATTTAGAATTTCTAAAAAGCAAAACCAACATCGATCCCAAAGTGTTGCGTAAACGTTAATATTCGTGCAAGAGACAGGTTCGAGGTTTATGTATAATACACGAAATAGGTAAATGAGTGATAAACATAATGAAAGATCAACAAAGAGTGTATCACCTACAGTGTTTAAGCTCGTGATGTCCAAATCTACACCTCACAACCAATCGAATTAACACGTTTTTTACTTTGGTTACTTAATCTACAATTCGGAAGGAGTTTGCCTGATTATCACAATGGTATGACAGAGACGAACCAGGATACAAAACATTGTTGCGACCAGTGACAAATCTTTGATAATATTTGTGTAAAAAGAATTCGAGGATCAGGTATTATAACCATGAACTAAAGAGTCTTTCAACTAAACCTAGATTTAACTGCTGCGTCGATACTTGGGACTTGTCCAGCGAATGGAGGATAACAAATGTCCACTAAGATAATATTTATAAATTAAACTTTTATTAAATAAATAAATATACACAAGCAAACAGAAAGATACAATAAAAAAAACTTATTTACACAATATTTTACACAGAAACAGTGCAACAAATGAGCGGAACCCGTTAAGTCATTTAAATGACTTGTCAACAGGTACCGCTCACTTCCACCCTCAGTTTACCGCATCATAATATCCACTTACATTTAATACTAATTATACTATGGTTTGGTTATACATACATAGTTATATTTTTACACAGCCAATCCCTTAGCAACAATTTCAATTTTCCAATTTTTTTACATTTTTTTATTTTCATTGGCAATGAGTTAAACATTTTCGGAACTAAGCACTCTAGAGTGCGATCACCATACTTGTTGTTAGTTTTTGGTACCTTTAATCCTTCATTTTTAGTAAACCTTGTGTTATGTGCATGTATTAATCTTTTTTTAAATTTATTGTCTGAAAAGTTCTCCATACCCAATTTGTAATAAAAAATAGCCCTAACAGTCAGCAACTTCAATTCCCCAAAATATTTGTACGTGTCAAAATGTCTATGCGGTCCTGGTACATAGTCAGAAATCAATCTGATTATTGAATTTTGCTTGTGCTGAACTTTCTTTAAGTTTGTTTGTGTCGTCTTACCCCAGGCAGACAAACCGTATCTAATCACTGACTCTGCCAAGGATCTGTATATGATTTTAAGAATAGACTTTGGAACAAAAAATTGAATTCTATACAACCTACCCAGAATGGAGTATAATCTGTTACATACTTTTTTAACTTGAATGTCCCATTTAAAAAAGCTATCAATATCAATACCCAGGTATGTATATTCCCCAACTAACTCAATGGCACTGCAATCACAAAAGTTCTCAACATTTCGATGTACGCACTGCATATTATGAGACTTAATTTTTGGATTACTGTCCACAACTGTGTGTGGAGTTCTAATGTGCATGAGTTTCGTTTTCTTTGCGTTAATAGTTAACCCAAAGTCATGCGACCATTTAATTAACGTATTATAGTCCTCCTGTAAGTACTCATTAGCTATACTCTGATCAATATGTGACACCACCAATGCTGTGTCATCGGCGTATATAAAATGCTTTACTTGTTTAAATATATTTTTTAGCATGGAGACATATATTAAATACAGTGTAGGTCCCAAAATTGATCCTTGTGGTACACCCGCTTTTATAACATTTTTTTCACTCAGTTTATCACCTATGCGAATCATGAAAGTTCTTTCTGTTAAATAATTTTTAAATAACTTGAGCAGATTTCCCCCAATTCCTATTGTCTCTAGTACCTTAATTAGTTTTTCATGTTCAATCGTATCAAAAGCTTTTGAGTAATCTACTTCACATTTCCAGAAGGGAGACGGAGTGTAGGAAGACCAAAACTCAGGTGAGTGGATGTGTGAAGGTGGATTTCTGGTAAACGGAGGTGTCTAACTAGAAGACCGCTAACAGTACGGATAGAATGACAGAAAATTCTGGAAGAGTTAAAAGCCGTTATACTAGTGATGATGATAAGTCGTAGCTTGGCAAAAGGATACTTGACATAGACGGTACTATTGATAAAGATGGTTTTATAGAAAACTTACTCATAAAGAAGATGTTAAAGATAATAGGACTTACCTTATACTTTTAGAAGCAATTAGGCAATTCGAGGATAGTGGCGCTTGTAGAGAGTCGGTCCGAAGACTTTGGCATTACTTTGGGCTGCAAATGCCCCTTAAGATTTGAAATTAACTTGACTGGGGAGATGTCTATGATACCTAAAGTATATGTAGAGATAGATAACGAATGATGAATGAATAGTTTAAGAGTGAACTCTACTAAGAATCCGTGTAAAGTGGTATGGTTGATAAAGAGTGGTAAAAGAATATCAAAGAATAACGTAGATCGGACATTCTAATTTCATCTTCAAAGAAAGCCAGGTCACCAAAAAAGAAAAAGACAGAAACAGGTAAAGTTTACGAATAATGGTAGAACTTTGAAAAACAAAACAGAGGCATAAAAAAGAGCAGCCTTCCTACCTTTAAATGGCATGACTTAAAGAGCAAAAAAACAAAATATTACTGTTTCAATAATATCATTAGTATTTGCCCTAAAGAGAGCATTCACATTTGGAAGATCAAACAAACCAATCAAGAGTAATATACGGTTCAAGCTGAACTCAATCAATATTATTATAATTGACGTAGGTACTAACTGACTCTTAAACTTTTTTTAATCCCACTTAACCCCGAATTTTTATCAGTGGCAATGCGCGCTTCGCTAATGACCTCGTATCTTCGGAGGACTCTATTAATTGGTTTGGCCCGAGCCATCAACCTAATTGTTGATACAGATGTGATTTCGGGAATCGAACACGTGTCTTAATTAAGAAAACATCAATGATTACAACACTACACATTATTAATTATTAAGTCGTATAATTGAATATGAAGATAGCTGGCAAATTACTCTTGACACTGCTTGACGGACGCACCAAAAAAAGCTGCTAACCTAGGGTAGCCCAGAACTCATAGTATATTATAACAGCCTTTTCGTGTAAAACATATCTTTGCATAAAAATTCATAATTTTACGATTAAAATACTTTCTGTTCAATCCCTTCTTCGCTTTCTATTCAATCTTATTACTCATAGTATAAGGAATATATTACTCATAGTAAGTAGGTATATGAGTCTTGTGATCGGAATTAAAAAAAAAATATATTTCGCTGAAATTAATTTTCTCGGCGTTTTCGAAGGTGTAGATTCCAAAAATGCATTTTTTTTTTGTAATTTCCGCGTACCCGTACGCGTACGCCAAAAATGTGTGCGCACCCATAACTCATAGTAATTCTTATCCGATTTGATTGAAATTTGGTAGAACGGTTAGCCCCTCGATGAAGATGAGTCAGTAAAATGTTGAGATCTGTACCTTCAGGGGAACCCTCTTAAAGTATCCAAAGAAAATTTACTAATTTAAAATACGGGTTGGTCTTATGCTCCTACACAAGCACGTAAAATTTGAGGTCCGTAACTTCAGTGGGTTCCCCTTAAAGTAACGATTAATATTGAATATGTAGTTCTAAAGCAGATAATAAAAAGCTCCAATAGTCGATATTATTTTAAAGTTTCTATAATAATTCCAAGGATAAATTAATTTTAATCGTAAAATTATGAATTTTTATGCAAAGATATGTTTTACACGAAAAAGCTGTTATAATATACTATGAGTTCTGGGCTACCCTAGGTTAGCAGCTTTTTTTCCTTTAAATATAGGAAAGTTTTCAATCACCATTGCCTACCTTGTAGCAAAAGTGTTGACAGCAAAGAAGTTGATGAAAAACCCTACCACACAAAGATAATCATGAACAAAATACAGATTTGAAATAAATTTGATAAGCGATTTAATCAATATTAAAATAATTGGATTTCTTTGACCACAAATGTGTATGTCTAACCCAGGTCGGTACAAGAACATTATTTTGGTTTATATAATATATTCCAGAGTGGGATAACCCGTACATACAAAAGTCTTAAGCATGACATAATTACCAAACCAATTTATAAAACAAGATGAGCAAGAGGACTTTATGAGAAAATTTTGCGTTTTCTAAAGTTGAATAGCTGGTCATTTCAGAGAAATCATGAAACTTTAAGGGGGATCGTTTAATACAAAGTGCTGTCCCATGCCAGCGCAGACCCATCACCTTCACTATTGTGGAGAGAGGAGGTGAATATGGCTGGGAGATGACATTTGACCAAAAAAAATATTGGATTATTCGCAATAATAATCTCAATAAGAAAACCACTCATATGGTCATCGTCCTTATGTCTTATAACCTGATTGCTTATCACGTACATCATAATAAAGCCATCGAATTTTGAACCAATATGCTGAAAATAATGACTTCAAGTGCTGTATTAGGCTCTTAGCATACGGTATCGTCACGTTATGTATAACGTTTCAGTATATGCACGGCATACGGAAAACTGAGAGACACAAGGGCACAAGAATCTATTTCGGAACAAAAGACTAACCCCTACCCTCCTGATCCTTCCCGGGACTTAAACCCTCGACCTCCCCGGAAATCTAGCCTCTATGCCACCAATGAATTCATATTAATAAGATATTGTTGTATATTACATAATAAAATGATAAGTGTTGCCATAGCGTAGAATATTTTATTGTCATTGATTGGTTTATCGTGTTGAGGATTCCTTATAGATAATTCTTCCAATTATTGATCGATATTAGGTTGTCAATATGAGTGATGTAATCGCTTTCATCGATACATCGATTAAAATATTAATTTCTCCTATGGATTTTTTAAAATAAATCTATGCTGACTCAAAGTGAACACAAATAATATACTTTTCGAATCGTTCACAATGAGCTGCTTTAAGCTTGTGTCGTGAAAGAGGGAGATGATCCGCACCTGTGATCGAAACCACCACCTCCAGTACGAAGCATTAGGAATGTCGGCATCATAATCGCCACGCTTCCAAACGTTTCAATTATGTATGTTATATAAAAAGCAACGCCATAGCCCGCTGAATAGAGATAAGGTTCACAAAATTGCAAGGAAATCACTTTTGGTGTACTTGTAGAGACCAATATGCGATAGACAGATACACCTGTAGGTATTCCGGACAGGAAAACTCTGCTCTGACAGTCGATCAACGCCTCCTCATCGCCTCTTTTTTCTCCATTCTTCCCCTTTCGCAGGGACCGTCTCCTAATCTGACTGGCGAACGACAATCTTCACTGCCCTATGTACTCGTAGATTATGCTTAACCTCTCGCGCGGTCTTCTTTTCTTCCTTTCGTAATAGCCTGAAAATTGAATTTGTCTTACTTTTTTGAAAGATGAGCGATGAGAGATTTTGAGGGTTTGAAACATATGGTCTAGAAACAATATCATTGACCAAACAGAGCATCGAAAATATATGGGTTGCCCAATATCACCCTTTCAGATAGAGTGAGAAACAATAGGCAGAAAACAACAATCACAGATATTGCCCTTCATATCGCATCTCTTAAATGGCGGTGGGCACGTCATATGGGAAAAGATCAAGAAGAACACTGGTCGAAGAGAGTCGAAATCTAGAGACCGGGAAAAATTCCAAAAACTGAGGGAGGCTACCACTACGGTGGAGAAACGACTTTGTGGAACACGTCAACTGGGTCCAGAGAGTCCAAAATACAGCGACATGGAAGGAGATGTAAGTGACCTTTGTCTAGGAGTGGCCGAAAATAGGCTGAGAACAAGAGGTGACGATGTTTCTACGATGTCCGCGGCATCCCTACTGATCATTATCGTGAACAAATCAGATATTAGAGCAAGTGAAGTGACATTATTGTTTGCGCCACTCGGTCTTAATAATAATTGTGGCCTTCGCTTTCATTACAGCAGGCAGCCAGTCATTGTTGCTATCATTGTTATTGATTAGCTCCAATATACATGTATTCCAATATCTACCATGCGATGGCGTATTATGTATTTCCAATATATCTTCACCCAACATTCAAATTTTACACTTAGTTAAGCTCTCCTCGGTTTTTTAGTGGATAGTTTGGTAAACGCTGCTAATTTTTTTGATAACTCCTTGGTTCAAAAATCTTCCACGGGGCTCTATCATTGATTCGAGTGAACCCATCATTAAACTTTCCAGAAAATAAAAGCTACCTAAATTGATGATTGTTATCTAATGTCAATCCATCGCTAAAGGGTTTTGACTTGACATATGACAAAATACTTTCTAATTCCATCATTTTTTATATGAATTTGCGCTTTTATCTCAGCTGATAAGTTAGGTTTAGTGTAATTACGTTAGTCCAATTTTGCATTCGGTGATCATATTCGATCACTAAGTACCCGTAATGAATTAAAAAAGATCGAATTCGCGTCCTTTCCCGCCGACGAGAATCAATCTGACTCCCAACCAACTTTCTGACACAAGATGGACAAAATATTGAGGTTACCGAATTTAGACAGATTTCGTATATTAAAATCCTTGGCCCTACAGATAGAAGCTTTACTTAAGTCCTTATCTTACTCCGATTCATTGTTTGTTGTCTCTCTTTCAGATATTCAAAACATTTTATGCAATCTCATCTTTTATGAACCTACATAATATTTAATTCTTCCTCTCGATTTAGCATCGCACTAATATAAATTAATAACGCTGTGTGGATTTTTTTACTTAAAAAATTGCGTCATAATGTGATCTCTATTCGCTGTCCGTTGACAATTTAAACCAATTAAGTCGCGCTGATTTCAGCCGGCCACTCAATGCATACTGGATGCTCTAAAATAGAAATATCACATTAAACGGAATTAATTTTATGATTATATCAAAGATTTAACAATAATTATTGTGGATTGATCAGAAGTCACCAGCCATTTTAAGTAACTGTATCATTTCGTTTACAGTCTCTTTTAAAATGTAAACGTTTGTTTCAGAAAGCCGATATTTGGCACAAAACTGATATATCGTTTAAAAATATTCTGCCATTTTCCGCTGCCTTTTCCGAATGTAAAAGAAACTAATTGGTGAAGTTTTTGGAACATTTAAAGATTTTTTTTTTCAAATGGGTGAAAAAAATGGTTTTGTCTCTTTTTTCATCCAGATATACCTACATCTTTTTCCTTCCTCCACAAACATTCCTCTTGTAGCCTTTTCTAATTCTTTTACTTCTTACCTGACTTCGAGGACGAAATATATACAATAGAATTCTGTAAACTTTTAAAACCAACTTTAATTTACCCTAGATCAACTAAGGCCAAATTTCAAAATCGCAAATTGAAAATATCCTAATCAAAAATAGTACGCCCAAACTGTACCAAATTTCAAATAGGCCACCATTTTTATCAATTATTGCGTCACCCGTGATCACAATAACTTCAGTCCATGATTTGCATATTGTCTTCGCTTCACGTCTATATGTGTCCTCTTTGCTGTCAACTATGAGTCCATCGTTATTAATGCTTATAACATCTCCCAATCCCGCATTGGATCTGATTGTATCATCCTTTTTTTCCTCCAATAATGTTGGAGTGACCATTTGATACATCTGGTTCTAGTGAATTAAGAACGATCGTCTTTTGTTTGATTACTAAATGTTATATTTTTATCACTAGTTCAAATGTTTTGTTAATTTTTTAAATATAATCATTCATCGCGGTTGTTATTTTCGTCGGTGGTTAGATAAATACAGTTTAATATTTTGTATAGATAATTTTTATACTATTAAGAGTTATTGATCTTTCGCTTAAACCAAATGATTTTGTAGCTTATCTTCACGCCTATAGATTAAAGTTTGTTCGTTTTTTTTTTATTGGTTTGCCAAAACCATGTTCGTTTGCCTCCTAATTTTTACATTAACCATTTTGAGATCCTAATTATCAATGTCTTAATTATGTATATCCTAATTATCAATGTCTTAATTATGTATATCCTAATTATTAATGTCTTAATTATTTTCAATAAAATTAACGAATTGAATGTGCATTCTTGGTGGAATTATTTAAATAATATAATTTAAATAAAACAATTGATTTGTTATACCACAATATTTATTTACCTGACTAGTTTCGCAGGACTAAGTCATCTTCACCATGCAGGACCTGTTCCTGCGAAACTAGTCAGGTAAATAAATATTGTGGAATAACAAATCAATTGTTTTATTTAAATTATATTAATTAATTATTTTCATCTTTCTTACTATCCATATTCCATCGCCTATATGTAATGGTCCTTGCATGAGGGAAATAAGTAATTGCTGTCTATACAATTCGACTCTCGATTATTTTTCGACATCCATACATTTTTTTTTTAATTGCTTGGTAAGAATCTGTTCCTCATTTTTTTTAAATTAAAGTACCTATTGCTGGTTCAAAAATCAGTTCAGATTTTGTGTTGTAGCTTTTTTTCTTGTAGTCTTGTCTTCTGTCCTATGTGCCCTGTCCGTATGTCTCCATCACCCTACCGAGTTCTTCTATATCTTAGGGCTGTTAGAAATTATTGTTTCTCGGTTCTTGTTCCGCATTAAGAACATTCCTAGCATTGCTTTCCAGTCAGATTTAGGAGATTCGTGGGTTTGAAACCTCTCGGTTGGATCAAAGAAATGCTGAAGAATAATGCTTCATGCCCAGAAATATCTCTTTCAGCCGGTGTTTCCCCCGCGAAAATAATTTTCCTCTTACATTTCAGCATTTAATCCTGAAGAGTTTCCAGATTGCTCTCCCGTATAGTCACAGTACGGTTGTGTTTTTCATATTGTTCCGTACTGCGTGGTTTGTGATGTTGGAATCACACCAGGCGTAATCTGGGTTAACTGAGGTCAATCGACATGAAGAATTCCTATGCGATTTTATTCATGCGATAAATTGTTAAGTAATGTCACATTTTATTACTTATAGAGACACATTTATACATGTCTAGTCATTAGGCGACATCATCTCCACGTACATTTATGTCCTTATTTCGGGCAACATTTCCTTCCAAGAGGAATTTCAATCCTTGTCTTATTATCTGATCATCCCGAGTCACTCTAACCTTCGTGATTGCCCAAATAATTCAAATTCATGATTTTCTACTTAATGAAGATTTGCAAAATTGTCAAAAATATTACCTTGCTGAATCATATTAAGTTCACTAATGTAGGATTACCGATTGGCGTTTTTTTTTATGAAACGTAGGCGTCTTCGCATAATCTTGAAACATGTCTTCCTGTGATGATCATTTTTCTGCAAAATCGGATCAACAAAGATCTGATATTGACAAGATAATTATTATTTTTAAACATATTATGCAAAAATATTAAATAACTTATATCTACGAACGCTTTTGAAGAACTTAATTAATAATGTTAAGAAAATTAGTCTTGTTCCCAATGGCAAAAAATCTGTAGTAGCCGTTCAAAGCAATAAAATGCATCTTTGTATACATATTGATTAGTTTTATTTCATAATTTCAAGTTCCGTGTACGTATATCTAATTTTAATTAAATGATTGCATAAATATATGGTAGCGTGTTTTTAATACATTTTTTTACTGTGTACATTTAATTATTGGTTAATTTGATGTTCGTATCCCTAATCTTTAAACCGTATGTCATGGGTCACCGACGGGGCCACATTATCGAAATGTTCTCCACGTGCATGGATTTCATTGAAAAAATCACAGTACTTACTTCTATTTAGTCACCAGTTCTTGATTGTGAAATAATTTTTTTAGTCGATCTTTTCTTTAAAAATATCCAAGGATGCTTGATCAAAGTCGTTAACCCTCTTTCAGCCTGCTCTTAGTTTGATTTTTTGATCTCCTCAGGTTTTGTGTAATATCTATGTCTTTCTTCTTCCGTGATTTTAGGTTTTCTTCTCTGCAATTTTTCATACTTTGCTTAATCATCAATTTTCAACACTATTAGAATCCATTTTTTGTTTTTGAAATAAAACGTGCATTAAACATTATTGTGTGATTCAAATCAGTAATTTTACCCTTTGTAATTTAAATGTTAAGTATTTCAGTAGCGATTAATTGATTTGTGTTCATGTTGTTCCAATATTTAGTGTTCTTTTTATTTATTCACTAGCTTATACCCATCTTGCTTTACGTTTTTGATTCCGATTGTCAGGCTTGATCGGTTGGTAATTAAACAGGTTCTAGTCTAGCTTCCCATTGGTTTGCAGACCTCTATAACTGACATAAGCACAGAAAAAGAAGAATGAAACTTTCACAATTCATAAAAAGAGAGAAGATTGACACTTTTAATGTTTATTAAAATTTTGAATGGAGATCCTAAAAAATGGTTTTTTAAATAGCTCTAAATATATTAAAGTTAATGCAGCAAATTGTATTTAAGAACCTTCTCCGGCATTTTGCACGGCTCTGTGCAGATTCATATCTGACGTAGCATTTATATTTTGAGCGTGATGCTATGACATACGGTAAAAAACAAATAAAAAAACATTTCTGAATTATTATGTAGATAGAGAAGGAGGGGCTAATGCAAGTTTTATTTAATTTCCCAATTTACTACGCAACTTTCTTATTTTTTTCTTTCATAAGAACCTTCTACTGATAAAAGCCAACACGAAAAAAAAAGAATTAGTGAAATCGGTTCAGCCGTTTAGGCGTGATGCTCTGACATACGATAAAAAGCAAATATACAAACATTTCTCAATTATTATGTAGATATTTACTTGTTCATATTTACTTGAAATCTTATTAATTTGAAGTCTGCTTTACTTTAATAACTAACATTTCTTGGATATCTGCAACCTTCTATTTATCTTGTTTCTTTTTTATCTCTTTCATCATTTTGTTTCTTTCTTTCGTTTTTTACAATTTTATTTTCCCTTTCATTCGTTTTATTTTTTAATTTCTTTTTTTTTGCATTGCGTATTTGATTTTATGCTATCTATAATCTATATCCATTTCTTCTAATTTCCAACAAATTTATGTGTTTGCTCTCACTTTTGTCCGTGTTATCAATTATTATTGGTATTGGCTTCTGATATATTGAAATAGTATCTTAAAAATAGATTGATCTGCGTTTAGAGAACCAATAAATTTGAATTCAATACAATTTTATTGAACAACGTACTCCGTATAGGTACTATGATTTATTGTGGGTCATTTAAAGACGTAAAGCATACGGGCTATTGGGCCATCTACGTATGTAGTACTACTTTTAAGTTATTCTTCTTCTTATTTTTGCTTAAGCGTATCTTCAAAAATGGATGTGGACCTGTTTCAACATTTTGTACTCCATTCTAGATTTGGTCTTGCTTTATTCCCTTTTCTAGATTTGGGTTTTTACCCATAATACATTATCTTTTGATGAAACCACGTAGGTGTATATAAAAATGATGAACTTTTCGTGCGTCTCGCCAAAACTCGAGAACGGCTGAACCGATTTAGCCAATTTTGGTAAAGAAACGTTTGCATAAGCTCAGGGTATTTTCAAACAGTGTGAAAAAAATGCGAGGAAAATTGAAAAATAACAATGTCATTTTCTCATACAAAGTGCTCCTACCTGTCAATTATTATGTCACAGTCACAGCAAAGAAACGACATCTTTAATTGGATTATGATAACCTCATATTTAAATGGGTCTTATCTTTGGGATGTCATAAGTCTTAATTGCGTGCAAGTTTAATTTTTGCAATAAAAAGTTGCATACTATCATATTCAATGCGCTTATCTCCAAAACTAGCAATCTTATTCGCTATTTTTTAAATTTATTTTTGATAGTAAACGTAATTTGTTTAAGAAATTATATCGAAATAAAAATAAAAGCTTTGAAAATTCAGACCAAGACGAAAATTTAAAATCTCTAATATAAATGAATGTTGGGCTAGTGCGAACACTTATTACTCGAGATCGGCTGAACAGATTCTTTCAATGTTTAATTTATTGGATTCTTCTCCGCTCCGGATTGTAAAAAATGGGAAAGAAATTATATAAAATATAATATTTAAATTAGTATGGAACGGATCACCTGCGACGCGCCAACTCCATCGCGGGTAGTTCCCTCTCATTCTCGCATACGCGATTGCCGCTCTTACAGTAGCCCATCCCACTTACTCCACCGAACCGTTTCGAGCGTTTTAGAAAATTTTCATACAAAGTCAACAAAATTATCGGGCACATATTTATCGGTACTTCATAGATGAGGTAGAATGTGTGCGCGCTTATATATTCTCACGTTGTTCCCGCCTGAGCTTTGAATACGAATGAAATATGGATGTTTTAGAAATATTTTAACATTATTATTTAGTAACTTAATCGGATTAATTGTGTATTTTTGTTTTTGGGGGCGCAGTGCACATATCAACAGGCCGCCTCTGGTTAGGACTACAAGACAATAATAACTTAGATTATAAAGAAAGTTTAAAAAAATATTAACAATTCGATCCAAATATACGCGGTTACGTATCGCGTTAATATAATTTAAAAAAAAAAGCTAGGGACTAGTTTAATAATCTAGCTCCTAGCTAAACATATTATTAATATTAATATAGGAAAATAGTATAATTACATTGATAACATCGCAAATAATGATAGTTGGTCTTGAGCTAAAACATTATCTCTGTTTGGTCCACTAATGATTTACTCAAACTAGTGCCTGAGGCTAGCTGGACCGAATTACTGTACTCGTATGGCTCAGGCTTATTGGACCGAGTAGCTAATTCGGATTTAACTTATATTATGTGTACTAGCTTTCCCGACGGACGTTGTCCTGTGGTCCTTACTATGAATTCGAATACTTACCTAATGATACGTTAATAATTATCCATCAGTCCATATCATTCCGACCGATTCATCTGTTTTAAACCGCGTATTTTCAATCCGCATTCTTTCAATCGCACTTACTATTAAATAACTGACAATTTCTGTAAAACGCCAATTTAATTTCAAAATTATAATTAATCTATATTTTAAAAGTATTAAGAAAGTTATTTACTTTTAAGTTTTTTTTTTTAATTTCTTAAGTTCCGCGCTTCTATTTTTACTTTTCTTTCATAATGACCTCCTAGAACCTCATCAACAAAAAAACAATGAGAGAAATTGGTCCAGCCTTTCACTCGTGATGCAATGACCACGGAAATTATTACATTAAGTACTTAACTCGATTTCATGTTAATATAATTTGAAGTGTTATATTATAATTTCAAATCACTGTTGGTAATGTTTGTGAAATATTAAAAGAAAATTGCAAAATAAAATTTAAAAAAAATGTAGTTTAATTAAATAAAAGAAAAAAAAATATCCAATAAAAAAATGTTACCGTTTTGAACTAGATTTTGGCGCAGTTTAACAACGGAACATATGTGAATTATCCGGACTATTTGTTTTGATCTTATCTAATTAAATGTCTACATGTACCTAACATACTTGTATGGCCTTAGGTTTCAAATTTGAAAAATAAAATAACAATAATATTATATACTGATACAACGTTTTTACACGTGTTATTATTAAACAATAAAAATGAATTCATTATCTTATTAGCCCGATCCAATCTATTAATTTATTTAATCACCGACACATTTAAAATAATTTTTGTTCTCATAAGTTTTTTTCGTTTTAATTTTCAGAGCCAAGCGTTGGCGTTGACGAGAAGTTGCAAGACATCTTCGCCCATTGGCGGAGGCGTTGATGTGTCCATCTCTGAAAGACCCCTGAGCCATACAACAAGCAGGTCGTTAGGACCTCCACATAATCCTTTGGGACTACCAGGATCCGACAATGATCATCTTCTGACTCCAAAAAAGGAAGGAATTGACTTCAGCAAGAATGCATCATGTAAGTCATACATTTAAAGTTATTTTTCAAATTTCGAACGTCCGTATGCGACATTAAAAAAAATACTTGAAGAAAACCTGTCCAATACGTGAATTACTCGGAGCGTAGATTAAAATACGAAATAATTAAGTACGATGAGTCATGGATATCGAATACGTATTAACACGAATAACTATCTTAAAGATTATTTCACAAGTTGTGCCAATTACAAAGTCATCGCTCTTTAAGTAACTGTGAAATTATTAAAATGATATCCGATAAATTTGTTCCTTTGTATCATTTTGCATATTATTATTGTCGTGAAAAAAAGTAAGTACAGAGTTTACAGAAGGGCTTAATAGATAAATACGTGCGTTTCTTTTTTTGTCGCAAGTCGAGATTAGATTTTTTTTTATATTTATTTATTTAGCGACAATATGCGACACAAGATTTTGTTTTAAGAATGCGAAAAAGAACCTTATAATATTACTTTTCTTCACTTAGTTAGTTAATTTATGTGACAAAATATTCCATAATCTTGCTTCTGAAGTAATTTGGAAAACAATAAGAAATTTTTTTACTGTACTTTTTAAAGTACAAACTTTTACAAGGTGGAAAACAGTTTGCTAATGACTATTTTAAATGAGTGAATAGTCCTTCCTCACTTGACTTTCTTTCTTCTTCATTAAAATAACTATCCTTTTCAAAGAACACTCTTCAAAGGAAATTTTTGTTGAGTACATTTTTTTTTTTTTTTTTTCTTATTAAATGAATCTGTGCTCACTCAAAGTGAACACAAATACACTCCTTGACTCTTTCACAGTAAGCTACTGAAAGCTTGTGTCGTGAAAGAGGAAGATGGTCGGCACCTGGGATCGAACCACGACGTCCGCAGTACGAATGCCGGCGTTGTAACCGCTGGGTCACCAACCACTTCACTTGTTATAGTTGAACTTCTCTCCCCTTAATAATCATGAAAATCTTCAATAAACTATAGGATTAAAACGTATAATTCTATTTTCTTGAATTACCTACTAAAAAAATTATACTATTGTGATATTTTTATAATCTTTTGCGTTACATCTTCTCTTTTTAGGATGCCTTCGCAAAGGCCATATTCTTCACAGTGCTATTATTCTGGTAAAAGCTTGCCACGGTGGATTCTCTTTGGCTTCTCTAATGGGTCGTTCTTAGCTAATTATTGGTTTGGAGTTTAGAGGCGTAAGAAACTAACCTTTCATCTTCTCATTATCAGCAACGTTTCGTACCATGTTATAAGGGGGATGCTACAGGGACGCTTAATAATCGGACCATGTAGTAGTGTAGTAAGCATTGTGTGACTTATCTGACTTCCGACCCATCGAAACTCTAAGCTTAAAGAAAAAAAATTGTTTCAAAATTAGAATGCTTGTTACACAGTGTAATCGTATAAAATTAGGGTCATCGTTAATGATGTCGATTTGTTTTTTTTTCTATTGGATAAGTCATTAGTAGTTAAATATCTTAAGCAGTTATTAAGACATTTTTTACCTAAAAAACATAGATTAAAACATTTTTATTATGACTTATATTATTGTGTATTTCAGTAAGTATGTAGGTGGGTACTATCCAAAAGTTTTTCGACATACCTAATCATATTTTATTCATAAAATAGCATTATTTTTCGTATTGGACGTGACTAGTTTAAGAAAGCCGACTCTAATAATATTCTCCTTTAGAATTCCTTACTCTTTGTTTGAGATATTTAACTGAGTGTGAGTGCTAAGTTTAAAAAATGCTTCTTCAGATTTTCGGCCATTTGGCTTGTGAAATTTTTTTTTAGGTTAAAACACTTTTAAGGCTGGTTTTTGTCTGAAAATCATAATACTTAACAAATTTTGAACACAAACGAAAGCTCGCCGTGAACTATATCAATCAATACCCCCCTTTAAGATCCCACTCAGGATGGCAACACGAGATCTCCACTGAATTTGAAATATACACTCTGCATTTGGACCTTATATTTTTCCCCACTCACTTTTTCACCGTGCAGTTAGTTTTGCAGCAATTATTGTCAATCTTAGCAAGCTTCCTATACCACCTGTTGCATGCTATACTACCTTGAAAAGAAATTATAGTACCTAATTCCAAAAAAAATATAATACATAGCAAGTAAGATAGTCTCAAAATCATTGCATTGGCCCGACAAATGGCTCATTGATTCACTGGACACCCAAAAAGATTCAGTTGTATCAATAAAAATTGCCGAATGCTCTCAATGACCGGATTAAATATTTATTATTATTTTTTTTATCAGTGTACATAAAATATAAATATAAAAATAATACGATTACAACACAATGTAACAAACAACGGTGGATCCGATACAACAAGAGCGGAACGTCGCGTTCAGAGACTGAAGAAAAAAAATAAATAAAGAATAATAAAATAATAATAAAGATTTTTCGACGCAACGAAATGGCTGTACGTGATATCGCGTCGGATTATTGTAACTGTTTTACATTTTTATTACGATTTTTTTTTTCTTAAATATTTATTTATTTTATAATATAACCTTTATTATTATTATTATAGTATCGCTTATTACAACTTTATATTTTTCATTTTTTTACGTAATTGTTTTGTTTCTTGTGTTGTTGTTCATTTGTCGATTAAACACGTATTGCCATAGGAATTTGTTTACCGCCAATAATGCGATGTATCTTTTATTTTTTTGATTTTATGATAATGATGTGTTTTTGGGTTATCTGTTTTTAGGTTGGTTTATGTGTGTTGGTCATTGCCATGGAAGAAGGCACTTTTTGTCTGTCTGCCTATGCTTTTTGGTTGAATCTTAAATGTAGTAGTTGCTTTAACGTTTCTAAGAAAACAATAGATACTTAAGGATATTTGAGGGCTGTTTGATTTAGAAATTTTAGGCATTGGATTGATGTGTCACATATTTGGTTAATCTCTCTCGCAACTTCTTATTGGCTGTTCTTCTGCATTCTTGATGTGTTTCATCCTCTACGTATCTTCTTTTGAATTTTCTTATCTTTGCCCTCATAAGTATGGTGGCATTATAATGTTACTGGCAGCAAAACCTGTCGGACTACAGACATAGTTCTAAACCAGTTATATTTTCCCTTAAATGGTCTTAATATTTCACTTTACCGGTACGGTAACCGGTGAAACATTACATACTCTACCAGTCAACCTGTTTCGTCCAATCTTAGACATGATTCCAACCCCGAGTAGTGAAATATCAAGAGATAAAACAAAAAAAAACAAACTTGTTCGGGAATCGAACCCGAGAAGTCGGCGCCTATGCCACTAGGTTACCAAGGTCCGTTATCCTACCCATGTTATGTTTGTCAGTCACCATTATTATACTAATTAGACAAAAGATATTACGGATCAACAAACTATGGACTATGTTTCACCCCAAATCAACCGAAATAATCGTATACGTAATCGAGCAACGATTTGAAATAATCCGAAGAAAACACGATGTTGTCCCGCCATGGGGTCTTTGTGATGTTAATCAATCATCCAGGATATTCCAGATTCCAATTCCGTGCAGCAGCATTCAAAAACAAATCCCTCCAAAATTCTTATTCATATAATCCTCGAACCATTCATTAGTGGAATACCCCTTTTATAATTCAAAAACTTAATCCTGGATTAAAAATAAGACGCGAACTTGGATAGTATCATTAGGTATTTAAAAAAATACATCCACATTCGTCAAAAGGTTGTACTTGTTGTACGACTTAGGAAACGAATACGTTACATACGGTATGCCCACTATGATTTAGTGCCGCTACTTTTTTTATTCGTTTTTGATTGAGGGGAAATATTGTGTATATCTCTGTATACCTCTCAGAGTACGCACCTACTTAAAACAATGGTTCCCAAAATATACGTGTTTATTTATTATGCTATTTTACAATTTTATTTTTCTACGGTTTCAATCTGCACTGCCAATTTGCAACCGTCTTGAAGCTACATTCTTCTCTTTAGCTCTACCTATGAACTGCATTCCATGTCCTGGTATACCTACCTATATACTGCAGATACCGCTGGCGTGGGCCTCCTACTACCAATAGAACCCTCAACAATTCACAGTAATTCTTGTAGTACTCGGTAAACATTGACACCTCATTATATTTCCCAGCCATTTTGCACGTCTCTTCTAGAACTACTTCATTCGTGCTGTCTCTATCCAAGATATTTTCAACATTCACATATGCGTCCACATTTTGGGGGCCAGCAGGCTTTTGCGTTCTCTTTCGCCGATACACCCAGTTCCACATCCATATTATCGTAAAATAAGAGCTTAGAGCTTATTATGTCTTGAAATTTGTACGGAAAGTACAATCGATTCTGAATTCATTGATAATTGAACATACATACAATACAAAATATTGATGTAATTCAAATTTAGAACAAAATTATATTTGAAAATCGAACATCCATTGATTTAATGATAGCGTAATGATCGTTTGGTTACTTCAATATTCTTCTACATATGTGGAAAGTTTGGGAACGCATGTCTGTCTGACTAGTCTCCCCTACCCGCCCCTCACAGATCGCTAAAGTACAACACACACAATACTCCTGCAGTTTAATCCCTAAGATTTTAGATCCCTCTATAATAATTTTCCATACATTCATTCACACACATACACACGCGCGTTACATTATTAATATTACTCACATATGTGTGTGTATGTATGTATGAATCATAATCCGAAAATCTTCTTGGGATGGATTATCGGTTGTCCTTCACAGGCAACAAGGATTTCCGAATATTTTATCCCTTTCTAACGCCTGTATCTGCTCTATGTATGCGATATTATTATTATCATATTATCCTCTAGCTAGCGCACTACTGTTTTGGTTACACTAAAGTGAACATTATAGGGAACTTTTTTATCGGCAGTTCTTCACAATTAAATAAACTGAAATCCACGTTATGTGATGAAGCTAATCAAACCACACATTATATTCGATTTTTAAAATTAAAATACAATCATATTAGGTAAAATTATAAACGCAAATAATCAAATATTATGATAAGGATGTCATACAAGAAAATCGTAGTCTCTACATGTGAAAAATATAACGCCGATCCCGACCGGCGCGGATCAGCGCAAAAATGTTGTCTATGGTTTTAATGCCCATTTCAATGGGCAAGCCGGAAAGCGGGTTCCAGCTTTTGCTAATTTTTATTTACTTGACAACCAGTTTCAAAACATTGGTACCTACGCAAATTTTTGATAGAATTTGTTTCGAGCTTTCAGAAATATTTTTTTAACATTCAAACATATTTTAAACGAATTTGTATAAATTACAAATTGAAAATCAATATTCATAGTAGCAGGACAACGTCTGTCGGGAAAGCTAGTCCTATATATAAAAATTGAGAACTATTAACTATTAGAACTACATCGCATCACGCCTAAACGGCTGGACCGATTTCGCTAATTCTTTTTGTCGTGTAGGCTTTTATCAGGAGAATGTCCTTTTAGAAGAAAAAAATTAAGAAAAATGCATGGAAAATTAGAAAATTAAAGAAAACTACGTAGACAACCTTATTAGTACTTTTTACCTTATTATTTTTATTCCAATTTTGAAATTTTTGACAGAAATTGTCAATTGGTTCGATTGACAGAATGCGAATGGAATATACATGGTTTAAAACAGACGCATCGTTCGGAATCACATTGGTCAAATGATAATTAATTCATCACCATAAAAATTCGAATTCAATATTCATATTTAGGAACACAGAACAACGTCTGTCGGGAAAACTAGTTGTTAATAAAAATGTTCCATTTTCAAAAGTTTTGCCCAATTATAGTATGTTTACTGTATCAAAAGATTTAGTTGTGCCGTCTCGTTCACACCACATATAATCTGAAAAGATTAACGATTCTCCATCCCTGTCTCACCTGTAGGACAGCGTGTCTGGGATTATAACGTATCCCTCTTTACACATGTCTGTGTGTTGGTGTGTATTAGCGAGCAATGTGCACAGCGAGGTGTGAGTGTATGGGTGAGATTAGCCATTGCCGCTTGTACACTATATTTAATGTGTGTGTACAATTCTCCAACAGCGTTCAGAGGGTAAGCAAAGAGTACAGATATCTATGTCTGAAATATAATTACTATATTAAAATGATTAATTTTCTTTTCTTTTCTTGATAGAAAGGAACACAGTTGATTAAGAATGTTGCTACAATACATATTGGGTTACCTTAAAAAAATCGTGCTACGAAGTCTGTCACATTGTGACACGTGACCCCTACTTCACTAAAAAACATGTTGATCTTAAATTCAATGGATTTTGTCTGTTTTGATTCCATCTTTTCATCATCTTCTACAGTATGGGGTAACCAGTACATACCAAAACAAAACAAAAACAGTACCTAGTTTTCGATGCTTATTTTCTTTTCAGCACAAGGCTCTTAGAAGTAAGAGGTAAATTTTTACGCATTTGAACCATTACGGGCTCACAACCGTCTTCTACTGCTATTTGGAAGGCTGGCTTAGTGTGATCACTTTACGTTAATGTGATTAATTTCGTTTATATTTTCTTCTATAAACCAGCTCCTGTCAGCAATCTGACGAGGCATTCTCATCCCGATGAAAAACACACGAAAAATTCTGACTCGTCCGGAAATCGAACCCGTTTTTTATTGTTCAGAAGTAAGCGCCTATATCACTAGTCTACCGAAGTCGACTATAGAACTAGTGTTTGTAGCGTTTAACGTGATTATGCCGTATAAATCCATACTTAAACGTGGTATTGGTATTCGTGAATGTGTGCGCGCAAGTAAGTATAGTTGTTTTTGTACGAAATATTAATCCTTAGTTTACGACCGGCTTATGTTTAATCTCGGATTAAAACACAAACACACATAAACTACAAAATATAAATAAAAAAAAACGACTTTTACAAATACCTTTTGTGTACTTGTACAACTACCGTAGTTGCAGACAAACCTTGGTTAACGCTCCTTCAAAATATGCCAAATAAGGTTTTTTAACAAGCAATAATTACAAATTTATGATAAATCGAGAGTTATTCATTTTTTTTTACCCATCACACCGTGTCCCTTAAAGGGAAGACAAAAGTGATGGACCTCCGCTCCTTTATATCGAAACACACTTCTTTCGACTCTTCCACTGACATCACATTTTCCATAAAGCCTCTCCTATTTCTTTTGCTTCTAATCTAGCCTTCTTTGAGGACGGAATCTATGTGTTAGATCCACGTCATTCTCGGTCGACCACGCCTTCTTACAACTTTCCTTTCAGCTTTATAAGTTATCTTTGTTATTCTGTTTGCATCCATTCTTTCCACAAGCCCAAACCATCTCAACTTATTAAGTTTCATCTTTATAAGAACACTTACTTTCATAACATATTCCTGGCTAATATTCTCATTTCTTTTCATGTCTCACAGTGTCTAACCACATATTCTTTGTATAGCTATCATTTCTACTACATTCTTCTTCATTTTTTGTCTGATGTATCCGAACATGCGCTGTTCCTCTTACGAGGAACTCCGAACGGCTGCTATGTATAGGCCACACAGGACAGAATGAATGGCTGTCATTGATGGCAGCTAATTTCAGGACTTGACGAAGAAGATTCCTGAGGTTAGTCAAGGAGGATGCTAGAGAAGAAAAAGTTGACTGATAAAGTGGTTTGTTAGCCTTCTACAACCAATTTAGTGCTTTTCTAAGATCTCCAGTTCTGCTTGGAAATAAATAATAATAAATAAAAGCTTTATTGCTGTCTGTATAACAATATAAGGAGAAATATTTGTACGTTTCAAAGGGTGGACTTATCTTACAAGATCTCTGCCATCCAACCCAGTTAACAATATAATAATTATTATTCTATAAGATACATAAAAAATACATAAAAAAATCACACATACCTAATGGAGTGAGTAAAATGGAAATATATTCTTGTCAAGAGAGAAAAAACAAGGTGATTTAAAAATCTTCTTTCTCAGCTATCTCTCCACTACTGGATAAAGGCCTCTTCCATCTTCTTTCATTCCGCTGTATCTTGAGCTTTTCTTTGCCAACTTACCCGCGAATCATTCCAGTATTCTGAGATGGCATAAACGTACGTAAAAACATACCCAACTGTACCTGTTTTTATGATTTTCCAATCAGAATGAAACACTTAGGCACGTATGTAGTCATAAGTAAAATAATTCGCGGAGACCAGTCGTGATATAGCTCCTAATCCAGGCTTTGTATAGGTTGGTTAGTATTATAAGTCCCCGATTGAGATTTCATATTATGGTAATTCTTAATCTTTCTTGTGTTATTAATCATTCTTACATACAGGAGATCATCTCGCTCCTCCGTTCAGATGCTGTAGCAGATTCCTTGGCAAATTTTCAAATGGGCTATTTGATTGACGTCCTCCTGAAAATTCTCTGATATGATGCAGAATGTTCTTTCACTGTCATACTGAAAATTTTAAAGTAATCGGCTTTATCCACATCGAATGTTGCCTTTACTGACTATCTGTTACTAGACTTTGAACGTTCTGAGATTATATCAAAAACAAAAGGACCCAAAACGCACCCTTGTCGTAGTCCTTTTTAATCCTAATCATATATCGAAACTGAAATAAAATGATACTGGAACAAATATAAATACGAAAATTCAATCTCTTTGTGCAATTGTACATGATTGTTAACACAATGCAGGCAAAATAGTTTTTTTTTTTAAATCTGCTTAATTAAGACATTTTTCCTCAAAATAAAGTGGATCAGACAAAATTGTCGTAGAAGAAAATTTTTAATTGAATTTTCTTGTTGATAATAAATAATCATGATTTTTCCTCAAATTTAGTAAATCCACCTTGAATAACAATTATTTGTATATCTTAAATTTATCAATTTTAATTTTTCATCTCTATTGAACGAATTTAAAATCAATTTAAATTCAAAATCAGCACCACAAGTAGCCCACCGAATAAAGGACGGTACGCAGACGATACGCTCGGTATAAAACACATTGTTCCAATAACAGAAGTCGTTGCATAAAAATATGACATAAACTTTATAGCTCAGAATATTTTTGGTACGTCTGAAATTTCGCCACTGTCTCCAAAGTGAAGGATAAGCCCCAAAAATTACTAAAATTCGCCGCGAAATTCATGGACAATTTCATAAAATATTTATTTATTTATTGAGAATGTAGATTTCTCTCATTTCTATTTATCGTGTATGTAGGTGCATAAAGAATAAAAGAAAAAAAACGGCAGTTACCTTTAAAAACAATAATTCAAAATGAAGTTACAGTATTAAAAATTACATTCATAAAGAAAAATTATAATTCTTGTGACCCTTTTTCAGGACTAGATCATAAAGAATTAATAATTCTTTAAGATCTAGTCCTGAAAAAAGGGTCACAAGAATCTAGACAAAATTAGAACGTTGTGTACCAACAGAGCCAATAGGCAATAAATATGAGACATTAACAAAAATGAATATAGTCATATCCTGGCGCCAAATACATGACAGCAGTCGCAGTCTTTAAATTTGGTTGCTCTCTTGTTCTCAATAATTTCCAACTTTTATCTCTAGGTATATTTCATTAATTTTTATAATTAAATATCTATTTGTTGCATACATGAGATTTTTCGACATGTTGAACATGTCGAGAATTCTCATGATTAGGAGTTTCGGAGACTCAAACATTACCACCTAATGGCGAACGTTGTTAACTTAAAGTGATCACACTAAGCCAGCCTTCGAAAAAACCGTAGAAGACGGTCGTAAGCCCGTGGTGGTTTGTTCCATTCAAAAATCGAACATCAGTAATGAATTTTTAGAGTCATTAGTTGTTAGATAATTCTTTAAAAATCATAATGCAAAAAAAGTTATACCTAATTTAAATTAGACGACATTCGATACGTAGGTACCTACAGAGCAAAGAAAAATTGATAAAAAAATTATCGAAAAAAATGAAACATTAATTAATAATGAACCAAAGGTAACAATAGAAAACAATTAACAATAAATATGTCAATGTGTTAAATATACATAAAATTAGCAGAATAATAACTAATAAAAAAACAAATACAAAGCATCATAATATTTTTTAATGAGTTTTTCTGTTGTAAAATCGTGTGCCATAAGCACATCAAAGATGCGAAAAATGAAGTAGGTATATGGTTCCCGTAACTTTTTTGTTAAAAAAAATAAGAGTTGTAACAGTGATGGCGTTTGGAGCGTGCGGCCTAACTATTGTGTTTGTGTTCAGTCAGATCCTCAGAGTGTGAGTACGCCAGAGGGATAAAGACTCTTGGCACGGATTAAAAATTATAATAAAAATACTGTACAGTCATTACCATAATCCGATTTCTCCTACCAATGGATAGTCTCCTACTTAATGCTTGAACGACGTATGTCGGCCTTTTAGCATAGACGGCCACTCAAAAGTCATGCTGAAAATCCTATAATATTGAAGTTTAACCCGGGAGATGGCTTACTGTCTGAAATTGGATAGGAACCGAATGTGGTAGAAACTGCTTAAAAGCGATGATACACTCTAGAAATATCTATCTAGGGCACTATCCACTAAGACTTAAGACTATAGGTAGTCTATATAGACTATAACTATAGGTTAATTTATAATTTTATTTTTGTTAAAAAAAATTAGGTAAGGTGTACAAAATAATCCAACCATCTGTGTACAATTGTGCAAACTTTGCTTGTTTATAATATGCTTTCTTTGTTTATAATAATGTGTAATTAAAAAAACATTTACAAAGTAAAATAAAAAAAAAAAAAAAAAAAACCCTGTAACTATAAGGAGGTGTTCTACTCTATCTAGATTCTAGAGCGCTCTAACGAGAGTAAAATAAACAATTCAAGTAGTGCTAAACCTGTCTACCTAGACTACTGTAGAATTGTACCCCTATGCTGAATATTACTCACTTACGTAAGTGAGAAACTCACCGGAATTATGAATGGGCTGTGGAGCTTTCTTTGAGTATATTTTCGGGCCGCTATACACGTTTCCCTACAAAATTTTGATACTTCACGCCAGCGTAAATGGCACGGAAACGTAGAATAGGGGTAGTGTGTAACTAACGAAAAAATGATCGAATATTCATAATTTTTATCCTACGATTTTTGGTCAGGTTTTCGAGTTCTCGGGAGGTTTACTCAACAAGGAGTTCTTGGAAGCTTCGGAGCATTGTTCCATCCGACCTGAACATCAATCACTCGCCGGAGATAATCTTCTTACCACTCTCTTGGAGGGATTATCCTTCCGCCCACAAATCCGCCTCCCTCCACCCTCGAGTAGGACCCTCAAAACAAAGGGAGGAAATCTCTATGCAACAGTTTACTACCCCTCATGTACCCAACTTCATCGAATAATAATCGAAGGTACTCAGAACGGAATTTCTGATCAAGAGATTCCGGGCTCGATTCCCGGTTGGTCAAAAATTTTCTATGGGATTATTTACTCTGGGTTGGAAGCCTGTTTCAGTTTGGACGGGACCGGATGTATGTATAGAATAGTGTTATTTATTATGTATTAGACGTATATAGCTATTTATGAACTAGCATCAAAACCTGGCGGACAGCAGACGTAGAAAAGGAGTCATTAAAATTGTTTGATTAATAAATCAGTTAAATTGTCCCTTATAGAGTCCAAATTTTACCTTATACTGAGGTTAATTTGAATTTTCTTCCCGTATCAACAATTGTATATAGGAACATAATATTTATTTATTTCACAACATACGGCGATAATGCTTTTTACAAAAAAAAAAAATAATAATAAGCAGACATAAAAATTACACAAGACGACAACAACAGTAGCAAAAATAGGAGCAACAGAAACAATCATAAATTTCTGGCCATACATCACAATAAATATAATAAAACTAATAACATTATGTCAAACAATTAAACATCAACTGAGACAGTCAAATTGAAAAAAAAAACTGATCAGGTATCACATTTTGTCTTATTATTATTGTCGTGACAACCATCGACTTTATGCTTATGAGAAATATTTCGAGATAGAAAAAAAATGTCGGCAGGTATGAAGTAATAATGGAACCTCGAATACAACTCAATGACTATTTCATTGCTAAGTCCTCAAGAAGCAAAAAAAAAATAAGAAAGGTTGTACGAGAAATAATGGTATGTCGTTGCAAGAAGCGAAAGAAGTGTGCTTGGATAGAAAAGAGTGAAGGTCCGTTCTCTCTGCCTAACCCTTAAAAGACAAAGCGTGATGGGTAGAAAAAGGACCACAAAACATACATGTTCATAAATTAATAACAATCGATGTATAAAAAAAGACTCCCTTATAATTCCAATGTGACAGAATATCGATTAGTTTTTCATTGCGTATCCAACACGCAATGACCATTGTCTTCCCCAACGCACTTACAAGTACCCGATCCCTCCGGATTCTATTCCGCAGACTTGGCGTAGGGGCGTGTGTGGATTGCAGTGGTAGCAGCGCCCAGGATATCCACCTTCGCGGGCTTGTTAAGCTTGGGTTTAGCAGCAGTACCTACATAGGGTGTTTGGATAAAGGCGGGATGTTTTAGGGTTGCCAAATAAATTCCATCGACTCCACCATCGAAATTTTTTATTTTAATTATGATTCCACCTATTTTGCCACAAAGTGTGAAGAATTTCGGATAAACGACGTCGAGAATCACACGTTTAATTTTCAGATTGGATCTACCTTGACTTCTGAAGTCACTATAGCAAAATCGCTGACGTGAAGATGTGTGAATCTTTAAAAGATTGATTGATTGAAAGATTTGTACCTACGCATGTAATAAAAATTTATTCATTAAGGTATTTTTACTTCCGAATTACCTATTTTTCAGTTGATTTCGAAAACAAACCATTTTAAAGCCTCATTTTCTAGTGATTTGCTAAAAAAATCATTTAACTAATACATTTTACAACCTTTCATCTACGTAGAGTGCGTTTAAGTTCTGGGCGAAAAAAATCTATTGTACACACTATTTTGTAACTGAAGCATTTTTTTTAAATGATAACCAAAAGATTTTTGAGGAGGTATAAGCGCCAGTCAAGAACCTTCTTCTTTTTTTGAAGGTTCTTGAGTGGCGTCCGAGAACCGGGAGGAGAAGTGTTGGCAGGCCTCAGACGAGGTGGTCTGACGACATTAGACGGATTGCCGGGAATGGGTGGATGCGGCTGGCGCAAGACAGAGGGCGGTAGAAGTCACAGGGGGAGGCCTATGTACAACAATGGACGCGAGAGGGCTGAAGAAAGAAAGAAAAGAAAAGATAAGCGCCAGTTTGTTTGTAATAAAAAAAAAACCAAGGGTAGCACCTCATTTGTAATCGTTGACCATGCTTTACGAGCTATTTTCAAGAATCCTTATAAAATTTGCGGCTGTCGGAATGATCTTGTGTGCTGGTCACCCATCTTTATACGTATACAATTGTCGCCCATAATGTAAATGTATACTATACTCTTTAAACATTCGATGATTACATTATAAAGTCGATGTGATGATTGTCGGCATTCATTCATAAGAAGTCTGCTGGATAGAAACCGACAAGAAGAAATAAGTAGATCGTATGTTGAGGCTTTGGGTGTTAGGGGATGGGAGGGCGGAAGGACGGCTGAGCGGTAAGCCGGATTAGATCCGAGGTAGGAATTAGGGTGAGCTTAGATTAGTGACTAGACTGCGGAGCAACCCCGTCTTACCTCCCCACCATACTCTATGAATTATTATAATGTGTATTAACATATTCTCCAAACGAACAATTTTGAACCCACAAATTTTCTTGCCACAAATCATCGTCTGTATATTTTATGTCTTCTTTTTCTTCTTCTTGTGCCTCGTTCCCATGTAGTACTTAAGCAATAGGATGCAGGCGATTAAAATGAACAAATGGTACAGTTCATACTTGAGAGTAAAACATGTATGGTGTCCCACAGGGTATAGTATTGAGACCTTAATTATTTTCATAAATCAATTAAATTAGTATTACATAATATATTGATTACCCTCAAAATAAGAATAACATAATACTTATCAATAACTCGGTCATCCATTATGCAGTAGGTGCACCTTCTTGTATTAAAAAAAATAAAATCAATGCAAAAATCGTATTTTATCAAATATAATTTTCTTAAATAGTAAAATATCTTTGTTTGATACCTTATGATGTGAAATTGGTAAGGATTAGAAACCATTCAATTTAAAAATTTACACAATTTACATCTACATAGTTTATATACGATAAAATAACGTATAATTTAGGCTAACCCAAACGAAAGAATTTAAAGCGAATTAGCAGCCTTGTCGAAAAAATTCTAAATCCGCTTTCGCACTACTTCATACCAAAAAATCGAGCGTAATAGGATTCGTTCTATTGATTTGGATTAAATGGATTTTGTCACCTCTGCAAATACCCGCTTAGCTACCGTAATAATCCGAAGAAATATTTTAATTCGCGCCATACTGTGCTGTCACCAATTTGGGATAGGCAGAGAGAGAGTCGTCTTCCAAATAATATTTATTTTACAAAATTACAATATAACACCATCAGCATGACAGCTTTCGCCTTTGCGCTGATGGTGTTCAAATATTATTACAAATCCAACAAATTATTTCACCATTAAAAAGACAAACACATAACTGAAACATTACAAAACAGAATAGGTTCAACAGAAAATAACACAAACAATGCATACATGACAAATATGTATAACACTCTTCGTAGTTTTGATTTTGCAGGAAAATCCTATACCTTTTTTGGTCCATAAAAATTGGCACTACTAACGTTCAACACAAAATACAAATACCTAACACTTACTTGTACCCTAAAGTTTTGCAGGAACATGAGAAAATTTGCCTTATTTTTAGTCAAAACTAAATGGGGTACTCTAAAGTCCCGAATTTGTATTTATAATGAAGCATCTACATATTATCTTCTTAGGCAGAAGACCATTTATTTATACCGTGAACTCAAAAATATTGATTGAATATTGTTAATGTTTATTTCTCAACTTAGGGGATTATACATAGGGGTGCAAATGATATCAATAAAAGTTTGACCATGTTATGTTTGCCTCAAAAAATTGGTAGTGTATTCAATATTCATACAGCTTGCCTCAGTTTTTCACGATTGTTCAGGTCACTTGTCTTTTTTGCATACAATTAATATTACACATAACTCTTATTTTTAGTACACTTCATATTTTGTGTTCACTGAAATTTTCACATAAGTCATTTTTCTCGTGAAAAGAAGGTGTTTCGGTATGTAGTTTAAACAACGCGCTGCCCCTCACGTGTATGCGTGCTTTATTAGTATAAATTCAAATAAAATTCTTTTTTAACGTAATTTTAGCCATTGTATTAAATCGGATTAACTTGACACGTTCGTGTTAGGTATATTCTTATATTGCAAATCCTATTTTATTTACACCCAAAACATCAATTTATAATTCCACTAGCCACGCAGTAAGTACCTTGCTAATACTAATTCTATATAAACTACATAGGTACCTACTAGCGAATCTTAGGTTATGTTCGACAACACATTGTCACACAGATTGTCCTCAGTAGAATAACCAATAATGTGTCGATAAATAAGAGAGCACTATTTAGGATATGTGGAAAGATTTGGTAGATATGGAAAAGTGTTAAAATGTATAGAAAGAATCTGGTATGGAAGTTACTTTTGTTATAAATATGAAACATGCGACACACCCCTAAGCGGGTCAACTTATAGGCCATAAGATTATATTGTTTTTACTTCCAATAGACAATTATTAATTATTGTCCTCTGTAATGTGTTTTGTCAAAATAAATAGGTTATGTTTGGTTGGGCATATTGCAAAAGTGGGGGCTAATCTGCGGACAATTTGACATTTTTCCCGTAGCAACAGTTGTTTTAGAAACTTCGATATAATATTTCCTACGGCCATCTGTTATTTTTAATTGTTATAGAAACTATCGACTCACATACAAATACTAGTATTAGAGGGTTGGTTTTGTCATAAATTTGAAAAAAAAAATACGAAAAATATTTTGCGTCAACGCAAATAGCGAGTTACAGACGAACTTTGCCAATTATTATATCTGATACCCTTTTTATTCTAACTGTCGCAATGTACCTACATTATTCTAAACATAATTACAAGTATGCGGACAGTTAAAATGTATCAGGAATTCATAAACAGTCATGGATTGATATTCAAAATAATCTGATACAAAAATAATACACCACTAATTATTATTGTCAGAATGAAATAATTAAGGGGGGGGGGGGGGGAACTATCCTTGCCCGCAACCGAAACAAATCTATCAGTATACCTATAATATTTGCGTGTGCACGTACGTATGTATAAAAACCAACAATGTGTGTATAAGTAAATCCAATAAGATTCAAATAAAGGATTAGAACGAGACGGCCTATACGTGAGCCGGCTGTGCTAGAGCGGGACACGTATGGGATAACGGGATTAGCTCGAAAAGGGGATATACGGTTGCATGTCGGGTTAGCTTTAGGGTTTTACAATACATCTCAATACGGGAATATACAAGGTAAGTATAAACATAGTATGGAATATTGACTAGTTGACCTTTGTATAGGGGACGATTTGGAATTGTTATAAGTTACCTGTGAACTATTTTTTTTAACGTTTGAACGTTTCCAAAACAAATGAACCTCGAGGTTTCTTAAAATGTCAAAATTATAGCGTGAAAATCTAATCCCAGATTCGATTCTATGTGAGACTAAGGTGTCTCACACAAGTGTTATATGTATTGTTTGATTAATTAACATGATTTTAGGTGTTTTGATGTATCATTCAAAGTGCGTTCAAAATAAAGACGCGCCGTTCGGCGTCGACAGTCGAAACAAGCGTTCCATGTGTCTAAAACGTGGATTAAAATTCTGTTGTGGACTGTATTTTTTTCAGCTTGTTTAGAGAACTTAAACTCGACTATCTTAATATTTTTTGTCACTGACCCAAGAGCGCTTGATGTGTGGTAAATGATGGATGGAACCGAACCTGACGCACGACGCCTGATAGTTTACATTTCTTAACTACGCAGAAAAGTGTCCCTAAAAATGACAATATCCATTTTTTTAATTAATAACGACATAAAAAAAATCTTTAATACAAAATAACAAAAAAAAAAAGAAAATACAGAATCAGTACCACATTTTCAATGAGAAACTATAATGCCTATAATAAACAAAAGATGAAATATAAATAATAATTTTACAGATATTGCTTAAATATTATATTAATGAATATTTTTAGCCTCTTCGTAGAGGGATATTTTTTAATACTTGAAGTAGAAGCTCTGCATGCAATAACTGTCTGAGTTGGCCTGTTCGAACACTTTTATGTACAAAAGTAATCAGGCGGTGAAATTAGATACGAAGTTTTTCTTTTTCTGTCAAATGGTCCCATATAATCGCAGATAGGATATCACCTTAGGACAGAAATTTCAAGTGAATAACTGGGACATTTGATTTTGAGTCCAGGTGGTTATTGGACAACATTACAACATTATTAAATCATTATTCGTCTCTAATAATAGCAACACGTATTCCTCTTGAATCATCTTTATCCCTAATATGATTAGGTACAATTTAGGAGTAGGTGTACTATTTTTCCACCCCCATGAAGCTTTTTAGAATAATTAGGATGTGACCCCACATCCACACAACACTAGACATCACTTTCATTAATAATATTTCTCCTCGCAATCCCCCCAGCGTAAACTAATCCAAAAGATCAAACGGTCATGCTTCCATATTGGTGTTGTCTAGATAATATAATAAATCTATAAACGAGAGCAAATATTGTGCGTAGATATGTACGACAGCAAACGAACTATAAGTTCCCGTTTTCATTGTACTTGTTTATGCTCCATCCATAATAAATTAATAAATCCATGGTTACCTATTGATATTACTACAGGGTGTTTTCACTCCAGTTTGTTGTGAATTTATTTTATTAAGCAAAAAAAAACACATTGTTTCCTCTTTTATCAAATAAATGTAGATTAATCACAAGTTTATCTTACACGTTATATTCTACACATCTTTCAATTCTTGCTATTTGACACGACATGATGGGTGGCGAGCCGCAACGACGTCCCTTTCATATCAATTTCAAAAAAAGAACGTTTCGATTTCATCAAATTTATTGGTTCATTGTTCTAAAGAGGCAGTCAGAAAGAACTCTTTACCCAGGTACTCTTCCTCTGATCCTTTCGACTTTAGCCTTTCTAACGACACATTTTCTCTTAAAATACCTTGAACTTTGCTTCATTAAGTTCTGAATCCATGAAATCAATTCGCATCCATATATTTGTAAACTTAGAAATAAATTTGCTCATTTTATTTTTAATCACACTGTAGCGTTTCGATATACGAATGAGCCATGTTACGTGGTTTCTACGGAGTCGGAATCTGCTTCAGTTTCTCTTCTTCTTTTAACCATGAATACTTGCCTCGGCTAGTGTTGGTAGAGCGGACTCCAGAATCTCTGGTCTTTGGAAGTTCGATCCAGGAGGAGATGATGATTTGTTTAATCAAAGAAGTTGTTTGATAAATTAAGAAACACTTGTTTATTGCGTGTAACAGGAAATTGGAAAATATACAAAAGTTCAGATTTTTCACGTAATTCACAACAGTAATTGTATCAAATTTACAATCAATAAAAAAAGTTTGCTTATTCTTTTAAAACAACAATAATAATCACTTTTCGTATCTATGAATATAATTGGTTGGATTCTAAGGAAATCGCGGTAAAATTGTTTGAGTTTCTCCAACTATCAGGGAGTACTCCAAAATTTATACGTCTGATTCCCACCAAGTGAGTTTAAAGAATGCCATTTTGAAACAAAGGAAAAATACTTAACGGTCGTTTTTACTTGGGTCAACAAGTCCTTGATCATGTGACCAAGGGTGAGAGAGATGGAAGATATCTGCCTCTCACATTCACCATACTCAGTAGCGAAAATTTGACAACATGGGAATAGAATCTACGTCGTAAATAATTAAAAAGGGGTGGAGAGAAAGTGAGTGAGTGAAATGCATAGGCATCCATCCCACTTACACTAGTGCAATAATATCCATATTTGGCAACATGACCTGTGGCCTACGTGCATAATCGCACGATCAACAGAAACCAAATTATAAATAGATGCATACCTGTTAGTATAGGGGTAGGTATGTATAGCAATATTTGAAATTTATAAAGAATATTCCGTACTATGAGACGGGTGAAGCTTCATAACAAAAATACATGCTACAAATCGATTTTCAGTTATCAAAAGAAAAAAAAGAAAAAAAAAGAAGATTTTGAGTACATAAAAATCTCTTAAGGAGTAACTGATCCAATAAGGTAGGATCAAGGAATTTAGAATAATCCTTGAACATTTAACTTCAAGAGTTCCAAAGTTGTAAGGGGTATACCAAAGATAGATACCCTAGTTTAGTAATTAGGTATAAAACAAAAAAAAAATTATATTTTCATACATATAGATAAGGAATTAAACATGGCATGAGAAGAAAATTTGATTGTGGAAGTATGGGACAACCCTCATGAAGAGTAGAACCTAGAATGGTAAATTGTTTGTCACCCTTTCTTACCTATTCATCCATCCCTAACGGCCTTCATTCATAACCTCTCACTCCTAGATTTATTCATCAATAATTACTATCACACGGTTAGACAAACAACACAAAAAAATTTTTATTAAATAATGGTTCAAAGCAGAGACTGCAATCCAATAATTCCACAAAAAAAATTATTAATTAATTAATACAATTAACAATCCAACTGTCAAGAAGTAGAAGGTGACAGAATAGTAAACATAAACATAAAAAAAATATAAAAAAAAAATATATCGTACAATATTTCCTCTTCATCAAGGACATCTCTTAAGTATATCTGATAGTGCTCACTTAGATTATTATTAATTTTGATTTTAAAATGCCCATAACATTTCTCAAAGTGAGAAATGTCCACTGATTTAGTTTCACTGTTCACTGATTAGTTTAAGAGCACTCCTAAGGTTAGCTTGTAGCTCAAAGATTTGGAGAGAACTAATTTAAATGTTCTGGTGTTTGTACATAAAAAAAATTATTATATCATTTACAATTGCATAAGAGTATCCTGCAAAGAAAGAAATTCACTTCAAAAAAAAATATAAAAAAAAAAGAAAGGTATCCGTTGCCCAAAGATTACGGATCGACAAGTAAGAAGAGATGTTAAACTTCATGCTAGCTATTGTCCTGGTAATTAGGACACAATACTAAGTTTTGGAGCGCCACCTAGTTTGGGAAAATACGGGGAATAAACTAGGAAAATTCCAATAATAAACCAAAACAAAAAAAAAAAATATTATCTTACCTCTTGACAAGAGAGAAAGATTTGAGTATGCCAAAGTTGTATAAGACTGATCCGAGCGTCCTCATCTCAATCGAATAGAAAAGTTAAGAATATACTTAAATAAAAAAAAAAAAAAACGAGTTGCAACTCAAAAAAAATTGTCTAAGATTATTAGAGAAGTAGTAACTACAAATTATCAGTAGACTAACGTTATGAGTCGACTAAAATATTAACTAATAATTAAGAAGATTTGTGGCCTTAATTAGGAACACAAAAAAAAGATTCATTGAAATTGATGTTTGCTCTAAGCCAACAATGCTGTGACGAAAGATGTCATTTATACATCAGATAGCGTGCTTATCATTGCTCAGATTTACAAGCCTGGCATAACCAGAAATGTACCAAAAAAAAAATTTCATTCAACACACATTATCATAAGGGTGCATTGCTCATTTACAGCTCTCAAAAAAAATTAGGAAGGTTGAGAGTGTACCAAAGTTTATTATTGCGCTTATCATAGCACAGATTTACAAGCCTGGCATAACCAGAAATGTACAAAAAAAAATTCCTTCAACACACATTCTCACAAGTGTGCTTCGCTCATTTACAGCTCTCAAAAAAAATTAATTAGGAAGGTTGAGAGTGTACCAAGTTTATGATTCGCACAAATTTTCTTAACGGGTGCGATTAGATCAAGGAGAACTGAATAGAGCATTCCAAAAAAAAAAGGAAGAGAATAACTAATATTGACCCTGTATGTAACAAAACAGTATAGAAGGTATTACTACGATTAGGGTAATATCATGAAGAAGAAATAGTTCCATGTGTATAAATCGTGACTACAATTAACGTTCAAAAAAAAAATTAACAATCGCAGAAGCGAAAGACAACAACACAGAATAGTATCCGCGCTCAATACCAAACTAGAAATTATATAGGACACCTAGAATTACACTGACCCAGTAAACAAAACGTATTCGACAAAAAAAATATTCGTGGGGAATTTATGAAAAGAGTCGATATTCTGACGCGCTTCTAGGACACTGGTTTGCCGTGATGCGGCGCGCATGGAAGTTTTGTAGGCCGGGAGCTGGGTCTAGCGGTGGGCTTGGAAGTTTTTACGGGGCGAGCGGTGCAATTCGTAAACAGCTGGGGAAGTTTACGTAATGAGTGATATGTCTGAACCACTCTCTCACAGGCTCAAAACATGCCATCTCGCTCACTCGCCGGCTCTGGGCGGAGCTGTGTGTCGGGAGCGCAACACGATTAGTGAGTGAAAAACCAATTTAATGAAGGAGAGAACACACATTTTTGTTAGTGATGTGAAGTTACAATATGAAAAGCGGAGCGGGGTAACGTCACAACATTTATTTATTAAGATATTCTGGGAAGTATTTTTATTTACTACAGTCACAAAAAAAGGAACCTAGGACGTAATTCTTCTACAAGTTATTTGAGATAATTTTAATTATAAAAATTACTCGACAACCTACAGGGATGTGGGTGGTATAGAAGATATGTTAATGGAATTCACATAATTGAAAGAAGTCTTTCATGACTTAGCCTACATCCTCGGACATGGAACACGGTAATCTAATGAGAAGGCGTACCGAGTTCAAGTCGTTAGACGAAAAAATTAATTAATAAAAACATGAAGTTACACTTAGTGCAACAAAAAAAAATAAAAAAAATGGAGATCATGCTTCTTACCGGGTAAAACAGTATTTAAACGTGGGTTGTCCCAATATGATAGCCTGAAGCAAGAAGTAAGCTATTATACTGGACCACAAGGAAGAGAGATGCCAAGTAGGATCGTATACTTGGAATTCTCGCCCTGCTCCTCCCAAATGAATAGCCAACAGAAGGTTGGGTTCCAGGAGGCACACTTAGGATTTCTGAATATACTTCGATTAGAATTTCTTTGTTAAACAAAATTCACATGTATTGGGGTGAGCCCAATTTGACTTATGATTCTGACTGTACGAGACTAGTCAGGGTGTTAAAAGATAATAAACGTATGGGAACGGGTCCTCAGGAGCCCTTTAACCATAAATCAAGATATGATAAAACCTAAACTATAACTTTATTATATCCTTCGTATGGAACCTACCGATGGATCCACTATCACAATCCTTTAGTTCAAAAATTGTTCTTGATATTTTACGTACTACCTGAGACTTAATGAAGCGAGGAGCTAATTTTTTTGAAAAATATTGCGAAGCATTTGAGAGATAATGAGATCTTCTCCATACCAGCTGACCAATTGACAAGGATATGTCTTTACGACGCAAATTATAACGGTCCTTATTTTTATTAAAAGCTTGTACTAACGTTTGTGAGACTTTATTATATAGATTTTCTAAGGTGGAAATGTCATTCAATCTTTGTTTTAAGGGATCAAATGTTTCAGACGGGGAATCATGATTTATCTGTAGTGGCTTATAAAAAGAGGCGTGGGGAATGTACTCTCTACCGAACATCAAAAAATGTGGAGAATATCCGGTAGCAATGTTAGTCATAGAATTTAAACAAGAACAGATTTTTGGAAGATGTTTACACCAATTGCGTTGGTCCTCCTCTACTAATATTGCCAACAAGGTTACTAGAGACTGATTATATCTTTCGGAGACATTATGTTGGGGATGAAAATATGCGTTATATCTAAGATCATTTATTCCGTGGGAGTGTAAGAATTCTTTAAACTGTCGAGAAACAAACTGTTTTCCGTTGTCTAAAACAATCTGTCGAGGGATTCCAAAGACTTTAAAGATTCTTTCGTCTAAGATTTGAATTATACTACTGGTATTTGCGGCTCGGAGAGGAAATGCCCAAGTTATTTTACTAAAATTACAAACTACAGTGAAAATGTAACGGTTTCGCTTATGACTCAGCGGTAAGGGACCTATGAAATCCATAGATATACTTTCCATGGGACGTTCAATTTTTTTAGGGTATTTCATAAGACCATGGGGCATTTGGTTATTATACTTGTAGGCCTTGCATATTTCACACTCATTCACAACCTGTCTAACAAGAGGTAATAATCGTTTACAGAAGTATGTACGGGAAATAAATTCGTAGGTTTTTTCCATTCCAGAATGACAGTTTCCCTTATGGTAGTCCAATATGAGACTTTCTATCTTACACGCAGGGACAACCAATTTCCAAAGGTGAGTGGGAGAGTTAGACAAGGAATCTTTTTTATACCTAGAATAACGATACAAGTGTCCATCATTTATCATAAAATTAGTGAACGATTGGGGTTTTTGAAGACAAGAATTGTACACTTTTTTATACCAGGGGTCTATAATATTTTCAAACGGTTCGGGAACAGACAAACTAGAGACAGGAATACGGCTCAATCCGTCGGCAAGGTTGTTTTCGCAGCCACGCTTAAATACAAAAGTGAAATCAAACTGTGAAAGTCGGCAAGCCCATCTGGCTAACCTACCAGAAGGTGAAGAAATTGAGTTTAGGTATTTTAAACATCCGTGATCACTGACTACTGTAAAGTGTACTCCGTCTAGATAGCTTTTAAAGTGTTGTATAGAATCTACTATGGCGAGAAGTTCTCTCTCCGTGGTACTATAATTTCGTTCTGGACCGGACAATTTACGTGAATGATAAGCAATTATATATTCCACTCCATTTGAGTCTTTCTGGGACAAGAAGCTGCCCAAGGAAACTCCACTCGCATCACACGTCAATGTATACGGAAGGGAATAGTCTGGTGGTTTAAGGATTGGAGCGGAAATCATTGCTTGTTTCAAGGCTTGGAAGGCAAGTTCAGCTTCATTTGACCATTCGAATTTTTTTCCGTTAAATTTATTACTCGTGAGGCGAGTCAAGGGAGAAGCAATCTTGGAAAAGTCCTTAATAAAACGCCTGTAATAAGACATTAATCCCAGGAATGAGCGGATTTCTTTACTGGTGGATGGTCTAGGGTAATCTTTCATAGCACTAATCTTATCTGGGTCCGTATGAATTCCCTCCCTGTCAATAATATGACCGAGGTACTTAAGCGATGATTTACAAAACACGGATTTACTGAGCCTAATTGTCAAGTTGGCTTCTTTCAAGCGCTGGAGAACAATTCGTAAGGTGGAAATATGGGAATCAAAATCTGAACTACAAATCAAAACATCATCAAGGAAACTAAATACTCGTTGTCCCAAATCGGAGAAAAGCTTATCCATAATTCTCTGCATTTCGGCGGGCACATTTTTAAGGCCGAAAGGGCAGGTAACAAACTGGTACATCCCTTTGGATTCTACATAGAAGGCTGTCTTAGGTCTGCTTTCTGGACTCAAAGGAATTTGCCAGAAGCCGTAGCTCAAGTCTAAGGTGGTTAAGAACTTGGTGTCTCTCAGATTATCCAACATATGGTTGATATTAGGGAGTCTATAAGAGTCTGAGACTGTGACCTCATTCAATCTTCTAGGATCGAGAACGAACCTAGCTGTGCCATCGGATTTTGGTACACAGAAGCAGGAATTTAACCAAGGGGAACGTGAAGGTTCTATTATTTTTAAAGCTATCATTTTATCTACCTCTCGACACATCTGAATTCGTCGTACATGGGAAGCTGGATATAATCTCTGTTTAACGGGCAAATTATCACCTGTATCAATGACATGAGAAACTACATTCGTCCTACCCAAACCCATCTTCTCAAAAGAAATATTCTCGAATTCATTCATAAGGTCATCCAAAATTTTCCTCTGCGACACTGTTAAATCGTTTATGGAGTTAAGACATTTAGGAGCTGATTCTACATTAGACGACTGTTGATCAGATATGGATGCTACAGTAACATGGGTTTTAGTGGGGAACAAACGAGGAATTATTCCTGACCTTTCCAGAAAGGGTGACCCCAAAATGAATTGGTCAGGGATGGAAGGAACAATAACAAATTTAACATGCTGAATTTTATTGTTGTAACATAATGGCAAAACTATGGTACCTATAGATCTTATGGAATTATTGTCAACCCCACGAATATTTTGCTGACAATATTCAGGACGGAACCCTATTTCGATAAAAGACCGATATAACTGACCCCCTAGGACATTACAAGCTGATCCGGTATCAAGCAAGGCTCGGAGTTGTATTTGAGAGATAGAAAATAGCAAATAAGGGCGTCGATCTCTCTCGTTTATTACGGAAACTTTATTGACCTGCAATGTTGAAAAGAACAATTTAACACTCTGAATCCACGACAATCTCTCGCGAGCTGAGGTCTCTGGGCTCGGGAAAATTGCAGGATTCATTATTCGTTTTTTGAATTTCTAAGTGGGGGAGGCGGTTTACTCACGTCAGGTAAGCGTTGGCGTGGCACAGGATTGAAGGGTTTCCTAAACTGAAATGAATGAACATTATTGGCACTGGGCCCTGACTTAGAGTAGCAGTTTCGAGCAATGTGACCTATACGTCCGCAGTGAAAACATTTAATCATAGGAGCAGAAGGCTGTTGAGAAGAAATTGATTGAACAGGGTGTTTCCTTACTATCTTAACTTTAGAGGGAGAGCGGGTTGGAACTGCAACCGAAACACACTCCAACTCCGTGCAAACTTCATCTAGCTCAGCAATTGAGTTCGGTCGCCTGGACACTAATACACTGGCATATCTGCTATCTAATCCTTTTCTGATGGCCTTTAGGATATCTGACATACGCAATGGAGACTGTAAGGACTGATTCAAAAGGGTTATACGTGAAATGTAATCACTAGCACTCTCCAAAGGTTGCTGTGATGCAGTTAAGATTTCCAATCGTCTGTTGCCTTCAGCATCAGGCAAATCGAAGCGCTTGATAAACGATTGTTTAAGCTGTGTCCAAGTTTTAACACTGTTATAAAATGTCCGGTAGAAGGTTAGTGCTTTTCCCTCCAAAAATTCAGGCAAGGCGGGGCCTAGGTTTTCCACTGGAAAATTTCGAGCTCGGGAAATTTCCTCCAATCTCAAAAAGAAATCCCTAACATCCTCGACACCGGAATAATGTTGAACTGGCCATGAACTAAAATTTACCGAATGTATAATGTGTGATTGGTTAACTGAAGGATTGGGTCTATCTAAATTTCTACGAACCGGTGTAACAATTAAATCATTGGAAACATTAGTATTTATCATTGTCACGGCTTGAGTGGGCGGAGAAGAAGGTACAAAACTATCACGAGGTGGATTAATCTCCGAGAGGCTATCAGGGCGTTGGATACCTAACAATTCCGAAGGGTGATTGTCACGCTGACCTACATCAGACAATAAGTTAGAATTGAAAAGTCTGCATTGCCTTCGCAGAGATTCAATACCTACATCAGGCTGGATACCTCTATTCAACAGTGCTTTAGAAAGTGTCTTGCATGTCGCCCTCTCCACACGCGGAATAACTCGATCGACCAGGGATGACATTATTAACAAATAAAACTACCGGAGTGTGACTATCTCAAACTTTGACTACCGTCGGGAATATTCGATCACAAGAAAGTCAAAAAAAATTAAAATTATCGAAGTTTTATCTCGACTTCACTCACTTATCCAACCTTCAAGGGAGAAAGACCCTTTCTCAAGGAAAGTTATTGAATTATTGTGGCAGAACAGAGTACCCAAATGCAAAAATAAAAATTTTCAAGAAAAATTGCAACAAAACACAAAAAAAAACTTTTCTAGTTGCCGTCGGCTGAATTTATCTGTAGGTATTGCAAAACTTTACGGCTCTTGGCCCACAACAAAATTTTAGCAATTGCAGAAATTTACATTGAGATAATAGAACTTGCTAATACTCAAGAGAGAAGAAAAGGAAAAAAGGCAACTTAATACACCATTATCAAAAAAAAAAACTTTAAACACCAGAACACTGCGTTATTGCATTATTTAGTGATTTTCAAAAGAATTGGATTATTAATTACGTTTCGCTCACCAATTTCCTGTCCGGCATCTATGTGAGTCAAGGGAGACGCAGACAAGGTTCCTCTGGATGTCTTCGAATCTTGACGCTGCTCGCATTGCCATCAGCTCGTTCTGGATTTGATGCTCACACGTTGGAAAGCGCCATAATTGTTACGTGGTTTCTACGGAGTCGGAATCTGCTTCAGTTTCTCTTCTTCTTTTAACCATGAATACTTGCCTCGGCTAGTGTTGGTAGAGCGGACTCCAGAATCTCTGGTCTTTGGAAGTTCGATCCAGGAGGAGATGATGATTTGTTTAATCAAAGAAGTTGTTTGATAAATTAAGAAACACTTGTTTATTGCGTGTAACAGGAAATTGGAAAATATACAAAAGTTCAGATTTTTCACGTAATTCACAACAGTAATTGTATCAAATTTACAATCAATAAAAAAAGTTTGCTTATTCTTTTAAAACAACAATAATAATCACTTTTCGTATCTATGAATATAATTGGTTGGATTCTAAGGAAATCGCGGTAAAATTGTTTGAGTTTCTCCAACTATCAGGGAGTACTCCAAAATTTATACGTCTGATTCCCACCAAGTGAGTTTAAAGAATGCCATTTTGAAACAAAGGAAAAATACTTAACGGTCGTTTTTACTTGGGTCAACAAGTCCTTGATCATGTGACCAAGGGTGAGAGAGATGGAAGATATCTGCCTCTCACATTCACCATACTCAGTAGCGAAAATTTGACAACATGGGAATAGAATCTACGTCGTAAATAATTAAAAAGGGGTGGAGAGAAAGTGAGTGAGTGAAATGCATAGGCATCCATCCCACTTACACTAGTGCAATAATATCCATATTTGGCAACATGACCTGTGACCTACGTGCATAATCGCACGATCAACAGAAACCAAATTATAAATAGATGCATACCTGTTAGTATAGGGGTAGGTATGTATAGCAATATTTGAAATTTATAAAGAATATTCCGTACTATGAGACGGGTGAAGCTTCATAACAAAAATACATGCTACAGCCATTTGTTTGTTCCTTATGCTTATTTGTGATTTCATTATATTATTACCGTGATCAAAGACATCTTTATCCAAATCTATGGTTTGGTGGTCTACTTACCCCAAAACATCATTAGAACATGTTTATATATCGCAATGATGATATAAGTTTACCCCAATGTGTTTGCTTTTCATCAAAAGGCAGTAGGGTTTCTATTTTATTAATCCACCTTCTTATTTTACGAGTTTTTTTTATATATTACTTGGGCTACTTAGCATCCAGATTTCAAATTCATTCGTCACTATGGCTTATTTCCATAATCATCACTCTCATAGAAGGCCATGATGCCCAATGAAAGAAAATAGTACAATAATGATATTTAGAACATCTGGATATAAGGCATTGCAAAGGACCGAGAATGACGTGGATCGAACACATCGAATCCATCTTCCAGAAGTCAGGTCAGACCCAAATGGAGAGATTCTGTGAGAAATGGATGGTATGTCGGTGGAAGAAGCGAAAGAAATGAGCTTGGATAGAAAAGAGTGGCGGTCTTTCTCTCTGCCTACCATTTAAGGGATACGGCATGTGGATAATAAAAAAAAAATGATTAAAACGGATGACTAAAAAGACCAACGAATTTGAAACAAATGAATGGAGATTTTGTTTCGAAAATAATATTTTTTCATGGATTTAGGATTAAATTCATCCAATCTTAATCCGAATAAAAACACTTTCATACAGATTCTCGCTTATCCGAACCGTAAATCCATTCGACGGTGTAAGACCAACTACCCTCTCTCCACATAAACACACACCGGGCCGTAGCTACTGACTGCGGCGAATTATGCTAATCCTTATACCTTCCCTTATCTCGACTCTATCCCTTGACATACGTACCTCATGTTGTAGGAGAAACTCACAAACGATTGTATCCATCTTTATTTTAAATTTTGCACCATATATTAATAAACCACTAGGACACAAATTTTGAAAATCGGCATTCCACAGGGGTCGTATTTTGGGCGGTTCGGATTCTGTGCGTGTATCCATTTTTATAAAATTGCACGACCAAGAATGCCGTGCAAGCTGATATTTCATCCGATTGAGGTATGAATTTATTACCTTTTTTAGTTTTTCAGTGGGCAACAATAAAATGCCTAATTACGTAATTCACTGTAACACCGCGAGAGCCCGCCACTTAATTTCCTGATAATCTGGATTTTCAAATTCGAAAAATGTTACATAATATTTTGCCCAATATAATATGTCATTTAAGAAAAAAAATCAGTGTATATTGTACTTGTTGTTTGATTGATAATATTTTCATGTTTAATTTTATCGCAGACAAATAAACCAAAGCTTATCAGTTCTTGTAACACCAACACACAATATACATAATCAGCCAGTGCTCTAGATATAATACTTGTGTTAATATGAATTTTAATCCTGCGTGATATAATGATTTTGTGGCGCTTATCTCCGGAAAGGACTTCCGCGTGTAATTCTGGCCATGCAACCGTGGGAAATAGTTTAAAACAAACTAATGTTGATGTTTTGGCATGGTTTAAAAATTACCTCCCAATTGTTCCAAGAAAATGGATAACAAGGGCATTAGATATTTTTTGGACACGTCATAAAATAGATAAATACGACGATATGTGTATCAGTAAACGGCATAGCTGAAGAAGACACCCATGACCGAAAAAATACAGGGCGAGAAAAGCCGACCTCGACAGCCTGCGGAGCCAATTAGTTAGGAGGGTATCAGAAAGAATAATGAGACACTATGATATATCTGTGATTTTTTGCCAAGAATTAAAAACCAGTTGAGATCGTTTTTCAGCACTTTAAACCCAGTTTTTATCTTTCAAGTTTTCGATTGTTTTTGTCAAGTTCGTCAAGTTTCGTCAAGTTAATGACAGATTATACATTTCGTCTACCAGTGCGAAAATTTGCGATGTCGGGCAATAATGATGATTTTATTGTAATAGGTCTGTGGTAATGGGGATACGAGTATATACGTGTGTGTAGATACTTTTATTATGGCCAGCTAAATCCGGGGCGATAAATCCGGGATTTGGGGGATTAGTCCGTACCTTCGTTCGGCCGGCACGATGTACGGATTTAACTTATTTGTGAGCGTTGATACGAACACACACGAACACACCTATAGTATCCGCACTCTACCTACATATCTACATACCTGCTGTTTTTTTGGTATTAATTCGACAGAAGCCGATAATTTTGAGGTACATTTTTATTTTGATTCTGACATTCTTTGTGGTTTAACTGCTTACATATTTTCTTTTGCTTTTCTTCCCTTCATTTCCTTAATTTCCTTTACCCCAATCGTTTTATATTTATCACGGTGTAGGATAACCATTACATCATTGTAACCAGCGATGTGGAGGTTTATTTTTGTGTTTTGGAAGATTTTTCTACCTGGTTGTACATTTCTTCAATCTAGTCAGTCTTTCTGTCCTTATTCGTTTCTCGTTGCCAAGGGTCGTGACCCATGATACTTTGGCCTCCAACTGTCATCACTTAATACCTCCTACTGCATTTATTATCTCCTTTCATTGCTTTTTTTTTATCAGGTCAAGTCACACTAGATTTTCTTTGCTTCTACTTCTCTTGATTAATCATCTCGACCAAGATTTTCTGGTTTATAATGACCTTAGCGTAGCCCTCTTTTCTCCATCCGATGCTCCCATTTGCTTTGCAGTATCTTTTTCGGAATCAAAATCTTCCTAGCCTTTAATGATATCCATAAGGCGCTTGCAAACGAGGGTTTGGAACTACGAGCAACTGGATTAATCAAACGCATTTTTAATACAGCACTTCCAAAACATCCAATACCTACTCATATACCCTTCTAAGATTACGGGCAGAAAACATTCCTTGTACGTTTTCTATTCTTAGTCTTTACAAGCGGCAAACTTTTGTATTATTTGATGTATTAAAAAAAGCAAATAGTTGTGTAGTAACGAATCCTATAAATCCGATCAGCTTGACCAAGAGAAAACTTGTAATAGTTTCACATCGTGGACTATAATAAAAGCTAACGGAAATTCAATTTCTGAATTATTCGTCGATAAAAAATTAACTATTTTATTGTTTTTATAAAAAAAAAACATTAATCCCCGTTTTATTAATTAATTTAGTTGTGCCTTTTGATTTTAAATTAAAAAAGGAAAAACACAAAAAAAAAAACAAAGTAATACAAATGAAAACAATTGAATTCGATTATGATATTATTCTATTACCAATGTTATTTTTTAATTTGCAATCAGCTAAAAATATTAAATCCCGTTTTTTCTCTCACACAAATAATCTCCATTTCCCATATTAATCCCGTATTTTTTATTTTGTTTTTTTTTTCGAAACAATCGTTAATTTCCACGCCGCACAGCGGTTCATTTACACAAAATGCTGGTTAAAATCATTATATTTATTTTGTTCCAAATTATATTTAAAATTATAAATTGTTAAGTTGACAACCTTCAATTGAGTTTAATAGATGAAGCGTCCTGGAACGCCGAATCTTTTCTTTTCTTATCTTTCCCCCCTTCACGCCACAAGATCTGCCGTGGAAATGTCGAAAGTGCACGTGTGTTCATATTTAATTAACATGCTAAAATTATTATCATGGGTTAATGATGTTTGATTATTTAAAAGCATCTCATAAGTCTGTAAATTTTTATAATATCTATGTGTTTTAATTTTGCTGTATTCAATCATATTTATGTATTTTGGCAACTATTTTGGAATTTTATCCAACTGTGCGCCATGTACACACAATATTCATTTATACAATCGATACTTTTTCGAATGAACGGACTCTGTTACTTAATCAGTTACTCGTTTAAACTCAAATTCCCCTGTCAATTTTTTACGGATTTTAAACAGAGCAAACTTTTATGAAGTTACTACCTACTTGTCAGTCAAAAATCAATCTCGGCCGAAAATTAGGGTTGTCGGAAATATTTTATATTTCTACGAATGTATATTTTCAAATTAAGTCCATGGAACATATTTTAAAAAATTACTCTTATGTAGGTACCTATGAAAGATTCTTAACCTTTCAAAGAAAAAACCTTTCTCCTCTGCTGCCGTCCCACTCGCTACCTGGATGATTTGTGCTGCATCCTTTTCCACCTAAGCCGAGGTCTGCCAACTCGTCTCCGTACTCCTGGATGTCCACTTTGATTCTTTTCGAGACACGTGAGTACGTGTCCAGTCCATCTCTACCTATGCAGCTATTTTACTCTGAAGTAAATACCAGCAACTCCTCGACATCGGTCTTCCTGATATAAGATTTCTAGCTACCTACCTTGATGGATAGCGCTGAACATGGGAAATGAAAACGGACATGCTTTCCATCGAAGTTATACCTTCTTACTATTACCATGCAAAACCCTGCGGCTTGGTTCGAAAAGGTCATCTCTTTTCTATTACGATGGTCTTTCAGGCTCTTTTTTTTAACCATTTCAAAACCTCGTCAACATTCACTTATGGACCTGTCTTTGTCTTTAGTTTTTGGATCTTGCAAGCGTGATTTTAAAAACCAATTTAATATCCATGCCATATTTTTGATGCTTAATAGAATTTAATTTTTTTTTCGTTATAGAGTGCAGAGCTAAAAAAAATGTATATGCAAGATGAATTTATTCAGCAGTTGAAAGAGTTGAATAAGATCAACGAAAGGTTATCGCGTGGAAATTCCAAATTATTGAAAAAAATCCATGTTGTTAGTTTTTTTTAACATTATCCGTATTTGTGATTTTTTTGATAAGGGTAAATTTGTTGTTTCAGAATCTAGACATAATTAGAACGTTGTGCACCAACAAATCCAATAGGCAATAAATATGATACATTAACAAAAATGGATATAGGTATTCATATTCTGGCGCTAAATACATGACAGCAGTCGCAGTCTTTAAATTCGGTTGCTCTCTTGTTCTCAATAGTTTCCAACTTTTATCTCATTAATTATTAAATTTATACTTGTTGTATAACATGGGATTGTTCGACATGTTGAACATGGCGAGAATCCTCATGATCACGAGTTTCGGAGACTTTAACACTACCCCCTAATGACGAACGATGTTAACGTAAAGTGATCACACTTAGCCAGCCTTCAAAATAGCAGTAAAAGACGGTCGTGGTTTGTTCCATTTAAAAATCGAACATCAATAATGAAATGATAGAATCATTAGTTGTTGTATATTCGTCAATGTATCAAGTTATATGACACGTAAGCGAAGGTGTGAAGGGTGAAGAGAAGTTTGTGGTGACCCTGCATAATCCCTCCCTCGGGATGGCGCAACGATGTGATGATCCTAATATGAGGATTAAGCCCTGGCCAGGGACGTGTGTGCACAGGATTTGGTTTCATTGACGCACGTTATCGTCGCTAAACCAGAACACTACGCTTCAACTCTAAATAGCCCCGCAACGATATAACAGGGTATAGACGGAGCATTATGCTGACTCAGCAGAATGTATATCTTCAAAAACTCTTTAGATTCAATCTGCTCTCTGGAAAATCACAATCTTCAGAGACATTTCGAACAGGGATCCTATTCTCAAATGTGGATGTGGTAGAATGGTAGAATTTTTATGACTTTCCAATGAATCCTTTAAGAAAACATACGCAGCCGTACTAATAGAACCTTATTCTTCGAATACACGCAGAATAGGCAAAAGTGTTAATAATAAAACAGGGAATAAGCTATAACGTGAATAATTTCCATGCCAACTTTACTCCTGGCTACCCCCAGGTATAAAGAAGTAATAGCGACGTTTAATGAGACACACTACCACTGCACTCTTCACATTTTGACACTTAACATACGAAAACAAACTCAAAATTTCAACAAGTCCGAGCTGTCAATAAATCGAATCGACCTTCGGAAATATTCGTACAGTTTCATACAATCGAGCTCGTACGGAATGCTTAGAAAATGCGAGATTGCCTGCGGTATAGTTATGACACGGTATAAGGTTGATTATTAGTAGCGCGTGGTATAAGCGATTTAATGCCGTGATAACTATTCCCGTCATAACAGTGTATAACGCAGTTTCTATTAGTACCACTGACGAATGTCAAAAAATTCTATTAGAAAACCCATCGATCAACATTCGAAAATAGGGTCCCAGAACGTTTCAAATATTTGTGGATTCTTGCGCCCGTTTTTCCGATCACTACTAAATCATACATATAACTAACTAGGTGTTTGTTGTCAGTCATCAAATCTTTTATTAGTGTTCGATTTTAAGAGGTACATTTTTATAGAAATTTGAACCACTACGGACTTACGATCTGTCTTCAAAGCAGAAGTAGAAGACGGTCGTAAGCCCGCCTTGACTCAAATTAGTATGAAATTTACCTTTTAAAATCGAGCACTAATTCATTTAATAATTGACATCAAATAGTTGTTATATTATGAATTCAAGGACCACTCTAAAGTGGAGAATACTGCGAGTCGGTTGTTTTAGGGGTTGTTGTGCGCTCCGACCTGTAGTGGTCTATTGTGCTTCCCAATTAGAGCTTCCCTACTAATCCCAGACGCTTCTACCCAAGGCGATCGTTTGATTTGATGATTTTTGATGAGCTTATTAGCATAGTGGTTTGGTCGCCGACTTGGTAGTGGAGTTCGTTGGTTCGATCCATTGTGCCGATCAACTTCCTCTTTCCCAACACAAGCTTACTTTTTACAGTTACTTCCTGTTTCTATTTCAAGATTTTAAATGGGAAACTTTGCTTCTCTCTTGTTTGTCGTAGCTCTATGCCCCTTCATAAGTTATATAAGAAGGCTATGTGGCTCCACACGGACGGTGGATGCGCAGGATGCGGAAATTGTAATGCCTCGCGTAGGTACTCCATACAAGGCTTTTGTCAAAAAAAAATTACCGATATTTCGCATCCAAAGCTAATAATAATCTTGACTGAATTAACAATTTGAAATATTCCTTCATAATACCAAATAACTCTATCATCAAAACATCTTGTTTTGGGTTTTCCCGTACATCTTTAGGCACTTTATGCTGTTATTCAAGAACCTTTTTGGTCCTTATAGCACATTTGGCCGAGATACAATTTAGATTAAACACATTTTCAATTACTTTATTGTCTTTGACATTCATACATATTCGTAATTCTACTTCTCGGATATATAGCCAGAATTATCCACTCAATGGCTCTTGGTATCATCAACATATCTATATGATATTCGTTTTATTAAGGCCGATGTCTTGGTCCTATGCATGAATCAAGAACTTTTATTGAGATTTGTGGGGTATTTTGGAGTTTTCAGAATGTGTAAGACCTTTCAAAATACCATCCAGGAAGGTCCATTTACCAACACCTATAGCAGTATAGTTTGACATTAGTGTTTCAGTAATATTTATTCATTGTTTTAAGACCTCTAAACTTTTTACTTTAATGATTCAAAGTAAATACAAAAACACTTTTTGACTCTTTCACATAAAGCTTCTCAAAGCTTGTGTCGTGAAAGAGGAAGATGGTCGGCACCTGGGATCGAACCTACGACCACCAATACGCTACTACAGTTCAAAAGCCGGCATAGTAACCGCCAGGCTACCAACGACTTCATGACCAACCATTCCAAACACTTTTTTTTATTAGATATGAAAAACCCAAGAGGACAACATAGCAGGAACAACAGACCAGCAGGCCTAATCAAAGAGAAAGAAATACAATTCTCAACTTGGAAGCATTCTTTCTTCTTAAACTGCTGTCATTCATCATCCTTAACTTCTTCTTCTTCGATGACGCAACAGCTCAAATCGAGCCTTGGCTTCCTGTAGACAACGCTTCCAACTCCTCCTGTCCTCCGCTGCGGTCCGCCAATCCGTCACCTGCAGAAGTTGTCCCGCATCCTTCCTAACTTCGTCTTCCCATCTGAGCCTAGGTATTCCGACTCGTAGTCTTCCCCTCAAGGATCCTCCTAGAGACCCGTGAGGATGGCATTCTCTGCAGATGCCCAGTCGACCTTAACACATGCCCCAATATTGATTATTTTCTATCACCTCTCCACTATGATCAATAATGCAATTACGAAATATTTAAGTGGATTATGCTCTCAAATAAATTGGTTAAAATATTAATGTCATAATGTTTAGAATGTTATGAATATTTTAATATTATGTTAATATGAAAAACAGATTGATTATTATTTATTGGGGATGGAATTGGCTGACAATTCTAATTATTTTATTGGGTGAACTAATTAAACTAATGATAGTATTATAACGGGAAGTTATTAACGGAATATTAACGGAATTGAATGCGTGGTGTATTAAAATATGTCAACACCCCATAGATGATAATATACCCCACGTATTCACAGCCTACTTTGGGCTAAAATAGTGAAGGCTAATAATAATTATTGTAACTGTCTAATCTATACTGATATAATATAAAGAGGAAAGATTTGATTGTTTGTTTGCAAGAAATAATTGATGTTTTCGGTGGTAACTTTTTGAAATCCTATATTGAATAGGTACTTATAATAAAATTAATATTATTTTAAATTAAACTCTGTTTATTTCACTTTTTTTTTATTTTTACAAAAGAAGCGAATGTCATAGAAAAAAGAAAAAAAAAACATAGACACGTAATTAAGAGAATCATAGACAAGTAAAGGTATTTTTATTAAATAAGTCATAGACAAAAGAAAGTTGTATTAATAGACAAAAAGAAGTTATTATTATTAATAATGTCATAGACAAAAGTATTTAATAATTAATTGTAAAAATGAATTAATCATAATAACTGTTGTATAGATTTTGTTTCTTTACCACTGATTTGGTATAACTTCCTTGCAAATTTATCTGAAGATCACTTGTTGCGTATTTACAGACATAATTTTGGACCAGATACCTGACCACGGTCCATGCACAAGAAATATCCGCATTTGAAGCAAAGTGCCTTAGAAGAATTTGAGAATTATATACATACATAAGGTGAAAACACCTCAATACGAATGATGCTGTGGGCTGGTGTTGGCCCATCACTTCCTCCATGATGGGGAGAAGATGGACATGTGGTGAGAATGACAGTTTAAGGTGAAAAAAAACAGGTCCTTGAAGTTAAAAACCAATCCATTAATTCTCTAGTACTTTATGTTGAATGAAATGCACTTGAAATGTTGTAATTCGGTTTCCGTAAGTTCTATTATTCCCGTACATTACAGAATCCGGGTAATGTTAATAGCAGTTAATCCCACCAATCGGATTCGTCTATCATTATTATTAATATTGCTTGTAACCCCTTCGCGGGGTGGGCCGAAAGGGATTATCGTTTTAACGTATTTCACAATTGCCGCCTAGCTATAGTATATTATTATTGCTAATAAATTAATCTTCAACTCCAGTAGGTAATGGCCATAAGTATACAGAATGTTTTTTTTTTTAATAATCAACATTCGTAATTGATTTTTTTTTTACTTTTGTCAATCCGCTTGTTAGGGCGATCTATGCTGAATGTTTTAAGAAAATCATTATACTAGCATATAGATCATGATTTTGAATTGCTACTCAAAGTTGCTCTAGAATTCGCATCATGGCTTCTTCTTCGTCTTTCAAACGAAGGCGCTTGAGGAATAGGCATTTTTATTTATATTAAGAAACTGTCAACTTGATTCATTTTAAAAGTAGATACTGTAGCAATGCAAAAAGAAAATATTTTCAAAGCGTCAATATTGTCAATGAATGTTAAATATTATGAAGATTCTATTCCCTGTGCTGTTCTCTTCCTTATTTGTATTAATCCTTTCCTGTAAAATTGTTATAAATGTGACTGGCAAAAGCTTAATAAATAAATACTGCAATGTGTAATTTGAAATAAACGTAAATTGTTACAATTTGTATTTAAAATTTCAAGGTATCATTTTACCCAGACGAACTTTTTTCGTGTCAACCGGTCTTGTCCAATTCAAGGGAGCCAAGCCAACCCCGTGCAAAAGTGAATACAATTAGAAAAATTCCGAATTGAAAACTATTGATTTGAAGATATGTAACTAGGCAGATTAGGATCGATTGCCTATCCTTGTTTTCAACCGCCATTCTACTATTTATATGTATTAATGAAAAAAACCCTTCGTCATCTACATGCAGACCTCGCCTCATAGATTTCTTATTTCCCAATAAAAATTCAAGTTTTTCATGCATTTCGAAATAAAAATAATCGGAAAAACTCAATTAATAAATCGAACCAGCATATTATAATTCCTTAGAATAAAATCGTTCACCCGTAAAACATCTCTTAAATTCCGCCCCATGTCAATCATTTAATATTAGGCTGTTGTTTATAATCATCCCTGACGTTTCGCTTATCCCTCTTTTGTTTTAAAAACTTCAAAGCTCCTGGAAAAGACTGTCAAATTCCTCCGTCTCTCCGCTCTGAAACAGTAAGCGGTTGTATCTTCCTGGATTTTATCAAGATTGAAATTAGCGAGATTGAATATTCATAAATCAAAGACAAAACTCGTTTACCGAAAACTCGTGCATTTCTATAAAACTTCTAAATTGCGAATTCCGATTATTTTTCTTACACAAAATATGCTACTATGAAAGACTCTTAAACGAAGCGCTTTTTCCAACTGGTCTCTCTCAGCGTGATTAAAAATCTAGCGGTTTATATAATATTATCAGATCCTTTCATCTTTCTCATTTACGATAAAAGTTGGCTCTGTATAAGACAAGTAGTAAAAAAAAATAATTTATGTTTTTTTTAAGTGAGTTCTGGGACCTTGTTCATTAAGAAATCATACGTAAGGCATAAAAATTCTATTGGAAAACCCATTGATCGACATTCTAAAATTCCTATTCTTTCCCGACATACTATTTGTCCATTTTTTATAGTTATGCAGCAATAAGGATGGATATTACAAATGTGCTACTACTGGCTTTTCGTATTTGTAGGGAAATCAAAGTATACTAGAGTAATGTATAAATTTAGTTTAAAAAAATTGCCGATTCTACCGAAAAGTCGATAATAACAATTTGATCGTTTTCTCGAGAAATCTCACTTATATTCGAATGGCTGTATTTAGAATACATCGACGTCACAGATCGACCCCCTGGTAATGTCGTACTGTTTATTCTCTACAGCCACTTTTCTTGTTTAATGGCTAAGATAACACTCACCCCTGATACAGGAATAATATCAACAATAAAACCACCCCCTAGCGAGTCCACCCCTTCTCGAGAACTTTCAAATACAATACCAGTTTTCGTATACCTATCGAGATTTTTTTTCGTAGAAGGCATTTTACAATCGAACGGAATTTTATTGTTGTGCCGATGAAAATGTCTTAAAGAAACCATTTCAAAATCATTTTCATCATCGTTGTGACGATGAAAACGTCAAACATTAAACAGTATAAAGCATTTTTACTGATTAATTATTTTTAAATATAGGTAACTTTAGTTAGGTATTTAACAAGAAACAATCTAGCCTAGCGTGTAAACTTTTTTTTTATTTATTTATTTAATAAATTCCACGCAACAACAATGTTGCTTTTACAAAACAAATAGTATCCCGAGTTACCTCAAGAGTTTTAATGCTTTTTTATACGCCTGTCACTTTTTGATTTGATAAATACATTATATACTACCGTTTTAAGTAGCTCAAACCTTTGAATTTCTGGTTATATTTGAATACCAATTGAATGTTAAGAAAACCAGTTGCATTCGATCTGACATAGAATTCCATCTTTGCTTCATGCGAAAATCCGTTCGGAAATCCTATCAGAAATATATTGAAAACAAATCTGGCCACGTCGGCTAATTGTACATACCGAAATTTAGGCTTGGTACCTAAGGATAAGGACCTTTAGGATAGTATACCTAATATATGTCTTCGAGGTTTGGGCAAACAATAAATTACTCACAGCAAAAAATTAACACAATGTAATAAACTACTGTAGGGTGGGTCGCAAATGTTAAGAAAAATAATTTGCAATGGTAATAATGTTTGGAACACAAATCAAATTTCATCCCTACGAATGTATTGAAATCCAAAGCCTCCTAGCATTTCCTTTTCGTTATCTTACCACGCACATCGTCATGCGTCTTCAACGCCGCGACGTCATCTCAAATAAAGAACCTTTTATCTCCCTGTCGGATAACTACATCACCAAGTTTTGACAAGATTGCGCTGACGGTATTCCTTTATAATGTCTGATCGGATATATTTTCCTGATTAAACTTTGTTTCGGATTACTTAATTAAACGTGAAATTATCTTAAAGCAACCAATTTGCTCGACAGAATAACTTGTGTAATGTGAAATTACAATGCCCATGCATTTTATTAAGAAATTTAAAAACGGAGGCATATTTAAAATTCTGGACGATATTGAGAAAAATCCAAAACTCTGAGTCATTGAATTACTACGTACTAAAAACAGAAGCGAAACTTTGTTTCTTGGAGGTAGCGAAAAAATAAAATAAAAAATTCATAAATATATGACATGTGAATTTGAACAGCACCCCTATTTTGAATATTACTCACTTACGTAAGTGAGAAACTCGCGCGAATTTTGTATGGTTTGTTGAGCTTTCTAAAGTATTCTGTAGGCGCACTATACATAAATGATATTCGATATAAAATTTCGTTACTTCACGCCAACGAAAATGTAACGGAAACTTGGAATAGGGGTTCAGGAAATAACAGGTAGGTATACCTTTCCATTTTTTAATTTATGTGACAAAATATATGAAAATTTTCCAGAAGTAAATGTATTTAAAAATGCAATGATATTTTATCTAACGTAGACCGTTGCGCTGCATACTAAATGGGTAGGTATACTAACTAACTACTTTTCATAGATACATTTTATGAGGAAATGTCGCTTCTATATATTACTTAGTAGGTACATGTAATTCGATGTTCTGCAAAAATAATTTGTATCTATATTACAAGAATATTTTCGATCTATTATTTGCGAAAATAATTTGTAGCAACTTGCAAGAAATTGACATACCTACATAAGACCATACGATAAATAAAATAATGTTCTTACCATCATTTTTATGCTTTAAGAAATTCCTAAATAAATATATGAGCATAAAATTTAACCATTAACTGTTCTAAACAAAATATTAATTGTTACAACTGTCGCATTAGGAACTAAATAATACAATACAAAACCACCCTAACGATCTTATTTAAACCTTATCTGCTTATTATCTAGACATTTCCTTGACTTACCTGATGATTATTTAGCAGAAATCATGCCGTTTCAATTATTGTTAACCTAGTTTTTGGCTTAACAATATCATTTGGGGTAACTTCTTATTAAAATAGACATCTGTCGGAACTGAGCTGAAACATAATATTCCCAATACAATAATGGAATGAATTTTTAAGCAACATGATAATAAGCAGTATCTACCGAAGTGTCATTGGTGTATAAAGCTGATTAGATAGACACTATTAGATCAGTGTAAAAAGGAATTATAATGCAGTACCCGTATTCTAAGTTTTATCGGAAGTTAGTCACGGAAGTAAAGTGAGTATTACACGATTCATTTGTGCATGGAAAAGTGTATACATATCGAATGCGAGAATCGCTTTTGTTTGTAAAAATATCCTTGTGGCGTTTCTTTACACGATTTACATACAAAATGTACCGAGTAATACTCGCATTACTTACGTGACTACCTTTCCATAGAACTTAGAATTCGGGTAAAGAACTTTCTTTAATTTTTTCTGATATTATTCCATGTGTAATTCTGTATGTCTAGTATATATCTAGAAAAATTATTTCAAAAAACTTTCGGCTGATTTTATTTGTGGTTTGATATATCTTTCGGGATAACCAGTCCACCCTTTGAATCTTTTGGTTACTTTTCTATTTATTTCATAATTATACCAGTCCCTAGTAATAAAGTTTTATTAATTTAATATTATTTCTATAAGACAGAAAATCGAATAAGAAAACTTAAATTTTTCGTATGAATCTAAACTCATATAAAGTGAACGCATATACACGTTACATCTTTCACATTAAGGGGATGATGGTCGGCCATCACGGAATCGAAGCTATGACCTACACTAATGAAAGTCGCCTACATCACGTGTTTTGTAGTGCATAATATTTACCTTCATCTGTTTCTCAAATTTCAAAAGGGAATATATTTGGATGTAAAATAACTTCATAATAATTTATCGCCAATTCAATACCAATATTTTCAAATAACTTCTTCCCATTATGTTCGCTTACCCCTAATGAAACACATATTAGTGTTTAAATGTGTAGTTATCTAAATGTTAAAGCTTTGGTATTCTCCAATAAAAAGGAGTCAAAGCAATAATATTGACAATAAAACATTCAATTTTATTTGCTGGGGTTGTTACGAAGTAGCTGCTCATTTTTTTTTCAAAACTAAATATGTTTAACTAAATTTCATTTTTCACTATTGCGCTCACATTAGCACCCACCCCTTTGCGTTCGTACGGAGATTTTCGCTTGTACTAAGCAATAACGCTCGAAGAGATAACGCATCTACGATATTATTTTTCAAGCTGCTAAATCTGCCATCGGAAATATATGATGGTTTCAGATAAAAGCAATAAACATGCTTGGAGACGATCATTTCGACAACGCTTTCTGCAGCAGATCCAATCACCGCTGCTCGAATGCTTGTTAAAGAACGTTACTTATTCCTTATCAGACCACATTAAGATAACCAGCCACATTTGAAAGAAAATAAGCAATATTACTTATTATTGCTTTGAATATCGCCATCGATGTGAATATTTTTTTTCTCAATTCCGCGATGCACCTATTTTTTTCGCGATATTATTACGAATGTGTTCTTTTTTTTGGATAGTGAACAATTTTGACGTTAATAAATCCTTGACGTTATCAAAAATGATTTGCATACTAACGCAGTTTGGAATGGTTTATTATGTTGTTTTTTGTCCTTGATTTTTAACTAAATTTTAGCAGAATGCAAGTACTCGTTGAACTAAACTGCCGACGTCGCTTTAAGATAGGCCAGGAGACACCTACCTGCGTCCCATTCATGTTATTTAGAGTATTCTGATAGGGCGTTATTGTACGTAATAAAAAAAATCAACTTTATAATATACTCATAATAATATTAATATGAATGAAAATATCTATTTTTTTATTCAAAAGAAGGAAAAAAGCAGGTAGCACTATTTATTCATTTTTCAAATCAATCAGCATCGTCCAATTTGTGATAGTGTCCTAGCAATGCTTGTTGGTTATTGTAATAAAAAATATGCACTGAAAACAGTAATAATGCTACTAGGAATCGAACATGGAATCAGTTTGTAGAATTGTCAACTTAAACGTTAGAATTTGAGACCCCCTTTAAGGGCGTAGAGAGGTAAAAAAACTCGCACCTTTGCCACGAAGGAATGGAACACAGTATAATACGAGCTACCGTTTTTTATTACATTACTAGCTTTCCCGACCGACTTTGTCCTGTGGCCCTAACTATTTTTTTATATTGAATTCGGTGAATTTGTATAAGTAATGATACATTAATTAACTTTTAACTAATGTAATTTCGATCGATGAATCCGTTTCAAACCATTTATTATCCGTTGTCAATCGCACCAACTATCAAACATCTAACAGTTTCTATCAAAGGCCAATTTGATTTCAAAATAAGGATTAAACTAAAAAAGCACTAAGACGCTTACCTTCTTATAGTTTCCTTAAATTTTCTAATGTTTCGCGTAGTTTCTTAATATTTTTTCATATTATGCATCTTCTTCTGACAATAGCAAACACAACTAAAAAAAATTTGCGAAATATCTCCAAGAGTTCAAGCGTTGACCACGGAAAATAGGGCTTTATTTTTATATATTATAGAAATAGAGATTCAGAATATCTACAGCTTTAAGTTTCATTTCTCCTTTCTCAAATGGTTGGAATACAAAACGCCTCCAATCCTTCCTGTCTTCATCGTTGAGTGTATCTCTACCTTTGATTTCCTTAACCTCATCAAACAAACTTCTTTTTTTACATGTTTTTATAAAAAATATATATTAATAGCATAATAATTATGTAACAATGATTTTGGTTGAGAACATTTTGTGTGTTTCCTTTTCTAGTCCTTAAGGAACAGAAACATCATTCAAAAATACTTCATTCATTATCAACATCATTTTGTCTACCGTTTGAATTTTCAACATTAAAAAAATGTTGTATTCATAAACGTGGATCAATTTTCTTTAAGCCGGCTCTGCGACATGGCGAGATCGAGCCGTATTAGGAATACTTTGTTGGCTTGTACGACGTAGTGTGATTGATTTTCATATTATGCATGTACAGTAACGAGATGGTTCGATGTACTAACTCTCTGCATTAAGATATCAATATTCATATAGCGGTTAGGGATTAGTCCTTATTATTTCATAACATTATCCACTATGAATACACCGACACAATCTTGTACCTGTGCACAACAGGAGCGTATCTAGATTTCACAATACTGTACTACATTTAAAAAAAAAAAAACTTGTCATTATTCAAAGGGAACTCGAATACTCTGTCACAAAAGAGTCGTGAAAGAATACGATTCTCGGTTTGATCCCAGAATCTAGGGTAAATATACGAAAGAAAAAATAACAACTAATGACTCTAAAAATTCGTTACTAATGTTCGATTTTTAAATGGAACAAACCACTACGGGCTTACGACCGTCTTCTACTGTTATTTCGAAGGCTGGCTTAGTGTGATCACTTTACGTTAACAACGTTCGCCATTAGGTGGTACCTAATGTTTGTCTCCGAAACTCCTAATCATGGGAACTCTCAACATGTTCAACATGTCAAAAAATCTCATGTATGCAACAAGTAGAAATTTAATAATAAAATGAAAAATAGAGATAAAAGTTGGAAATTATTGGGAACAAGAGAGCACCCAAATTTTAAAGAATGCAACTGCTATCATGTATTTGGCGCCAGGATATGACTATATCCATTTTTGTTAATGTCTCATATTTATTGCCTATTGGCTTTGTTGGTGCACAACGTTCTAATTATGTTTAGTTTCTTGTGACCTTTTCAGGACTAGATCTTAAAGAAAAAATAACAACTAATGACTCTAAATATACGAAAATGGGAGACCGAATTACTAATCTATCAACCGCATCCGTGTGAAACCGTGAAAATAATCCAGACGAAACAATCATATTCGGAAAGTGTGCTTGGATAGAAGACAGTTTAGCTCCGTCCTCTTTGCCTACCAATTATGGGACATGGCATAAAATCAAGAAACTTATCAATAGAATAAATAATTAACACTCTATAAAAATGTTATGTTTTCATTAGTTTAACACTTAAAAATTCATTAGTGTAACACCTAAATTTAAATTTACGATTACTAGTTTAAGGACAAAATAATCCAGGGGGTAAGGACTAAATAAAAAATATTATGTTAATAACAAAGATTGAATTCCGGTTTACTATCGTATTGAATTAGCCAATTTTTTTACAAAGTAAATTTTTTTTATAATAATTGTTCCACAAAAAGTGTTAGGTTTTTTCCCTATCTCATCCTGTATTACTGTAGAGGCCAGTTCTTGAAAGACAGAGTCTGTCACACTTCCAAAGCGATCTTACACAATTTGCTTGAACACGATGATATGTTTTTAATACACAAGAAAGTTTGTTAAAACCCGGTAGGTATTTTAAAGCAACAAACAGAGGTCCTTCCACCACAAACGTTAAACATGCACCTTTATTTTTTTCGTAATACGATAAAAATAAACAGTCAAGAACGCAGCGACAATGTGGCGTCGGCAAAATAGTACATAGCCCAAAACAAAAATCAATTTTACACTTGATCGAACATGATTTGAAATTTCTAGACATTCTTAAAATATTAAAATCTACATATAAAGATGTGGTATTTTAAGGGGTTGAAACGAATAAGCTTATATTTTCAAGCCATTATTTGTACAGAGAATACGGTAATGGCGAAATATTACCTATGCAAAAAGTTCGCGCGCGGAAATAAATAAGCCATGATTTAGGGGTGTGGAATGTGTGATCGGTGTAAAAGCATACACGACGATAATCTCGTTTCGCCCCTGCGTCTAGGATCTACGTGGGGAGTAAGTGTACTCTGACTTGTAAGAAATCGTGTGTACCTAATAATGCTTCAATTTCTCGACTCGTTTTTGCAGATTTGTTTTTATCGAGATGTGCTTATAATTATTGTCGATTTCTCGAGAACGTAATTTATTTTATGAATGAATATCTTGAGCAAGTGAATGAGTATGTGTATTTTGGAAGTATGTTTAGTAGGGATGGATAAGTGTTCAAGAGAAATTGGAAGAAGGAAAGTGGCTGGTAGCTGGGTGGACGGTGCACTAAGACCTATTAATTATGAGAAACAACAACGTCTCACTACAAGCTAAGAACCTAGTGCATAACGCAATTCTGTTACCATCAATGATGTATGGGTGTGAAACCTGGACAAGGATGAAAAAAGAAGAATGCAGTAGAGGTGAGATCTCTACGATGAATATGTGGAAAGACTCTGTGGAATATGGGAAGGAATTAGAATATTAGGACGGAATGTGGTATGGAAGTGTTGTGACAAAGATGAAAGTCAATGAGTTGAGATGGTTTGGGAATGTGGAAAGAATGAATGGAAACAGAATGACAAAGAAAATTTACAAGGCTGAAAGGAAAAGCGTAAGAAAGCGTGGTTGACTGAGAATTTTGGAGAAATTTTTTAGACTTTATGAAGGTAGGTAGGTACAAATCGATCTATCGCAATATTTATTTATTTTTATTTCCTAAGATTTGTAAGGTTTTTTTTTTTTTAATTCTCGACTTTTCGGTATGCTTTGCCCCTTTCGTCGATAAAATAATGAAAATCGCACTACACCTCTCAAAAAGCATATATTATGTGTGTGTGTGTGCGTGGCATATACTATGAGAGCAGTGGCGTGCAAGTATAGACATCTCATACATACACAAGGTTTACTTACCTATGCTAATCCTGTTAGGTTAAGAAGGTTTCTGCATATTACGGAGCTTTGCGCCGTCTTACGGATTAAAACTACACACATACCTACGCAAATATACATCGCATCGAGTGTGTTTTCGTAGGGAAAATAACATTTAAACACAATATTATTATCTCGAAAATTTTCCGCGAGATGTTTGGATTAGATTACCTATGTATAGGTATATGTATCATATAAGTAAGTTTATATACAACCCATGTGTTCACCCAGGAATCAGTTGTTTGATAAATAAATGGTGCGATTGACAGAATACGGATACAAAATTTAAAAATATACCTTAAAACAGATACATTGGTCGAAATTACACTGGTTGTAAGGTAATGAATTATTTATCGTATAGAAATTCAAATTCGTTACTCATAGGTCTGTCCAGTAAGCTACGTTCGGATAATGCCAGTAAATGACCATTCGTGAATAAACCGACATTAACCTGATGTTATACAAAAAAACTTGAGTAAGTATATTATTTATTTCATGACGGGACGAAGTTCGACGAGTCAGCTAGTTTTTAATTATCTATAAAAATGTACCTTTTTTTACCCATCACGCCTTGTCCTCTAAGGGGGAGGCAGAAAGAACGGACCTCCACTTTTTTCAATCCATACACACATGTTTCGCTTCTTCCAACGACATACCATTTCTCATAACCAATTCTATTTCTCTTACCTGGCCTTCATCTCCAAATTATCTCAAACTTTCTTTCAAATTATATATTCCAATGCTCAATGGCACAGTGGTTGCATCACCTAAAAATGGGTTCTAGCCAATAATGAATATTTTTTTCTGTCGAAATTTCGTTAAATTGTGTCAAATGCAACCAATGAATTAGCATTTAAAAAAAAATATTCTTTACAGTTGAGCATTTCAGTCTGTTATTTGTAAAAAGTAGACACTTTTGTTTCACTTTGGGTACTCCTTGTACAAAATTTCATAAAAAAATATGCATGTATGTATAGGTACTTACATCAAATTACAATATAGATACGTAATATGATAATATATTTATTTTAGGTATGTACTTCTAAGCTGTTGAGAAAACAAAAATTGTAACGTATTGTATTATTGAAAAAAAAAATACTTTCATTCTGTAATCAATTGAAAAAAATGTTGTAGACAAGTGCCATAAAATAATGAATAGAGTATAACTCATTACCTTCAACAAAGTTAGACGGTCAGGGGCGGATTGGCTTTGTTAATTAAATTAAGTAGTTAGTTACTACATAGCCGAAAAATTATTAGAAAGATTAAAGCGTACAAATTATTAGTTTTGAGTTAATTCCATTATATTCAGCCTGGTATTTAGTATTATTTACTTACATATTATGTACCGTCTTTCTTTACTACGGGTTTTTATGAAATCCTCGACATTCGCTCAAATCTCTTTCTACAAACGTGATTCTCTTGGACTTGTCATAGAAGAATATTGATCAAACTAACTTCAATTCTGAATATTACATTCTATTTTAATAAAATTTCACTGTTGCTGCACATGCATTTGTTTTTTTTTTTTTTTTCGATGTAAAATATTTCAAATTATAAAATTTCAATAAAAATATCATAATATCTTATCGCTTTTACATAGATTCAAAATGTGCCACCACTACGTAGCGTGGGCTCCTACAAAACTTCTCAGAAAAAATTGAACTATGAAAAGTGTCAGTGTTATTTAAATATTATTGTCATTAATATTTTATTTTTCGCGAGGTTTGTGTATCTTCGTATTGAAAGTTCATCATCTTACCATAATAATTCGGTAAAATTTGGATTTAATGCAGTCTGATGTTGCAATAAGATATGTACAATAACGTACCATGTTGCACATGGGACTAATTTCCTACTACACCGCCATCTCTTGAATTTTTTTAAAGTTATACAAATATAGAGGTATTATTGTTTTTATTACAAACTTATAGCCATGAACTGACAAACTTCATCGCACATCCGAATCAACAATATTTTTTTTAAACCCTTTGCACTCGTTGTCGAGTGATTTGGGTTCAACAATAATTATTACATAATACAATACATGTTTTGCTAATTTAATTCAGTTTTAATGTTGTTAACTGTATTTAATTCATGTAATATGTCAAAAAAAAAATCATTCTGGGTTACATCGAAGTTCGATGGGCGGGTCAGCTAGTTATAAATAATTTAAACAAACACAGTTGCACTTTCACGATATTTTATTGAGACTCGAGCGCTTTCGTTTTAGTCGAGTAGACATTATCAAGAGACCGTCAATTTTTTTAAATTTATAAGTTATAACCTAAGTAAATGTCGCCAAAGTTAACACGAACTAATAAAATGTTCAAACATGTCATGTGGAACAAAAATATGGCAATATCTCGACACAGGCATTTACATAGTGAAATAGTAAATCCCAACTCTTAATATAAATCAATTATATACGTTTTTTGTAAAAATATAATTTAGAAAATTAAATAAATACTTATACTTATAAGATTGTTGACAATTTTGGAGAAAAAAAATATTCACTAATAGCATAATAAACAAGAAAGATTAAAAAAAAAATAAAAAAAAACTAATTTAATAAAAAAAAAATAAAAAAAAAATTAGGTATGAGTAGAATAAATACACACGTATGAATGTCTATGTGTATAAAGGAATGAATGAATGAATGTGTGTGATCTGTGTCGGGGATAGCGGGCATCGGTATCCCTTCCTCTCCTCTCCTACCCGTTCCCGTCCTTCTTCTCTTTTCAATAGCATATATTATTATAATCGACATAAAGATAGGATACATTAATTGGCGATGTAAAAACAAATTGTTACTACTTATGACTGTAATAATACATATCTAGCTGTTGTATCTTTTAATAAAATAAATAAAAAAAAGAGAAGGGCTTGTAAAACTCGAAACCTCCCTTTCAGAATGAAGAGCAATCATTTCTCAAAATAAAAAAAAATTGATTACATTTCACCGGGCCAAATACACACACACGTGTTCAATGTTTTTTAAGCAGGTTATATAAGAGTGTATGAGTTGTTTTGGACGCACCTAATGGTCGTACGATTGTGTTAGACTAACAAATTTAATACCCCGTGTATTGTAATACTAATAAAGCTAAAAATTATGTAAAATCACAAAATCTTGTAAGTCAAAGACTTATCCTCTGTATGAGCCGTAGGTCGGCAACCGTTGGCATACTTACATATAGAAAAACTTCATCAGTATGACTTTTTTTATTTTTTTACGCATCGCACCAAATATATAAATGCAGTAGAGATAACAGCCGTACGAAAGATATGCGGAAAGACTTCAGTGAGACATGAAAAAGAATGAGAGTTTAGGAATGAATGTGGTATGAAAATAAGTTTTGAAAGTTAATAAGTTGAGATTGTTTTTTATTCTAATTGATTGATTTTTAATTAACATCTAGCGGCATGACAGCTTGCGCCTTTCATAGATTTGGATATGTTGAATGGATGCTTAAAGTAAAACAAAAAGAGTTTGCGAAGCTGAAAGTAGATATCCATCGTGAAAAGATGTTTTCTATGGATTGACAAGGGTTGTGATCTTTCCCTCCCCAACCCAACTTCTCAGAATGTCACGTGCATCAACTTTTATCGGCTATTCGTTCCATATCATATAGTTATTGGTTTTTTTTTTTACCAAAAACATTTAATCATGATGTTGGTTTTGTATTTTACATAGTTATTTTTTTAAATTGAATTATAAAACTATCATTTATGTATTTCACTATCACATAACAAAGCCGTGAATATTTTTTTTTTGTTAAGGCCTTCCACCCGATATCGAGTGATTTTGGGTGCGTGAATATTGATTTCCGACAAACATAGCAAATACTCGTAATTTTATTGGATTCCAATTCTTCAGTTTACTACGAATGACGTCAAAAATCTGTTTGATTAACTTTGGGATAGTTCAGACTCATTTAACAAAATACTGAAGGTTCATATTTTCTGTTTCACAACCGATGGCGATGGTTGCACACCCCCTAGTGTGTGTAATATTTTAGGAGATTTGACGGTAGAAATAGGATAAAAAGGTCATTGTTTTTTCACCCGTTAATTCGTACGCTACTGTTCTACTCGGCTTATGTTATTTTTCTACTAATGTGGATATTCCTTAGTTAGACTTGCTAACGAAAAAAAAAATCTAACAAAACCATATCGCCGGTTCTCTTCATTAAACATTCGCTAAACATGGGCCAACCACTTCACATTTAACGGTTTTTCAATGTGCTACACACTCGTTTTCAAAGTATATGTTTTTATCCTAAAATTTTTCGTAGAAAAAAGCTTTAAATTTCACAACTAACTCAGGATAATATCCTTATATAAAAAGTGATTTTGGAGGTGCTTGGTAGCCAAGCGGTTTAGTTACCGATTTTCATTCTGAAAGTCCTGGTTCCATCCTCGTGCTGACCATTTTTCCTTTTCAGAACACAAGTTTTGCGTTTTTGTGAAAGCTGTCAAAGGTGTACTTATTTGTATTCACTTTAAGTGAACCAATTCCATTAAAAAAATATGATTTCAAATTTAACAGATTCTGTATAGGTTATTATAGATAGATCGAATCTTCTTAAATATGGTCAACAACAAATGGCCAACTCATGTCAGGATATATACAGATGGATCAAAAACCAACGATAATGCCTGCGGAGCAGCAGTATATATTCCAGGACACAACACCAAAATTAAGTACAAACTACCTACAAATTCATCTGTGTACACAGCAGAATGTTTGGCAATAAAGGAAGCACTCCTGCAAGTCAAGAAACTCTATATGAATAAAGCAATAACTTTCACCGATTCCTTATCTGCAATAAAATGTTTATCTTCTCCGCTATCATCAGACTCAAAAAATCACACTATAAGAAACATTAGATCCATAGTATATGAGCTGGAAGGTGACGGAACTGAAATAGCATTTGTGTGGATTCCGTCCCATTGCGGCATCAGTGGGAATGAGAACGCCGATGAATTGGCAAAAAGAGCATGTATAGCTGGTTCCCTCCCTGAGGATTTCGCCCCAACAGAGGACGATGTGCTGGGTGAAATAACACGGTTTAGTCACTCCAAGTGGACGGCATACTGGAATCTCCATTATAAGGGCCTCCAGTACAGAAACATACAACAAACAATTCCTACAAAACCCTGGTATCATTCGGAAAAATTAACTCGCAATCAGATTAAAAATATATGTAGATTAAAATTTGGTCACTACAGATTGAATAAACACCTCTTTCGAATTGGATTGGCGGACTCTCCATATTGCGAGTGTGGTATGGATGAAGAGTCCGTGGAACACGCTCTTTTTGCATGTCCGATAAGGGAAGCCGATTGCCAGGAGTACTTCTCGTTCGAGGACGTTGAGTACCCAATTAATGTTCAATATTTGTTATTTTTAAAATCAGCGTCAATTAATAATACCATAATTGGTTTAATATATAAGAATTTTGTTGTTTTGTAAGGATTTTTATATTAAATTTTTAATTATTTAAAGGTTGTATTAAATAAATAGTGTTTTTGGCACAAAACATCATAATGGATGAATTGCCGAAATGGTTATAAAAAATATATAGATAGATAGGCTATGGGGGATTTAAGAATTCAATTACATTAAAGATTACTTATATCTTTATAATATAAAAGAAAGTCGGGTTAGTGCGAAACACTTATATCTCGAGATAGGCTGAACAGATTCTTACGATGTTTGATTTATTGGATTCTTCTCCGATCCGGATAACAGAATAATCATTTAAAAGTTGAAAAATGTATAAGAAATGATATAAAATATAATATTAAAGTTAGTATGGAACGGAGTTCCTGCGACGACAACACCATGTATGAAAAATTCTATAACAAAAAAATATTATTCACCTGACATTAAAAATACTGATACGCAGATTTTTGATGGAATTTTTTTCGAGCATTCTGAAATAATTTATTTATATTCAAACATACTTTAAACGTATTTATTACAAATTTGAAATCAATATTCATAATTAGGACTCAAGGACAACGTCTGTCGGGAAAGCTAGTATTTAATAAAGATGAACTAAAAACGTGACTAAATAATAATATATTAAATTTAATATTTTCTAGTAGATAATAATCCATGTCCATATTATACGCAGCAGAATCTTGGAGACGTACATAATTTATTAGAAGAGGAACTCCTCTCATCTGATGGTTCTGGACCATTGTCCGGTCTGAGGTAATCTTTCCGTAAATCCACCATTAAACCTCATGGGGGCTGCTGTCTTCCAAGGGTGGAAGTATTCCTTTTGCCAAGGTATTAGGGCGTGGGACTCACCCCCTTGTTACAAAGCACCGGGTAGATTGGTAAGACGCCAAAATGTAAACCTTGCGGACAAACAACAAGACGCTAACTGCACTTAATTCACCGAAGATACTGCAAATAATATTCCAATAACCTGAATTAATGCATATTATATGTATATGCAAGGAATCTTACTTATCTGAAATGTTGTTAAGAATATTTTTCATGTCTGTTTTCTAATCACTAGGGATATTTTACTCTTCTGGAGTGCAGGACAGGACAGGCAGAAAAAATTACGACGTTGATTTTTTTGTGCCATTAATGTGCTGGCGTTGCACTTTCGTCCAATAAAAACGCTTGTAAGCCAAGTGTAAATGATGGGTGTGTAATTAGCGGGTATGATTCTTGTCTAATATTTTTTTGGGTCAAGGAGGAAGTTACTCTGAAACTGCACATCTTCGAGCGCTGTGGGAAAGCTCTTTATTCCTCTGTTGTAAAGTGGAATGTCTAAAGAGTATTTATTGATATATTTTTGAGATGTACTAAATAAACAAAAATCTTCTATATTCGAATTTTTTTGAATATTAACTTTATCTACAGGACGGTTCTTATTTATGTTGTACTTCTTGAATATTTGAAGCCAATATTCAAGATTGACTAGTTGGATTTGGAACCATTGGGCATAGTGTCTCAGTCATTATCGGCTCATTTAGAATAATCATTTTACACTATAGAAACTATTGACCATTAGGTTCCATTGATCCAGATTTTGACTTCTCCAGTGTTTTCGGAGGCAGGATTTGAACCAACGTACTTACGATGTGTGTAACCGCCAGTAACTACTAGGTCACTGGCGGGAACAGTTTGATTGTCGAATTATAAATTAATCATATCCAAACTTACTCAAGTAAATCTTCTTGGCAGAATCTGAATCTTCTGTATAGCTAACGGAGTAATCTGTAATTTCGACCCCGAGAAAATTTTCAAGTGAAACTGATACACTGCCCGAATGGAAACGAGCTAATGTATTTGGGACCATAAATATTATTATTCAAAAGTGAACGCTTACTTAGCAGGTTTTCAAAGTGGATAAACTGTTGTAATTTTTTTCTAAGTATTATTATAATTGGTTATCAATCTTCCTGTATAGTTAATCTACGTTCCATAGATTTTTTTTGCCTAGATGTAGGTTGTATTATAATGATTGATAAAAATATTATTCTTTATAATTATTATTGATAATGCATATTGATTATTATTACAATTACCTAATATTTAATTCCTTTTTCTTTACAGGTAAGTGTCAACTGAAAAAATACCCAATTCATTGGAAAAATTCGTAAGTATAAGACTGATCTTAATTTAAAAGTACAGCTTGGTGGCCATGTTAAAAAACATACAGAAATATTGTCCTAGAATCAAACCTTGAATAGATACGTTTTGAAGTGTTGTCATCCAAAATTTACATATTACGCACGCAATCTTAATTTTGGCGTTTTTCATTAAGAATTGAGAAATATAAACAAAGGACTAGCCTTTTATTTCGATATTTGTTTGAAAAATTATGGCTCAATAATGGAACCCTGGAGTACACCACTCATACTCCTACAATCTATCAAAACTCCAAAATTTGTAGACTTGATGAATACTATCAAAATTATCTCAATAAAAACTCGTTTGATAAATTTATGGAAGATAAGCCAAAGCCTGTAGTAATAATAGACCAATACATAAGGAGTTACAGTTTTTGGAAACAATCGAAGCTCCCAAACATATTGGCTTTGATAAAATCATTCAAATTTATAACCGGGAGTTTTATGCAAGGTATTAGTTATATCGTCCAGTCCTCATTAGAGACTAACCTCAAAACTTTTGCTAATTACCGATTAAAACGGCCATCTTTATAACGTAAACCTAAGCTGATCTGATTAATAAACTCACCTGCGTAAGATGGTCGGCATTTATAGACGATTCGAGTGTTGTTTATCGTCCCCTTGGGGCCCCTAATCCTCCTCTAGGATCCTCTTCAATCCAAAAGGATGATACACTCTTGTTCAGGATATTTACAATTTATATTCTCATCTACGAACTGAAACATTTTGGGTGTTAGTATTTTGAAAATGTCTAGGATTTTAGGCCGTTTTACACGGGTCATCCCGTTAACCGCGCTAATAAATAATTAACCGTGAATTTTCACCGCAAAATCTTAAAATAATAAGTAAACGTTGAAAGAGTTTTCTTGGAAAGTGTCATACATTTGATGTTAATAACTTCGTGTTTGATGGTTGTAGCCTCTTGAATATCCCGAATCTGTAAGATTAAAAAGACGCACATCTTGGTATGAACAAGAAAAGGATGGCCATTGACGAAATTCTAAGTTTATAGAATGTTTTTGGGTTACCTTCTCAGAGAAATTGTCGTAAAGGTGGATGATAATATGCTGAGAAAACAGAAAGGTCTCACAAAGCTTAAAATATAGCCAATTTTTGTCTAGAATTCAAGATTTCCCCTTTCATAACCTTTTCCGGTTAACCGGATGAATTTTGTCGTGAAAAATATGATATAATTTCGTAATTATTTTATGAATCATGCTTGAGTCCAATTTATGTCTTAAGCGGAGGGTTCAGCTCTGGAGATTACTCGCTAACTACTAACGTTTTCTCCGCTACATAGTACAAAATTGATAAAGCATCATCTGACTCTGCTCACAACATCGTACTAAATTTATTAAGGGTCCTTACTAACTAATTACTTATATAATAGTCTAGTATTATCCGGTTAACTTCCCTAATAGAACATCGTTCATAATCGGGTGGTTAATTTTAGGTTAAAACTTTATATAGGAATTAGCTTCTTCTCAATACAAAATGCAACAAGCGGGTTAATATTCGGCGGTGAATGGTTTAATCCCCCAATATTGAATAGAAATCCATCAACTTCCGATATTGGATTCTTGTGTACCTTTACTTCTTATAACTACTGTAAAATGGCAGCCCGTGACAGATCAGAATGTAATGTTTTACGACGATTCCAAGTGCCAAACTCATGGCCTTAGGATGAAAAGAAAGAATAAATAATGGTCTTTTTTCCTATCGAAACGGCGCTACTATGAATAGCGGTGAATATTTTAAAAAACATCATGTAATTTTGAAAGACAGCCGTTATGTGTCGATGACGACGGACCCCTTCCTAGGAACCCAGTGCTTAAGGCTTACTTAATGGTCTGTTTTCCTAGGACTGCGGTACTGCTATAGCGGTAGCGGTAAATTTCAACTTCGAACATTGTCAATACTGTTACCGTAGTAACAACTTGGGTTGTAACGCTGAAGATTCGTTAGAACCCATAATAGGTCTTATGCTCTGGGTTCCTAGGGTAACAATATTGACAATGTTCTAAGTTGACATTCTTCATCTTCTTGTGTTTTGTCAGGTCGACTTTCACCCTGGAGAATTTATCTCGGTCCTGATTTTTTAAATTTCACATTTAAAACCTCTGACGTAGGCTCATCCCACGCCGTTACTCAATCTTCTCCTAGACTGTCAAATGCACTGAACTATCTTTTTTCTCTGTAAGCAATCATGACTCGTTTCGGACCTAAATATCTGACAGAAAATCTCTGTCAACTCGCCATAACTTTTTGAAAGACTCCTAATTATCGGTATATAGGAACCTATGACCTTGTATCACAATGACATAATATTTCGTCGATATAATATTTCCCAGACTCCTGCAGGCTTACTCTCGAAACTCGATTCGAACCCAATTCCAATTTCAATCACAAACTCGATTCCAATTCCAAAACGGTACTCTTGAACCAAATTCCGTGCGATTGGAATCGGATTTGAGATTGGCGTTCCAAGCCGTGAAAACGTTTTCCTTTCAAGTTTGTTATTGCAATATTAAAATATTTTCGCTGTTAATTGGGAATTGATAATTGTTGTTGTGTTCGTTATTCTGAAAAAAATTGTAAGGAAGTAATCCTGACACCCGTGAGGGGAATATATTATTTGAAACATAAAATAAGTCGAATTCGATTTACTAATAACAGTCCTACTTAACAAATATAATAATTTGACGTTGCTATAATATTTAAGGATTTGTTTTCTATAAATGGAAACACTCATTTATATTTCAAATATACAATTTGACGTTTCTGTATTAGAGTGTTGCGTTATTTGTTTACTTATATTTTATTATAATTATTAAAAATGCTAGCATTATTTATTTGCTGATTTATTTTAATATCAAAATAGTATATACTTTTTAAGAACGAGAGCGTCTCACATTAATGGAAGAAAAACGGGTGGAAGCACAACGCTTCACATCAATAATTGCGTTTAAAGAAGCTGCAGAAAAATTGGAACAGTGTGCCAGAATCTTTAATCGCAACTACTGCTGCCATTCGTTCACGGGCTGCTGTAGCGGCGGCAGCCTTGAGGGAGATTACAAAGGAAAAAAATAAATTCCAACAGAAAATAACCTTAATATTTTTTTTTATTTTGTATTTTTTACAATTTAAATATCTAAAATAAATAGTCAATAAAATTATTATATATTACATTAAATTACAATTCTGTTATTTTTACAAACCTTGACAATTTACATAATATACCTACTATTATATACGTGAAATTTGTAATAAAATTCACAATACAAAAGCTATTTATAATAAAATGGTTATTTCTTAAACTCTCTTAAATTATTCATATTCGTCTATGATGTGAATTCCACAGTTGATGAACTAAATCATATCTGGCTTGCATTCCTCTAAGTCATGAGCTACAGAAAGAACTTTTGGTACTATGGGTATGGTTATATTATGATTTTCATGACTTCCAATGGTAATGATGTCGTGTTGCATGTTGTGCACACAAAATATCACTTTAAAGGTTTTGCCATATGAGGTTACAAAATCCCGTACAAGTCTTCATACACTTTTTTTGATATTCCATTTGCTATAAATTCCCCACTACTCATGCTAAACGCATTTTGCGAATATCTTGCTATTCAACGCAAGTTATTTCGTTGACGCATATCGACTTGATGCGCGTTTTCCAAAATATTAAAAAATAATACAAGACGAGCCATTTTTTTAAGTAATATAATTAAAATACGTCTTCTCGATTTCAAAAAAGTTACTTTCTTGCGATCTTGTAAATAATGACAGTTAGACGATTCCAACACAATCCCGTGGAATCGAGTAGTTGTCAAAACGACGTCAAGAGTACCAATTTTCAAATTTTACACGATTTCACATGTTCTTCAAATCACCACTCGATTTGAATCCAATCGTGCGCTAGCGTCGCATTTCAAGAGTACCATTTTGGGATTTTAGGATTGGAATCGAGTTTCAAGAGTAGCCGTGCTGTATACATAAGGTAACATAAAAGATAAATATGAAATTTCGTTGAATACTCTATATTTCGAAGAAATTCCCGACTAATTATTCTACAGTACTAACAAATTATTCTACAGGATTTAAGTGGCGACGATTGCTTTATCTGCTTCTAAAAATGTAGTAGAATACCTACTCGTATAAACAAACTTGTGAAGCTAAGCCAGCCAATGCAACCGACAGCTTTCAGCCAGTTTTTAAACAATTAGCTTGGTCGGGAATTTGTTAATGAATCTGAATTTTGTTAAACGAGATAACTGCACTAGGGTTAACCATTAGGGAAACCTTCGCCACATCACAGTTTGAGAAACGGCCGAACGCATTGGAGAAATACTGACGGCAGTTACAAAATTTTCCAACAGATGTGCGAAACAATTGAACTGCGAAAACTAGTAAATAATCAGAATCTATTGTTTTTGTTTATTTTATATATCGCTGTATAGTTGACTAACAATAATTAATGTCAAAATGTAATACACAAAAAATTGATGATGTGAGTAATACAAAATACAGTTTTTTAGCACAATAACATAGAAATAAAGGTTATCTACTCTCTCTATTTATCAGGATGGTTCAAAAAAGGTCCGTTCCATTTTTTTACCTCAGAGTAACTTTCGAATGCTCTAAGTTTTGTCTTGATCCTACCGGTCGACAAATCTTTCCAGCTTCTTCTATTTCTTAATCCGTGATTTCTCAACAGTTTGGAATAGTATTATCAATACTTTCAATCAGCCATTTCCTCAATGAGCTCCAAAACTCATTATCCATCTTGCACAAAGTTTGAAGGCAGTCCTAATAGCTGTTTAACTAAGCAACGCCTTTATACAACTATCGATTAGGCAGGATACTTATGCCAAAAGAAAGAGTTGCTCTGAAACAAATTTGACAAAACCACCTTTGAACCACCTTTAACAACCCTTGACAGAGACTTTTAATACTTGCACTGTGTTTCCGTATGAGCACTAATAAACTATTGTTATTAATTATTTCACTTACCAAAGGCTGTCGCCGTCTGAGGAAAGATTTTGATTTGATTATAAAGCTCCGCTATGTCCATTTTAGTATCCGTGTCTCTCGGTATTAAGGATTTATCCTCCTTTATTTTAACCCTCATATTCTTACCCTTCCAGATGAAGGAGACGGTCAGTCTTATGTAGATGCGATACGCCATATACTAAGATGGACAGACTCTCCTCATTGTGGTGGTGTTTTACAGACACTTCACCTATTATTTGCACACTTACTTAAGTGCCTTGATTGAAAATATGATTGTGCTAGGTTTGCCGACCTCATTAGCTTAATGCCAAAGGCACGATTCCCGATCAGGTCAGAATTTTTAAAGAAACATTTTTTTAAATTGATAGATTTACCCGGGGTTGGTCGGTCTTAAGAAAACGGTTGATTGGAAACCTTTGCCTTAGGAAATATGTTCCGTCGGCTCTACCGGTAATACCGTTGAGTAGATAACATATTTATATAAGTATAAGAAGCAGAGCAGAGCTGAGGGATTTGGACATGGTGTGGGAGTAGGTCATAAACATTACGCAAGATCGAGCGCAATGAAGAGCTCGTGTTGCCTCCTTATGCTCCTGAGTGGGGAGTAAAAGGGAGAATTGAGTGATTGATAAGTATAAAATTTTGGCATATCTGTTGAATCAAATAAAGCCAGTCCACTTTTCTGGATCAGTGATTGTTGATTATAGTATATATAACAATAATTATCATAACTTGATTAAGTTTGAAGCTTCTCCAGTTCTTCGGACACATCGCCGAAATGTAGAGTCTGGAAAATTGGTAGTCCTTGGTGGTGTTGAAGGATCTAGAGACAGAGGAATAGCACCCACTAGATGGAATGACCAATTCAGGGCTTCTAAGGACACAACAGTCGTCGGAGCAGTGTGGATGATGATGTTTTGGGAGAGGTGGAGGACAATTATTGCGGCGGAGAGAGTGTCAGGTCCCGACCCTCAGGAATGAGGAAAAACGACGATGATGGTTAAAATCTAGACATCCATAAGGGCAGAGGAAACTATAAACAAAGAAGCTTTCGCATTAATATGAACACTGAGTGAGAAATTAACGGTACCAACCAGAGTATGTGCGCGGAGACTGTGGAGAGTATTAACATTTATCCTGACGCCCACCAAATAAGACGATCCGAAGGATTAATGGCAAATATCCCTGGACCCATGTTTAGCAGGAGGTCGGCGGGATTAAGGAATCCCAGGACGGCCACTTTCATGATCCAATATTTCGGTCCTTGGCCGATCCCGGATGCCCATCTAAATTATGTGTGTAATAATAATCTCTGATAGAATTGAAACAATAATTCTGTTGTAGGTATTCTATTTTAACGTTTTGTAAACATCTGTTTTATTCAAGATTATTTTGAGACCAATAACAGCAACCAACTTTAAAGACTGCGACTGCTGTCATATATTTGGCGCCAGGATATAACTATATCCATTTTTGTCTCAGCTTTCTTGCCTATTGGATTTATTGGTCTATATCCATTTTTGTCTCATCTTTATTGCCTATTGGATTTATTGGTCAACCTGTTTCATTCAGTTATGTAAATTGGTACCATAATTTAAGGTATTCTATGTTTAAGTAATTCAGTTTTGTAACCAAATTGAAACAAATGTGTTACTATGTCCCTAATGTTACCACCCAACTGTGGAAGTTTTGTTGTATTCAGTTTGTCGAAATCGAAACAACCGTTATAACTGTGTTGTAAAACTGAGCGAAAAATTTCAACATTTCTTCTTCATGAATGACAATCTTCGAAAAGTCTAGATTTGAAATGTCATTTTCGCGATATTTTATAAGCAGTACCTTTAGAAAAGGACTTTTTTTAGAAAATACAAATTAACCATCAGTTGCATATTTCATACTTTTTTGTTTTAAAAACTTTTTAAACTTTTTTGTTCAATTTTGAGATTTAAATAAAACCACTTTCTTTTTGAATTTTTAAAACATGTTCCATTTATACTCGAAACTATATGAATATCCATTCAAATTTGAGAATTTCCTTCATATTTGAAACTTGAAAGCCCGGGGGATTATTCCAGTCCCCGAATGCACGATTTATCTAAAACGCTATTATGAGCGCTATTTTTTCTCCCGTTTGGGTCCCGGAGACGAGTAAGACCCCCTCATAATTTGTTCAGTTCCTTCGAAGCAGAGCCGATGGATTTTTTGACATGGTGCGTATTTCATGCAGAATTGACAATGCTCAAGATCCATAATAATATGCCTACTTAGTAGAACATTTTTATGTTTTGAAAAAATAAACAATTTTTAACAGTTTTTTATTTATTTGGTTACCGGTTTCGGCTACCAGCCATCATCAGACCAAACTTAAAACTAATGTGCACAGATGACAAAATATTGTGACTTACAAATTTTAGGTATTGTGATGGAGGGGGGTGTTAGGGGTGGGCGTGGAAGGAGATAGGGTCCACGCTCACCCCTCACACCCCCCTTTGTTTTTTGAGTTTCAAAACACCGGTAAGATGATTATTGATGGAATTTCATTCAAGCTTTAAAAAAAAAAATTTTTTTAACATTCAAACATATTTTAAACGAATTTTTGTATAAATTACAAATTCGAGATCAATATTCATAGTAAGGACTACAGGACAACGTCTTTCGAGAACGCCTGTATAAAAATAAATAGGTACAGTTAAACTAGTTTTAAGAGAAACAGCCCCCTTTTTCGACGAACAAAGCTTCAACAGAAAAATATATTCTTTTACGACAAAGCGAAAACTTTCATATAGCTTAATTAAATAAAATCGTTTATTTGAAGGCAGTAAAACTGTTATACCGTATGAATATAAACATTTTTGTTGTGTTTTGGTATTTAGGTATGAACTTTTTGTGTTTCAAGAAGCGAGCAACCACTTTATGTCGCAATGTCGATGTAGAACTGTTGTACACATAGCTTATATAGGTGGTGTTGTACACATAGTTTCTAATCCTCAAATAAATAGGTTGGATGGCATGTTTTAAAACCTATACATGAAGACAAGCTCGTTTATGAATGAAAGGCATTGTGTTGCGATTTTGATAATGTCTATTTATTTTCCACCCCATTTTAATAGTTGCATATATATTTAGACGGTATTTTTATTTAACAGTCAATTGTCATTTATTGGATATATTCGTATGCAAATTTTATAAGTACCTATTGAGAGTATTGACCTAATCTCCTACAATAGAACTTTATTCTTTGAATACGCGCAGAATAAGCAAAACTGCTACTAATAAAACAAGTAATAAGCTATAACAAGAATAATTTCCATGCCAATTTTATTCCTGCCTACCCCCAGGTAGGTTAAAGGAAGTAAAAGAGACATTTCATGAGACAGACTACCACTGCACTCTTCACATTTTAACACTTAACTTACGAAAACAAAGTCGAAGTTACATCAAGTCCGAGCTGTCCAACCTTCGGAAATATTCGTAGCGATTCGTACATACTTGCGATTCTCCGCATACGAACTTTCCCTAGGGTCCAATCGGGTTCGTACGAAAAATGCTTATTTAGAAACCAACCTCGTAGTATGGAAAAATCACAAACTTCATTGATAAATGAGAGATTGCTAAGGTATTCTGCGGCATAGTTATGACACGGTATAGGGTTGATTATTAGTAGCGTGTGGCGGGTTATGCCGGAATAACTATTCCCGTCATAACGGTGTTATAACGCAGTTTCTATTAGACAACTGTTGGTGTATATTATTAAAAGCTTGTTATTTTCAATCAAATCCCAAGACATCTGATGAAAATTGTGAAAATATTTCATTTAACAACTTTACTGTGTAATTATATGAGCTGGGTATCACCGCCTACTCAGTAAAAAGTACTGGAACATAATACCTATATTACAATTTCCAGAAAATTTTCATTTATTTATTTTTTAATTTGAGTAGGTACATATATTTTTGAGAAGCTCTACCTACTTTAAAAAAATGAATGTATAATCCGCCTTTGTACATCTCAACATTTATTTGAATATATTATTTCGTAGTACTTACAGCGAATTGACAGCACACGTTCAGACATAAGTGGTCCTTATTAAATATTGTATTAATAAAGTAAGGTATTATGAAATACTTGATAAAGAATTGATAATATATTCGCAGTAAGGTTTATATTATTCGCGCAGCAGTTAATTTCTATTGTTTTTAACTTGCTCGTATTTTACGATTGTACTTAGAATTAAAACTTCATTTGGTGCCAGGGTTGCAACAAATTGTAAGATTAATAAAATAGTAATTGTAATTTAAGATTTTTTTTCTTTTTTGCTCTTCTATGACGTATTTCCTCCTAAGGCCCCCTGAGAATGTGTTCTATATTCAAATCATCACAACGTATCTCTTTTCATTTTTTTTTCACTATCTCGATATACGTTATTCCTTGATCCTTCATGGTTACCACTGCCTCCTTATCATGAACAGTAACCAGTTTGTCATCCCTTTCTTTCAGCATGACTCATCTAGAGTCTGTGTCTATTTTTGTCGTTTTTTGGCAACCTTACCGTTGGTGCAAAGTTCTGAAATAACAGTAATGATTTTCAAGACGACCTTTTCTATTTTTCATTTATTTATTAGCTTGTCAGCGTTTTCGCCGTGGGGTTGCCGGCTAAGAATAGCACCTCTATTCTTTTTTCTGGTTTTCGAGCATCCTGACCTCCTCACGTCCTTAAACCTCAACCGGTCAGAGAAGGCGCAATGAGCCTCGGACGCCTTCGAGCGCAATGAAAATTGATGCCTCCCTATGCTCCTTAGTGAGGTTTAGGCATCCCGCATTGTTGGTTTGGGGGGGGATCCGCAACGGGCTTGATTTGTGTGGGGCCGGCTTTTCCGTTTAATTGCTTTGATCGAGCTAGAGGGTTGGTTTCGTGTGTGTCGGGTTTGCTGCGGATTGGTCTCCTCCGAGCTGGTTTGCGTTGTGCGGGGGGCCATAAAGGGAGTATGTGTATGTGTCAGCGTTTACTGCAGGAGATAGGCTTAATATTCACACATATCTTGGGTCATCTCCATCCATTCAGTTCCAATGGGCCGTACGATGTTGTCGCTCCATCTCACACATCTTCTGCCCATCCACCTCTATTTTAACCTCTCAATTTTATAACCCAAACCGGCGACTCTTATTGTGAGTCTTTGGATATCTGCACTTCTTAAACGATCGAAACCCAGCATTTATTTCAGCAACTTCGGCGGATCTTAGCTGCCTCTAAGAAACTTCTACATCCTGATTGGCATCCGACAATTCTTCTACCGATTGGTTTATAAAACACATCTCCTTTTTGGGAGCATTAGATCTTAATCAAACCACTACGCCTATATGCTTGTAGAGTTCGGTTTTGTATATTACACGTCATGTCTGACCATCATTGATTAGGTTTGTAGGATTTTACTTTTACGCGTTTTGATTGCTTTCGTCATGCTAAGTCAGTGTCTAGGTCTATGAGGAATAAGTATATACCTTTAGACTGGTCTAACTAATGACTTTTACAAAGTAGCTTAAATTAACCTAGATTTTGTACGAAACTTCAACATTCCAGAGAAGTAGCTCATATTAAGCTTAGATTTCTCGGAATAAAATCGGGGCCGTCGCCGTATAGCATCACGAAATATATACAACGCTATTTAAATAAATACAGATGCGACCGTTCAATCTGACATTATGCCCGCTGTATTACGGACGCTATTTGACGGCAACACTTTTCTAATAAATCAGAGCTGTAGGTGAGAAAATTCTACTCATTTTTCAAAATTTTTCAAATCGGCATTTTTTCTAAATGAATCTGTGCTCACGCAAAGTGAACACAAATACAATCTTTGACAGTAAGCCACTTAAAGCTTGTGTCGTGAAAGAGGTATATGGGTGGCACCTGGGATCGAAAACCATGACCTCCGAACGATACATTACGAAAGCCGGTGTCGTAAAAACATTATTTAAAAAAATGTGGCAACCCTGTTTTGTGTAACCTTACATTAATCGTTAGTATGTGTGTTGGTATAAAAAAGGCACTTCATAAACACGAGAAGGATCCTCCTATTATGATGATTTACAACGATGCCCCACTTGTTATTTATTTTGACTTATTCCCTCCGTTTGTTCCCTCAACAGATTAATTATCATTGTTGTTTCGTTCATATGAGAATTTTCCAAATTACAAATCCTCATTAAAAAGGTTTCAAGTGGATGTTTGAATTTCTTTTGTAATTAGACAAAATTTTAACATGCGTGAGTGTGTCTCTCTAATACTCTCTGATACCCCTCAAGGGTGCTTAACAGTTTGTTTAGATTTGTTTTAAGAATTAATTTTATCATTAATCTAAAGGATGCTTGTAAGCACTGTGTATGGATATGTATAAAACAAATAGAAACATTAGGAAACTATTTAACCTTTATCAATCTGGGAAGAGGCCAGCTTAGCTTGTATGCTAAGAACAGGGGCCTAAGCAAACTCTAATAAAATAGCCGCCAACCGTATCGGTCAGTCGGTGTTCCTATGGTAACAACGTAAAGCTATCGTTTGATCGTTGTTACTATGGGAACACCGACCAACCGATGCGGCCATTTTACTACACGACTTGACTTCGTCCCCTGAGCTGATACTCTCCTTTCATTTCTTGTTTTTGTTTTTCTTTCTTCTTCAGACATCTCTTCACTGCTGGATGTAGGCCTCTTCCATTTTCTTCCACTAATTTTGTTTTTTTTTTCGCCACACTCATTCAAGTACAAAACTCCGTATAGGGCTAAAAATTGCAAATCTAGAAGATCCCGTGATGTTGACGGTAGATCAGAAATACAGATCATTAAAGAGATGGAGGAATAGTCGGATGTCCTGTCCAAGAAACATGAAGAATAGAGCGAAGATAATTTCCGAAAAAAAAAAAGATTTACATTTCCGACTCTTTCCGGTCCTAACTTTTTTGTATCGATCGATCCTGTTCAAAAAGGCTTTATTTATAATGATCCTATCAGGATTTCCCTGTTAGCGAATGTGTGGGGATATGAAGAGGTTTAGGGTAAAAAGTTACTTAAGTCTTGAAGAATTACGCGGGTGGTTGCAAGCTATATCCCTAATTGGAAATTCAAATAATTACTAAGCATATTTTAAGTTAAAGAAACGATGCGTATGTGGCTACGGCAGATATAAAGTTCGCCCGAGTTCACAATGATAAAACAATCCCCGTAATTTTCATAGCAATCTCTAATATAAATTAAAGTCGGGTTAGTGCGAACACTTATAACTCGAATCGGCTCAACAGATTCTTCCGATGTGTAATTTATTGGATTCTTCCCCACTCCGGATAACAGAATAACTAATAAAAAGTTGAAAAAAAAAATGGAAAAGAAATAATATAAAATATAATATTGAAGTTAGTATGGAACGAATTTCATGCGACGCCATCTTTGAACAAATCTAACAAAGAAATAATTGTCCTCTGCATCTGCACCCTCTCATTCTCGCATACGTAATTGTCCATTCTTACAGTAGCCCATTTCACTTACTCCACCGTTTTAGGCGTTTTAGAAATTTTTCATACAAAGTCAACCAAATTGCGCGCATATAATTATATTCTCGCGTTAATCCCGTCTGAGCTTTGAATACGAATGAAATATGGACGTTTTAGAATTAATATTTTAATGTTATTATTTAATTAGTTTATTTTTTTTTCTGGAGGCGCAGTGCAAATTATGCACATAGTATGAACGGGCCGTCTCTGGTGTGGACCAAAGGGTCCACAGGACAACGTCTGTCAGGAAAGCTAGTCAGATATAAATATCTGTGTTCTGTATTTAAATGTTCGAAAAATGACTTTCGATTCATAAATATTCGATCGGAAGCTTCTCAATGTCATCCGGCAAATCAACTGCCATTCGAGAGTAGGGAAATGTGGAAAACTATTGCACCGTAAAAGGCCTTTTACCCGAGCCTATTAAGTTGTCAACCCTCAACCCTACAGTCCGAAATCTGATCGATTCAGTATCTGATGAAACTTCTTCCAATACTATGGTTTATGTTACCCCAGTACTTATCTAGGTAAAAATCCAGTCTCTAATTCGAAAGGATCAGAAATATCTTGCAATCTCTAACGTTGTTATGAATGTTAATTTCGATGGAATAAAACCAATTTTCTTCCACGTTTACGTAATAAATTTATTTCGCCCAAAAGTTTGTAGCTTAACTCTAAATCTATTTGACTTCGCCACTCGCAGTGTGGTTTTGAACTTCACCTACAATTCAACTAGACGTTTCAACAAAGAGCGAATAAATGCCATCTGCTGCAGCTCATTGTTTGGTTAATACCAAAGATGAATTTTAATACCGCTAACTAACTTAATGTTTGTTCCTTCGTTATCATTATCTTCTTCCTCTTCTTAGTTGTGTAAATTCTTCTAACTAATCCTCTCTTTAATTAAATCTTATTAACAACAGCATTACTGTCTGCTGACAGATAAAATAAGGGGCGTTGTCTTGAGATGCGTGGATCTTAAGGGTTAATTGGAATGCTTGCTATTATTATAATATCGCTTCTTCCTTCTGAGAATAAAGCATGTGTAAGCTTAAGCATGATGTATAATAACAACCTTTTTTCTGGTACAAGTCGGCATTTTTTTCGTTATTTTTGCTATGTAATAGATCTACTTATAATTATGGATCTATTGTTTGATAAAATTGAAGCTTTTCCAAAAAATAAAATGTTGCGATCCAATTAAATACAACTGTCTAAAATACCTGCAAAAGCACTGATTTGCTTCTGGAATGAGAGCACACGATTTGATTAAAGACAAATACTGGAGAAAGCTTTGAACCATCAGCAAAAAGCCAGCAATTAGTAGGTGATCAGATGGATGAACACTAGCAAATTTGCCTACCTAACCACCGTCTCCAGTTTCCTCTCGTGGATTATCTGAATGATTTCCGTAGTTTTTTTTTTTGGATTGGCACTCCTCAACTAATGGGGTAGATCTATAATAACGCACATGTGGGATGACACCCCATCCGAAATCTGATAAACGAGTGCTTCAGAGCGTACTGCAAAATGGACTTCATTTTTATCTCCATAGACAAATCAAGGACTAACACACCGAAAACCTCCCAAAATATGAAAGATGATCTGGATTCCACCTCAGATTGGACAAATCCATTTTATCGTTATCTCCTAACACTGATACATCACTCCTGGTCGAATCAGCAAGCCACATAAAGACCACATGACCATGTACGCCATAAACACCTTTAGTGCCCGATATTTGGAAAACTATGCACGCGGAAGGACTTTATCAATGCAACTGATGGGATTGTACGTGCGGCCAACTACTGGAGTTTCTTTGCTCTGACTATACGGACTCTGAAAGTAATTTAATATTTACAAAGGAGGAGAATATCTAGAATAAGCTTTTAAAATATTGTTCATACTTGTGATCGGGGTTGATTGTTAACGACCAGGTTATGTCAAGTGGTGACTGCGTTGTCCAACTAGATCCGTTGATCTGAAAGATTTGCCTTATGTCAAGAATCGCGTGCGCTGGGCAACTATAGAAATGCTCGGCTCATCTTGCATAATGCTGGTCATGTTGCGTGTGAATTAGGATTAACTACCCTTGTTGAAGGGGAAAGATCAAAAAGTACTCGCTTGACTTCAATACTTTTTATTCCGACATTACCAGTTTCTTTGATTCCTTCAGTCTGTTTCATGTTCTTAATTTGAACCGCCAAAGTGCTCTTTTTACAATATTTTTTTGTATTGTTTTCATGTATCATATTTGTTTGTAATAAAGTTATTATTATTATAATAGCCCCTCCTAACGGAGGTAGGCGACCATCAGTTTGATCTCTTCACGGTCTTGCGCAAGCCTTATTAATGAACCTGCATCCCATTCCAAACCACTGCCTAAGAGTTTTGAGCCAAGAGACTCTCTTCCGCCCCATACCCCTTCTTCCCTCTATCTTTCCTTGAATCATACGTTGTAGGAGGGAATATTTTTTACAACGGAATATGTGGCCAAAGTATGCGGTCTTACGTTTCTCGGCAGTGGTCAGGAGCTCTCTCTCCTTCTGCATCATACCCAGGAATCTCTCGTTCGACACTCTGTCTACCTATGAAATGCGCAGCTTTCTTCTATATAACCACATCTCGGATGTCTCCAGCTTGTTCAACATTAAAATTTTGAGGGTTTTGCAAAAAATCCTTAAAAATACTTAAGCCTGAAAAGAACCTCGCATTTTGGACTAATGTCAAAATTATCAGACATGTCTGAAGAACTCCGGATGTATAAAAAATCCAAACTATAAATTCTTATTTTACATACTAATTATCTCCAGTTTTGGCAATTTTTGAACTTTCAACAAACTTTACGCATCTTAGTCTCCTTTAATAAATTTTAAAAAAAAATCCTCTCTTGATTACCTACTTTTTTGCAGAAATATAAATCTGTCTCACTCGCTCTGGAACTTTTCGATCACGCTTCATATTTCTATCCACAGCTGGGATTACAATCGGGTCACAGCCGCATAAACGGATTCGATTTTATAAGTTGCAACATTTTAATGCGACGTGATCACCTTATAACTCGTACCAAGGACACATCAACGATTTTCTGAAAATGTCATCATGTCAAAACTCAGAAGACAACGTGGATGTCCACAATAACAAAAGTCGTAAGAGAGGTAAGGCTTTGTGTGAATGATGCGGGGCACAGAAGGGCTTGGTGGATCAGGACTAAGGTAGCCGACCCTAAGTAAATAAGACAAAGGCTAGGAACAAAGAAGAGGAATCGTTTTAAAACGAATGAACGAAAATATTGCGTAGGAACATGAAAAAAATGGGGATATTTGGATGGAATATGGTATGTTAAATATTTTTGGAAGAAATTTCTTTGTGATAGTTCTTCTACTTCTGTCCCTACTGCGTTCTGTCGTCTCTCGGATCTTCATTTTCTTGGGAAGTGGATGTCCAGCTATCCCTCCACCTCTTGGTGGTCTGCCTGGTGGCCTTCTGCCTGTTGGTATAGAGTCAACTGCTGTTTTCATAATCTTTTCAGGATCTGCTCTCTCTCCAGAAACGTCTTCTAGATCCCCTCGCTGCACAACATCCTATAAAATCATTGCAGATTCTCATAATATCGGAGTTCAACTGTTTTTGAAGATGACTTACCAAAATGCTAAAGACGCCTTTTGGTAGAATGTTGCCTCTCCCTCTATAATAAGATCTTTGACATTTTGTTTTGAGAGTTGTCAACATAATCCTTATTTTGAGTTCAATTTTATATTGCCAATATCTTTAATTGACTACTTTCCGGCGTACGAACGTTTTGTACTGCTGTTTCGAAGGCGGCATTGGAACACAGTCATTTATTTTTATATTTTGACAATTTTAAATAGTTAGAGCATGTTAAAATGTTGGTTAAATCTATATAATAATTCAGTAATGTTTGTTTTTTATTTGCCTTTGACAATACGTTTACCTTATATGTGAACATCACGCTCAAAATACAAATGCTACGTCAGATATTAATATGCCCAGAGCCGTACAAAATGCTGGAGAAGGTTCTTAAACACAATTTGCTGCATTAACTTTAATATATTTAGAGCTATTTAAAAAACTCTATTTTTTAGGATCTTCATACAAATTTCTCAAAAAGGCAGTAAGTCATCTTTTGGAAACAAAATTACTCATGTAAACGTTGAATAGAATCTTGGTATTGCGGTATGAAAATGTAATAAAATAATTGTAGATTGATTTGTTATACATATAAATGTTATTCAAATCTTATTATTCTCAACAAATAAAGATTTGATGAAAAAATTTGCAGTTTGATTTTGAAGTTTGACAGGTACAAATCACCCTCTATGGGTGGAATGCCTAATTAATTATCAAATTAGGGAATGTAGCTAAGATTCAAACCACAGAGCTCTCTATGAAAACTTGCAAATTATGTCGGTAGGTTCGTATAATATTATGAGGTCGGTAAAACAAAAATTGTAAAAGTGTCATTCTTCTTTTTCTGTGTTTATGTCAGTTATAGAGGTCTGGAAGCTAGACTAGAACCTGTTTAATTACCTACCGATCAAGCCTAACAATCGGAATAAAAAACGTAAAGCAAGACGGGTATAAGCTAGTATATTATAAGGAACTAGATTCGAAGAATGGCATAACAATCTTAAAAAAAAACTTTGAAAGCTGAGTTCAACATAAAAAAACTTCGCTATTTATCCTATACCATTTAATTGGCTAATAAATTGAATTTCAAACTGAAATAGCGTTTCACGTTAAGCTATCACCATTCGCTGGTCTCCCCACACTTCGTTATGATGGGAAGAATGGTTTTACAAGAGATTAAAATTCTAATGAGAGTACTTCTCCCAAGAAGTTAATAATGTATGTAACCTTCTTGTTTTGTAGCGTTCTAGAACGTTGAAGGTTCTTGGTATTTTCCAGTCTTCAACTCTCTCCCTGAATCTGCGCATAAGTTGACTTAAACACTCTTGGTGTAATTCTTCGCAAATCTGAAACACCAGAAAACTAACAAAGTTATTTCTGATACTAGTAAACCTTCGGCGTTTGTTCCAGTATACAGAAAATGTAAAATTGTTTATTATATTATTGAAGCGCATCACTGAACTCGTGTGCCTAAATATCTTTGAACTACCTACCGGTACCGGTGTAAAGAAATCCTTTAACCAAGTTTCACAGATAAATATTCTACACCCAAGTTACGCATAAAACGAAAGCTTACATCCTGTCAATGTGTGTCACTGGAGCTAATACAAATGCTACCAAACATTACAATGCTTAAGTTTGAGTTATAGTTACCAACCTAAAGATATAGACATTTTTTTAATGCAATGGTCCACAATTTTTTTAATGCAACAGTATCCTTAAACCCGATAAAATGAAGGTTAGCAGCTATACCCCTATTCGCTATCAGATCCGCTAAAATTAAGAATCGCCAAAAAGTGCATGAAAAAAGTAACTTTTAACTGACTGTTCCACTTAAATTATCACGATTCCTCTAAAATGACCCGCTATTCGATCAATTTAAGCGGCACCTTAGAAAGACCCGCCAAAATTTTAGAGGAACCGCTTATATTATGTCAAAATCGTGTCTTTTTTTTCAGTCACCTCTCTTAAAAACAACAATCAAAATAAAATAATTTATTATTTTCAGTAAATTTAATTACGTAAATATACATTTTGCTCTTGTTTTCATCAGAATTGATACGTTAATAGTGTTATATTTCTTGATCAAGATGAATTTGTTTGAGATAAAGGAAATTTGGCGGCCATGATGATAATTTTGACATGGGGAAATTATTCGTTTGAAATCACTTGCAGCTATATTCACTTCGATCGATTTATTAAGGAATATCGCTTGGATTGGTTGAAATCACATGAAATTGCCCGCGAAATTCAAAATTTTAGTTGATGCTAAATTTTAGCGGATCTGATAGGGAATTGGGGTAATGTCTGAAATGTGCCATGTTCAAAGGGAGTTAGGAGAAAGAAAAGAACAAACCCAATCATTTTTAGTTCTCTTCTAACACTGACAAAACAATTCTCAATCAACCTCTTAGGTATATTTCTGACTGAATCGATGTGTCCAATTACTTAATTCTCGGCCTTTTTACACATTTTCTTTCAGTCTTTACGGTTTTTTTTTGTTCTTAAAATCTATTATCATCCATTCTTTCAACATGCCCTAATTGTTTTTAATGTTTTGATTTTCGTTTATCTTTATTTGTAATTTTTTGGTTATAATTGTTTTGATTTACACCACGTACCTACTAGCAATATCATACCGTCGGGTCCGTAGAAAAAATGCCTATGTGACTTTTGTCCATTTTACAGGAGAGCAGTTTAAAGATTCCAATACACATTTTTTGAGATTCCTTCATAACTATTTGAGCTATATTCTTCAAACTTAAAATTTGTAATAGAAATAAAACTATTTAATATTAAGCATCTTAAAAAATTCCCTAACGTGTATACTTTTCTAGAAAAATCACATAGGCAGTTATTCTAGGGAAATTTTTCAGCCTATGTGAAGATGTTCCTTTTTTATACGGACTTCGTCTCGTAAATCTCGTTCCTATGTTACGACGTACCTTTATTCTACGGAAATATTGGTTTATTTGTTCAGTCCTAAGTACAACAATCATCGTTTTCTTTAAAATAAACATAAAATATCGTACTTTCAATAATACTCACATTATGATTTGGTTATTTTTTATCAAACGCGCATATAAAATAGCAAAAAATATATATGTATTCAAATAAAATGATGCAACACATAATATACCATATCACTTTTATAAGCATGTTATTTTTTGGAAAATATCAGGTTTTAAATGTGTGTTAATTTTAGAAAAGTCTTCTTCTTCTTTTTTTGGAACCTGGTGATCTGTTGTTTTGTTTAGATAACCCCTTCGCGGATATAGACTACCTAATAGATGGGTTTCTACATTTTCAAAAGGTAAAATATTATAAATAAATAAATATAAATTACTCAATTGGAATTGGAATTGCAGAAATTAATAAAAAATATAATAAAGTTAGCACGAGAACCATTAAAGATAAAAACGTATTATAAATGGAGGTACTTTATTTCAAGTATATTTTCCTCGATGCTATCCAATGGATATGAATGGTGGAATACCAGTTATGGTACCAGGTACCAGAAATGCGCTTTCAGGATGTCAAACACAAGTTATTTTTTTATTAATAATACAATAAATAAATATATTGCATTAATAATTAGGGGCTTATTCCTGAATTATAAATGCTGGTGAGTTCTTTAAATTTATCTTTGAATTGCTGTATTAGCTGAGAACATGCAACAGATAAAGAAATTATAAAATAAAGTGTCTTTTTCGTGTATGGTTTTTTATGCTAATTTCTGATTTTAGGACATATTCATAATTAGTTAATTTATGATTATGCCTGGGTTCAAAAAATGTTTCTAGCTATTATCGTTATATATACTTTCAAGTTGTAATTAATATTTTAAATGTATGGAATCTAATTATTCTCTTTCTGTTCATACAGTGTATATATTTGGTCCATTTTATAAAGAATTTTTTTTTATTTCTGGTGTTAAGTATCTACTTTATCTGCATATGATTCTGAAAAACATAGGCATTTACATTTAATTACTGAATCTACACCTTTTGCTTTTGGAAAGGGTAATTGAGCACACTGCTTTCAACGGGAATGAGGACTCACGGTGAAAACTATTACCTCATCGTTATGATATTGGAAGGAAAACAATAAAGTATATGACTTAAGTCATAACTCTTTGGAACCTCATTTACTAAAGAATCACGTCATATTAACATCAGCAACACTCTAAATTACATACTTCTTGTTTCACAAAGCTTTTCCACATGAAATGTGTTTTATGATGAATCCTTTTGCATATTTACAAATTTTGTAAGTATTGTATGTTAACAGTAAGGTTTAAAGCTATGTTCGCGTAGATAGTTTACAATTGAGATGCAATATATTATCTAAGTACTCTTATTTAATCAGTGATGTGCTTAATTTAGATTTTCTCCTCCATAGGATATTTTTATTTTGGTGTTTCTGCACCATTTATGAAAGTTAGCATTTATATGGAAACTATTTTAGTGTTTAGATTTGAATTAATTCTAACGATTATTTGATTCATCAGTCACTGTACAAATTAAACATTTCCAGACTGCTAATACTTCTTATACTTATTCGAATAAAATATGGTGTAATTTTTTGATTAAACTGTGTTTCCAACAGGATTTATGTATTTATAGGACCAGTTGTAATTTCACAATATACTCATATTATTTTTCTACTTCTGATGCATTTTTCAAGCCCTAGTTTTAGGTATTGTTTATATTTCAAGCATTTTAAATAGATTTATCTTTTCGTGGAAAGTTTTAAGAAATATTTATTTTAAAATAACATATTAAAAAAAGAAACAAAACGTATAACATTAAATTTAATTAAAATTATTAAAATAAGTGTCTTAAAAGCTACCACGTATTCATACAAATTAACTTAGGCTTATGTTAGTACCTTTTTATGAACCGTATATATATTCAAATGTATTTAGTAGCTTAATGGCACATATTTACGAAATTTTAGTTGCAGCATCATACGAGTGATTTGTTTCATAAAATATTGTATATAAATTATAAAATATATTAAATGCGTTTGAATTTGTAAAAAAAAGTTTATATTAATGAAACACCCCACCAATATACAAGTTTTAATATAAAAACATTCTTAAAAATATATATAATAACGGAAATAGTTAGTAGAAAAAAGGTGTATGTTAAAATGTGTCCGTAGAAAAAAGGTCGTTATGAAGATAGGACTATGAAAATGGAAAACAATTCCGTAGAACAAAGGAACATCTACACATTGGGTAGTGGGGTATCCCTAGAAAAACGGGTCATCTGCACTTAGGACATAAAAATTGCAAAAAATATATAATTCTCCAGCGGTAAAAATATTACGATATTTTTACTCAAAATAATGAATACAACTCAAAAAAGGTGGATAACGATGTTTTTAAAAAATACACATTTTAATCATCCTATGTGCACAACGGAAGTTTTTGGATGGAATATTGTTAAAATAAATTATAACTTCACAAATTTTGGTTAAATTTTAATTATTTTAAATAGTTTATAAAATAATGTTTAATTTCTACTTCTCCGATCAATTTTTAACTTGATTCTCATCTGAAGTTAATAATTATCAATACTTTAGTCGGTTTCGCTGAACCAATCCTTTGTACCAAAATACTATTCATAAGACATTGATAATACAAATTTTGTTTTCTTTTATATCTTAAAATATCGCAAGTGTAACTAACATTGTAAACTCTGATAAATATTTAAAAAAATGTGGATACAAAACAAGTTTGCGTTAAAAAGATTCATGAGAAATATATGAGCGTTCGCATCGTATAGACTCCGACGAACAAGTGCGCATGTGTACATGGGTCGTACAGTTATGCATCGTTGGTATGAAAATGAGCACAGTAAAACTGCTTAAGTGCACATGTCACTTTTTTCTTCGGAGATTTTTTCACATAGGACGTTTTATAAAAAAATATCTCAGAAACTATTAGTGATAGAAAAAAACTAAAAATACAGTTTTGTAGAGCTTTTAATACTAAATTAAACTGCATTAAAAACTCATTTTCGACCTATGATCACATGGACCTTTTTTCTACGGGCACGGCGATACAATGAATTTGACCACCTTTAATCACACCCCGTTTGTTACTGTGTGTATATTTTATTGGTTTTATTTTCTTTCTTGCCTAGGTATATCTTTTTTTTCTGTATAGATGTGCCTTTAGTTCATACTTAAATTGTTTATTCCATACTGAATTGACAATCTCAAGTCCTGAATGGGCCTATAGGTGAAAATAAATAAATGAAAAAAAACATCTCAGCTTTTTTTCTGCTTTATTGGTGGATTTTTTTAAAGTTTATATAGTAGTATTTTCTTGTGGTGATATTTTGTAATATAGACAGTTTCGTAGACAAACCCCTTACATGATTTATTAACTTATATAATAGATTGAAACGTTTTAATGTATAGTTAACGAAATTAAAGTTACAATATTGTATGAGCTATGTCTATAATTGTATTCTAGAAGAGTTGGAGAAAAATCCACATTAACTCAACGGATTCAAAACTTGAACATCAACACTAATTTAAATGTCTTCTATGATTAAGTATACGTTTCCAGACTGAATCTCTCTGAACTCTGATAAAACCAGGAATAAATTTCCCGTCTTGTTTAATTTACATACCTACTACTTAATTTGAATTTACAATTATTAAATAATGTAAGTTTTTCTAGATTATAATATCATAAGTCTGCTTGGAAAATGTATTTCTACTCCATAGTAAGAAAATGGCTCTGTAGTAATGACCTGGTAAAGATCCTGTAAGTTTTGCTAGAGATTAAGCAAAATTCTAGACAGGTTAATGTTTGAGTACTGATTTTAGAAGTCTTTCTGTATTCTTCACCTAACCAACTTTTGATGCAACCATATCAATTAGTGGTAGAAGTAGACACTTTTTAAAATTATAACTATTACATTACACAGTATTATGTTGTGCTAGTCGAAGACTACCTAAATGGCGAACTTTATTTACGTAAAGTGATCACACTAGTGACAGCCTGAAAAACGGCAGTAGAAGACGGTTACTAGCCCGTAGTGGTTTAAATTTGTAAAAATTTACCTATAAAAATTATTCACTAATTGAATTATGTGTGTATATCTAATAAATTCATTCGATGTAAGAGCTAATCCCGAAAAAATGGCGCAAAATTCCATGAATATTAAGAACTTTGTCTTCTTGGCTATATTTTGATCGAAAGAGGAAGCTCAAAATGGGCTAATTAGGTACATCTGTTCGTGCTCAAATAGCTCAGAATTCTTAACCGACAGTAGTAAGCCAAAATATTCATTTAAAATCTTTCTTAAAAGATTAAAAAATCTGTATTTCAACCATGTCTTTGACATAGAACCTCGTTGCTTAGACAAAATCACCTTTATCACTAGGCCACCAAGTTTAGTTAATTCTGCCGTAATTATTTATTATTTAATAAACCGGTATTTTAGTTGTTGTAATCAGAATATCTCCAAGGTGACCAATATGAAATCCAGGCGCCCCCACGGGATCACAAAACTATTGTTGGCAGTGTTCATCCCTTATACAGCCTTAATACCCGATCCCAGGGAACCAGCCCCCATCCGAAACCACCCTCCACTGACCCTTTCATGGTTAACGGATTCCAAACGCTACCGAAACTGACCGTTAGAGAGTAGTTATGAATTTAAACTTAATATTGTTTAATCGCTTTATTAAAGGCTTTTAATTTTCAGTCCTTTCAGCTTTTGAAAAGCTTCAAATATTCACAATGTGTAGGAATAAATACGAAACTTAAGCGCAGTTCACACTAGGTCGAGTAGCGAGTATTTGAGTAACTAAATTACACGCTTCTCGATCGATAATCTTTAACACTACGTTTAACATTCTTTGAAGAAGGTCTTTTTCAACAAATTTTCTCAACACAATGTAGGGGTTAGTTCGTTAGTATTATTATGATATAAGGACCTAGATCTTTATTTGGCACTGCACTCGTTTTGGAGCGTTTCAGCAGATCGTTGTTTTGTGTTGGTCTTAACAAAATGTACAGCTAATTATAAAATACTTCAGCAGTTGCTCATCTGATGACTGGTGGAATCCAATAAAAGCGTCGCGCATACAAGGGCTCTGAGAAGAGCCCTTGTACAACGTCTCCAGTACACGGAGTACCAGTAATAATAATTTTAAAAAGTCTCACTTGGACGCAACTTAACTATTTATATTGCAACTAATGAACTCGAATAAAATATCGGTTCACACACGTAGAAGTCCCCGTCTACGGGCAGTGACGCGCAGTATAGGGCGCTACTCGTAGAAATAGAAAAAACTGGATTGAATCGACTAAACTGCCGAAAATGGTTATCCATACTCGACGAAGTGTAAGGTGTTTTGTTACTAAATTAAACTTCAAACAAGTTTTGTTACTAAATTACTCGCCACTCGACTCAAATACTCGACCAATGTGAACTAGACTTTATTCACAGACTAAATTAAGCTCAGTCCGCTCGATTATTATTTGAATGTTCTCTGCTAAGAAGATTGCTTCACAAGGATTATTATAAAACTACTCGTTTAAATTAACCTTTACAAACAAAAAGTTTACATTCAAATAGTTATTATTTTAAAATAAGCCACAAAGTGAATGGTAGAAATAATTATTATTATCGAGACAACATCGGTTTCGATTTACTTTTAGTAAACAAAATATATGCATTTGGTCGATCGACAAAAGTAAAAATATTTTATCCGGCATTTTACCAATCACCATTATGGAAAGGAGATGGATCTGTGTTTAGGATACCGAATGACAGTTGGCCGAGAAGAGCGCTATTCTTCCTCCTCTTTCTAGGGTTTTTAAGACGAAGAAGACCCACTCATGCCGTGTTCCGCTACTTCGAAGCAGATCTGAGGGATTTAAACATGGTATTGGAGGAGGTCATAAATATTGTCCAAGATTGTTGCCTCCCTATGTCCCTATGTGGGGTGTAAACGGAGATTGATTTTTAATTATCTAAAACCATCTTCAGAGATTATTACATTTCTTAAGAAACCAGTAGGGTTATTCTCGTAGCGGTCTTAATACGCTCCTATCTTGATTGACAATCATAAAATGGCGGATTGGTATTCACAAAACAAGATATCTAGCAGATATCTTAAAAATTCGTTATGTTTGAAATATGAGTATGAAATTCTACATATATGTAATCGGCAATCCCGTAACTATCTTACAAACGTCAAATTCAAGGGCGACCTGATTGCGATCATGTCTTAATCTTATCGTTAAGTGATTTTTAAATGCGATTGATTACGGGAATAAGGCTCCAGTTTGGAGGAAATCGTTTGGATAGTTTTATAGTCCTTAAAGGAATGCCAGTAAAGAATAAAAGTGAAATAAACAGTGTTTTATTTAAATAATAAAAGTTTTTTATTATAAGTACTAAAAAATATGGGATTTCACAAAGTTACCGCCGAAAACATCAATAATTTGTCCTTAAAGGACATATTATGTATGTAGAAAAGTATATTTTTCTTTTGCAATGAATTTCTAATAACAAATGAAGTTTCTAAAATTTTCACATGACTCATATTTTGTGGCAAAAACGTTATAAATGTTATTATTTAATAGCAGTATTCTCTCCTGATTCGCTCCACCGCTGTGTGTGGCTACATGCTTACTATTATTGTTATTATTTAAGGCCTAATGTCCGAGGTTTTAAGGTGAGCTCCGGGTCTGCCAGGATTAATCCGGGATTCCTTTTGTAAAACTAATGCTAAGTTGATAAGATTTACACTGATTCTCAAACTGTTTTGTTAGAAAATTGTATACTGATATTGCTTTTAATTATTACTACTAAAAACAATTTTTCAAGCACGTTGAGTTCATGAGTTCAAATGTTTTTTTGGTCATTAACAATATATGGTGCAGGTCCTAGTCCATTTTCCAATTGTTCTACCACAACAGACTGGTACCATGTTCCAGATGTGAAAATAATCAATCAATCAATTCCACCACTGATACCCCACTTCGTAGGGATATGGGAATGCGATAGAGCCTCTCACTGTACTAGATTTCGCACTATGGCGATTATTATGTACTTCCTCCTGAATCATATCCAAATACCCTCACCACTAAACTTCGAAGGTTCAAAACACAGAATATCAAAAATCTTCTATGGAATCTTGATTAGAATATAAACAATAATAAAAAAAAGGGAAATATATATTACGTACAGTGACACTCTTTGGTTCTTTTATTTATTTCCTTGTTATTTGAGAAGAATCATTATTAACAACATTAGCCTCAAAAACAATATTTTAATGTGGGGCGCTAAATTAAATTAATAAATAATTACAATTTCCACACGTTTAATTTACTGATTTTCATATTACCTGAGTGAATAATCGTGTGTTGGTATAATTACCTACAATATCCTCAAAGTTACTTAGGGAAATCTGCTAGGGTTGCCAAGGGCATTTAAGAACTTTGAAAATGAAAATAATTTTCTGTTTGCTACCTTCATATCCAGTACCGTCTAACTTTGTTTTCTCTCCATAATATGACTGGTGGTTAGCCTGTTTCTCAGTTTCCTGATTTGGGCTGCTATTTAAATATCTTGCGGCTCCAAAAAACCACCTAGATCCTAAAGATGCGTAGCCGCTACTTTCATATTATGCCACATTTCACTGCACATTTACCTTTCGTATATTCAAATAAAATTGATCTAGGAAGTTCTGGATTGATAGCGGTTTTTTTTAATCCCACCGCAACGACAAAGACTCAAAATTATTAGAGGAGTAGATATGCAAAGTCACAAAAAAATCCAAATTTAGTAGTTAATAGACGTCGTTGTGATAGCTTTTAACGAGTTTTATTTTGCCATGAAATCGAAAGATCTTCTAAGCATCTTCAAGATTTTATGGTCCTTCGAACCGGATTTGAACTCGCGGTCGCGACCTATGGATCTCATGGTTTCAAGTGGAGACCAATGTCTAAAAGGCTTGCATTGCTCCTTGAGATATTATCAATCCCTGAGTATAGCATTCTTCTTCGATGATTTCAATCCGGTGGATCGGATGGCAGCAAGTGTGAACATCACTTCTCCTCTCGTTTCTCTTTAGTTCAACTTATGATCGGCATTCCATATCCTGTAATATCTATTGCAAATACTCCTGGCGCAGAGTCCTCTACCAATCTAGCAATAACTAGCAATAATGGTGTCCTTTGTCCTTGAAATGTATCCAATCCAATGCTTTCTCCCTTTTTAAGACGACATTAAATTGTAACAACACCAACTCGTTTCGCTACAATCTTCTTCAATAGAATATTTTTCGATCTTTATTTTTTTATTATTATTATTTCTTATTTGTATTTTGGCCAGCCCTAAATTTGATATGTGGGATGAGTAAACGCCTGCTCACCACCATCCGAAAACCCGAACTTAATCCATGGTCAATATTAAACCGGAGGTGTTAACCTGCAACCACCACCTCGTCCAAGGCTTCCGTGGTCAGCTCTAGCGGGGTCGGTGGGCGCTCCAAGGGGAGCGAGAGGGTTAATACTATTATTACATATTCGTTTGTGGGCGGTCAGTTCTAGCAACCCCCTGCTCCCCGTGTGTGTGTGTGTTAGTGTGGCCAAGAAGCGTTTTACTTTGCCAAACTTGTGGGATTTACGAGCGACCCGGCTGGATATGAACCAAAGACAGCTTAAATTAAAGTCATACATAATTAAATATACTTTGAATCGAGATCAACGCACGAACACAATGCCTATTATGTGCCCATTATATATTATTCATTTAGCTATTCGCTTTAAATATTATTTTATCTATTTAGTAATTTTTTAAGCCGTACAAGGCACAATTCCTTCGCTTTTTTTCATTAGCCTTCCTCTCATTATTGAGTGATTTAGAATCCCTTCGCTTTAATCAGCAACATAATACTTACCATAATATTGATTTATTCTGTAAAGTGGCATGGGATTATTCCATTATTTGGAATATCAGGGATTCGATTAATTCTACCTACTTTAGTAAACGAGTTACCTTCTTTCCCCGGCTCGTCTCAGTAGCTCGTCATTTTGTAATATGTTCCAATCAATTGATCTCTTTTCAAATCAGCTAGACCTCAGGCATCTCTCTGGCTAATTCTTCCATCCATATACCATTTCTCTTAGATCCTCTCGTATTTATCTAGCTTCTTACCTGGCCTTCATTGAGGACGGAATCGATGTGTTCTATCCAAGTCATCCTCGTTTGGCCTTAAATGGTCCAAGTTTATCTGCGGTAATGTAATCCAGATAAAAGTTTTGATCTAATTCTTCCTCACCTTGATAACAATATTGGTCCCCCATATATTTTTAAGGCAAGCAGTTATAAAACTCCCGGCAGATTACAGTATTGTTATATGTTTCCATCTTATCACCTTTCCGACTCTTCAAAACATTATGAACCAAATAATTAATTTGTCATTTTTTCTTGTTACAGCCAAAAGTTTACCAGTCCATTGCGTCGTTGAGGGTGTGTCCACATTGGAAGCTCTGGAAGCAGGGCCATCACCGGTTACCTCCAGACGACCGACGGTAGAAGCTGACAGCTATGTGATAATCCCCTCAGCAACGGCATTTAAGGATCTGGTGCCGTCAGCGCTAATAAGGCTGGGATATCCCCAAGACTGTTGTCCAATTGCTAAAGGTATGTTTCCATTTTCGATGTATTTTTTTAATTCATCCGATGAAATGTGTCTTCTCGTAATATTATGAGAATCAACAACGCCTTATCAACGGCTTACGGACGTGAAATATGGACCTTGATAAAGAATACTAATGTAGTGAAGAAGAAATATGTATGTAGGAAATACATAAGGACCCTGGGGTTATGAAAAGGAATGAGAATTTTAGGAAAGAATGTGGTATGGAAGCTAGTGTTCTTGCAAATATAAAAGTAACTAAAGTAAGATGAATTGGGCGTTTGGAAAGAATGAAAGAATGTAGGTATGAGGCAATCCATGACAAATGTAAAATGTATGTCGGAGGCGTTGTATGAAAATTGTTTTTTTTTTCGTTAGAAGCAGTTTCGTTAGAATTTTTTTTTTTTTTTTTTTTTTTTTTTTCAGCAAGAGTGTGTTTGGATTAAAAAAGGTCCTTAACGGACACGGCGTAAAGGAAAAAAATGATGCTTAGTTATACTTGAATTAACTTTTTCAGGATCAGTCGTCATAAAAAACTGGAAACCCCTCGCTATGGATCTAGTGTGCACCTCACCACTGGCTACAGTTGGGGAGGTTTTGGGAGAGCTGACCGCCCTGGCGACCCTCCGCATCCAGCTCCTGCGACCCCGAGCTCCTCTCTCACAGGACATGAGGGACAAACTTCTGAGGCTGTTACTTCTTCACGGACATACGCTGTTGATATCTACCGGATGTCCTTTAGATGAGGTATGTAATTTAACAATACATTATTGTTAATCGCGTCTAATTTATTTTTATTTATTTTTTTTTATTTATCATTCTCATCCCTAGGCCTTTTCAGGCACTTGGAGTTGTCAAAATTATACAAAATGTTACATAATGAATTTAAACAAAAAGCATACACACAATAAAAAAAAAACAAAAATTGCATGTGAAACAATCTTCAACAGTACACAAAAAAATAAACAAATGAAAATGAAGGCGAGGCTGAAAAGGTGTAAATGGCCCTCTCAGTCTCCTGTCAGCAAATGTAATTAAAAATAAATAGGTATATATAAACATCTTGAAAATCTCAAAAGGGTGATATTTTTTTATAATACAGAAAAATGCATATAAATAGAAAAAATACATATGTGGTCGAGGCTGAAAAGGTGTAAAGAGCCTTTCAGTCTCCTGTCAGTAAATGTAGTAAAAAAAACACAATCAACATATACTATAATAGCGTGGAGAGTAACTGAGATTAAAAAGTTTGGTTGACTGACAACAAATGAGAGCACTCCACCAAGGGGCCGTCCCAACGAGAATTCAATGTGGACTAATGGATAAACGGAAAGTTCAAGGGCAAGCCCAGTCGCAAACAAAAGTAGTCAAACCCTGTAATAATATAAAATAGGCTAAGTTTGATTTAACATCTCGTCAATAGAATAATAGCTTTGTTCAACCAGATACTCTTTTATCTCTCTCTTAAAGGTATCGTCATCCATGGACTTAAAGGGTTGCGGTAATTTATTATAGGCACGCACACTATGGCAAATGAAGCTCTTTGAGACCTTCGCTAGTCGATGCCTGATAGGCCGTATACTATCACCCAATCTAGTATCATGATCATGGTGGTCCGAGTTTAGGGGTGTGTTCGGCAGATTCCTCCTAGCGAAAAGAAGACATTCCCTGATATATGCTCCAGCCAATGTGAGAATGCCTTGTTCTTTAAAAGCATTTCGGCATGTCTCCCGGGGTTGCATACCTAGTAGCGCCCTCAGAGCTCGCTTCTGCAAAATTGCTACTCTTGAGAAATCTGCTCCCCCCCCCCAAACCATCACACCATAAACCATGACGGAGTGAAAGTACGCAAAGTACACGTTCCTGGCAGTTTTTATACCACATAAGTCTTTAATTTTTTTAATTGCGTAAATCGCAGAGCTTAACCTACCACAGAGCTGGTCCACATGTGGTGACCACTGCAGCTTCTCATCTATCATGACACCAAGAAACTTATAACTATTTACAACATGTAATGAGTTATTTTCTAGCAGTTGATTTGCTGAAATATTTTTATTCCTTTTCAGAGAGAAACAAATCGCATTGGTTTTCGTCATATTTAAAACTAAATTATTGGCATCAAACCATTGGTTTACGTCATCTAAAATTTTAATCACATTTTCAGCAAGACGCTCGTCAAACTTATTGCCCTTTATAAGGAGTGATGTATCATCTGCGTACATTATAACATCACATTTGCCCCTAACAGATTTTGGCAGATCATTGATGTAAATGAGGAACAAAAGTGGACCCAGAATTGAACCTTGCGGCACGCCATGTTTAACCTTACACATTTTGGATCGTGCGCCATTGATCTCTGTTGTCTGTTGTCTTTGGCTTAGGTAGGAGGCAAAGAAACGAATTTCTGAGCCACGGATGCCATAGTGTTCAAGCTTGCCAATGAGAACATCATGCTCAACGCAGTCAAAAGCCTTTGAGAGGTCACAAAAAATGCCACAGGCGTCACGACCTTCCTCAAAAACACGAAGTATGTTTTCAGTCAGGGACGCTATAGCATGACCAGTGGACCTATTTTTACGAAAGCCGTGCTGCTGAGCATGCAACACGTCATTGTCAGTCAAGAATTTGGTGAGTTGTTCACTAACAACTTTTTCCAAAATTTTACTAAAAACTGGAAGAATCGATATTGGACGATAGTTGGTAGGGTTTGACTTATCGCCTTTTTTGTATATTGGGATTAATTTAGCCATTTTTAATAAATCTGGAAAGACACCCTTCATTAAACATTCGTTAAAGATTTGGGACAACATAGGAGCTATTTCAATAATTATATATTTTAGAACATTGCTTGAAAGGAACCATAAGTCTTGAGTATTTGTGATTTTTAGGTTTTTTGTAATTTCAAGAATGTCATGGATAGACAATAATTTAAACTTGAATGTATTCTCGAGACGGGGATGATGTTGAAGATATTCCATAGCGATCTTTTTAGATGCGCCGACGTTTTTAGTTAATTCGTCAGCAATGTTAGTGAAGAAATCATTGAATGCATCGACAATATCCTCATCCATACTTCTCTCGACAGGCGCAGTGTCATTATTCAGGGGAGCCCTACCTGTTTCTTCCTTTATAATATTCCATACCGCTTTTATTGGGTTACTGGAGTTCACAATTTTATCATTCAGATAATTACTTTTTGCAATTTTACAAACACTTTTAAAAATTTTGCTATACCTAATTATGTAATTTCTAAAAGTTGCTCCACCAGTGTGTTTGCTTTTGTACAATTCAAATAATCTGTCTCGAGATATTTTTATACCTGGAGTTGCCCAGTTAGTAAAAGTTTTTTTGGGTTTCATTTTAGACACTGTAACGGGAATATGGGTGTTCAGATTTAGGATTATACAATTGAAAAAATTATGAAATAGTAAATTAGGGTCATCATCAAAATCTATAGATTCAAGATTTTCTTTTAAAGAATGTAAGAATTTTGGCATGTTTTTCTCATTAGGATATCTTTTTTTGACAATAGTATATTTTGGTACGTTATTGTGTTCCATAAAAAGGTTCGTGTGGATTAGTTGACCATCATGGTCGGAACCCACAAAACTACATAACTTAGACTCATGAACGGTGAGATCCGTGAAGATATTATCGATGCAAGTCGATGTTGTGTTAGTGGTACGTGTAGCTGTATAAATGCTACGTGTCAATGAAAAACAATTCATTAGGTCTAATAAGATGTTAGAATTATTAGTATTAGAATTAAAGTCCACATTGAAGTCTCCACAAACTACAACGCGTTTATTACTTTTAGATGTTATTTTATTTAAAATAACCTCTAAGATGCTCATAAAATTATTGAAATCTCCAGATGGAGGTCTATAGATACATACTATGATCAAAAATTTCAGCTCGGTACTACTAATTTCACAATGTTTCTCGACAGACATTTCTGTAATGTCCAATCTGTTTTTGGTACTATGTTTTCTATTAACAAGTATAAGACAGCCTCCTCTAATAGAGCGCCCTCTACAAAAGCTACTCGCTAATGAGTAATTTTCAAGTGCAAAGTTATAAATTTCATTCTTGCCAATCCAAGATTCCGTTATACATATTACATCTGGCTTATGTTCAGTGGCCGACAGATAAAGCTCAAGTTCCTTCCCTCTTAAGCCCTGAACATTTTGATGAGCCAGAATGAACCCTGTCTCATCTTTGCTGTTCATGGCCACGGAGGCGGATGGCCTCTCCCCGAAAAAGAAGAAGAGCCCACCGTCCGATCATAGCTCGTGCCAGCCACTGGACTACCCACAAGGTGGCTTAGATTCTCTTTACAAGAATCCACAGTAGTAGCGTTGATTGCTACACATATAGGTATCTTATGCGCAGTGTAATTAAGCAGCATAGATATTTGTTCACACAGTGTATTCTCAGTATTTGTTTCAATAATATGCACATTGTTTGAGGAACTTGTCATATTGTATATTTTGCAATTTATTTTGTAAATAAGCAAATTCACTTTACTATTTTTTAGGTACTTAATACTATTAATATAAAGGGTTATGTTTCTAAGTGTTGCTAACTCAATTATTGTCTCTAAATGTTTAAAATATTTTTGGGGATGTTTATAACTCTCATTCTTCCCTGTAAGTAATATCACTGTATCACCAAGTGAAGCCTTGTTCACTGTCGAACTCACATCGGCCACAGTGTTCTCCAGACGGCTTCCAGGCCTCGTCACACACTCCACACTACTCTTCACTCGGCTCTGCAGTCTCCGTCCTAGTCCCTTGGCAGTGTCGTCCCCCACAATGAAGACCCTGGGTTGCTTCACATTGCTTGATTTGATTTTATTGCGATTTTTTGTGTAATCGCAATAAAATCGTTTTGTAAGGCAGAGATGGTCAGAAATTCTTAGCAGTCCTGCGTTGATCTAAAGAGTTCTTCCAATATTTCCCTTTATTTTGGTCATTGGAGCATTTGAATTATGTAAATGTCCATCTCCTATTTGCATTATAAATAGATTAAATTAGTTTTGAGCAAATTGTGGTTAGTTTGCATTTTCGGTCTGAATTCATTAAGTTTGTCGGCCAAAATGACAGTTGGACGAAAATAGCGCTGTTTTTCCTCCCATAAGGTCCCGAAAACAAGAATGACCCTTTAACGCTGTAGGAGAAGGTCATTGAAGCCGCGAAAGATCGAATGCTGTGGAAGGCTCTTGTTGCTTCCCTATCTCCCTAAATGAGCTCACAAAAGGTGTATGTATGCATTGCTGAAAATGACAACATGCATACACTATTATGGTTAAACGCGGTTCGAAGCTAAGATCTTGAAATAGCTCTCATTCAACTCCAGCGGATGTTGATACTGCAACCAGGTCTGCCGCCTTTGCTAATTCAAATCTTGCCGAGAGCATTTGGTTTTCACTTGACTCTATACTGTATAACTGAATGTATGCCCAAAACTAACATCCTGCACAGTCGTAAAAAATAAAACAAAAGAACGCTTAAAAAACATGTAAAATAATATTCAACATTTCATTCACTCCTAATCCTTTAAGTGAAAGAACCCCTTGTGTAGGGGTTGGTTTTTTTATTTTTATTTACAATCTTCAATATTATTTCTCTCGTGATTAAATAAATTCCTTCAAAATGCACCCTTTCTTTCTGTGGGAACTGCGCCTACTAAGCGCCGTATCCACTACACAAAGGGATGATGTTTAACCCTTATTAGTGGCTTCTTGTGCTCTTTCCTCCCGGCTTGAGCCGCTCCCGCTTGTTGTGCCCTTGTTATTATTACCGCGACTGTTGTCAGCACTGCTTTAAATACCTTCTTAAAGCCCGTTCATACCGTGTCTTTCGCTATTCATATCAGCAAACATTGCTAACGTGAACCCGCGATTTATGCGGAGTGTAACACTACGAACGGTATAGAATAAAATATAATATACGGCCGTAGGTACTTCTTATGTAGTCTCAATCCTACGGGTTGGTTTGCAGCAAAGATCTGCATCTACTTTTCCATCTCGTCCGGTCCTCTGCAGCTCTCTTCAGCTCATATAATTGTTCGAGGTACTCTCGACGCGGCGCCCCCTAGCATTCGTACCCACAGTCATGCCCAAACGAACGTTAGAACGTTATTCATCAAATAAGCTCAGAATAAGCTCGTCTTTCACGACACCGTCCCAAATGGAATGCCAAACCTAGGTATAAGAAATCGAAGTGGATGATTGTCTGTTTTCTTCTAAAGGTCGATGTGAAAATACAAATGGCGAAATTAAAGAAAATAAATAGTGTGAAATGTATTGAATCAAAAAAAATATGCGTGCGCACAGCCTGGGCATCACGCAGAGAATAAATACATAGATAAAAATATCGATGCCTCTACAATATAAGCTTACAAATTATTCACGAAAATGACAGCTCTCGACAAATGTCACGTGATCTTGCATACCTCTAACCCCACGCGAAATATTTTTCGTTTACTAATCTATTTTTTTTTTCAAACTTATGACAAAACCTATCCTAATTTATTTTGTTAGTCGATAGTTGCTATGGCAATTATATCGACCGTGGGAAATATTATATCGTAGAAATATGTGATAATTTATCAATGATTCCTACATGTACCTCACTGTTGCTACGGCAGGAATGTCAAATTGTTCCCAGTTCTTAACTTGGTAAAGTTATATTGGGATCGTCTAAAGGTTTATAGAACAATCAAACAATGATGCACTGTTTTCTATGGCTGTCATCCGACAGGCTTTGCTGGTAGTGTTACAAAATTTCTAAAAAATAGTTATTTTTTCCATTAATTATCTTCCCTTTTATCAGAAAACAGAAAAAAGTGGACAAAAATCAAAATTGACCATAAATTGGAATTTAAAAAAAAAACATCCTCCTTAACACGTTACTCGCTGTACACTATATATGTACGTCATATTTATAATCGCTTATTATTCTATCTGCTGCGATATTTAGGAATATTATTTTCCTTGTTCTTAACGAAATAACAAGGCGCTCTACGTACACTCGGCTGGGCCGTTCTTGTATGGAAGTTAAAAAAGTGCTTCTAATCTTAATGTAATAGTGATAATTTGTTGCCTTATGATGTATTATAACTATCTACAAAATTTCAGGACAAAAAAATAAGATCTTCTGTCTCCGAATCGACTTTGAAGTTTTGTATGGGACGAAAATATCCCATACTAACTGACATTTTTATAATAATCATGTAAAATGATTACGGCCTTGTTTTTTTATTCATTTTTTTTTATTATACCTCAGATAATTTAATTACATACTTCTATTTATTTAATTACACAAAAATAATAAATAAAACTTTAAATTTTTTTATGTAATGTAAGTATATAAAATTATGTTATTTTGCAGTGATTGTTTTTGATAAATTGGCTTTGATATATATTTTTTACTCGTTGCTTTCTAAGCTTTTATATAATTTTCTCTTGAAGAATTCCTTCGAATAGTTGGCGAGGCTTCTTTGACAATTTCATAGATTGTCAAACTCCTTGGATATGTCAAGAAAAATTCAGGAAACTGTATTTATTCATCTTCGCCATTGTATGTAATGAATGCCGTAAGATCTTCGTTGGATACTTGTCGATTGGTGTTTCTGTTACATTTTGCTGTCTGTCTATTACGTAGTTCTTGTAAAAGATGCTTCAAAATTTACTTTCGGTACTCCAAGGATCAAAGGTGCGTGTTTTCGGGTAATTCGAGCTTTCACTATCCGGCGAGCGGTTCATTCTCTTACTACATACTGTATTTTGAGCGAAATAGCTTTTTATTTCAGTAATTACAGTTTATATAACAGTTTTGATCATCTGATTAATATATGGATAAGAAATTAAACTTCCATAGGTAACGGGAACAGTCACAAGGTAAGTTGGTGCACAAACATTAAAAATAAAGATAAGTTAAGGTCATCAAAATTTCTGAAAGAAACGCAGTCGCAGAATCCTATTAGCTTAGTTTAGCGATCTAACATGGAACATTTTTCCTGGAGCTCAGTTGCCTAAATCATTAAAAATAGTTCCTGTTGGTATGACTGTGCCAATTTATAATAAATATAATTGATCTTTTCGTAGATTATGAAATGATAAAATAGTAGATTTTGTTGTAATCACCTGGAACACAATATCAATTATTTTTTTCCAGTTGTTTTCCAATTTGGTCAGAATGCGTATGATGATTTGAGAAAGCATTATCAACATAATATGTTGATAATGCTTTTATAATATTATATATATAATATTATTTTACAAAAACTTTAATAATTATTGTTACTAGTCGTTTTTTTTTCTAGGTTACCGGCGACTCATTCAATTAGGATTACTTATGGTTTGCAATAAGCAAACAATTCATTCTAATGGTGTTATTAGTTTTTTCTCCTGCAAACTAATTATTCAATCATGTTTTTCGATATTTACCTACACTTATTTTTCATCACATCAGACGATAAGTAAAAGATCAAATGAAATATTGCTTTTTGGAAAGAAATCTGTAATCGATCTCTCTATCGGTTTCGGTTTTCCAAATTTTCCATCAATTTAGAATCAGTTGCCTTTAATACTCTGTTCATCTCTATATTTTGACTACTTTTTCTAATCACTTGCCTATAACTTTTGATTTAGGGCCATCAAAATACAATAGGTACTGGTATTTTTAACCCTTTTCTCATTTCATGAGATTTTCTCTGGTTTTTCGCGGCGCTCTATATACTTTGTTTTTATCTAAAATTGCATTTTTATGCTTTATATCATACAGGACTGATTATTCCGTCATTTTTATGAGATACCATCTTAAAAAATATGAAGTTAAAGATATTTTTAATTTATTTATACCTGCTTCAAAATACGATAAATTTTACATTTTTTTGAAATTTTGAGCTCAATTCGGAGACAGAAGATATCTTTCAAATCGAAAAATATTTTGCATACCTATTATGAACAGCATTTAGCACTAAAGTATAACTATTACGTTAGCAATAATGGAAGAAACGCAAATCGGCCCGGCCTAACGTACACACGTACTAATGAGAAAGAGACGAGTATATACTGTCGTTGTTATCCTTTATGTTTTAAACGTAAGAGATAGTCGCGGGCTGTTTGCACTGGTGGGAGAGGGAGGCAGATTTAAAAAGCCGTACACTTGATGAGCTAATTAACAGCACGTCTTTACCACGTTTTTTATTTATTTTTTATTCATATTGCAACCAATTTTCAGACAGGCTATACAAAGGTGTCAGTAGAACCGGCATAAATCACTGTATTAATCAATTTTCCAAGTCGACTGATGTGAAACCAAAACATGTTCAACTTCATGTAAAATAAGTAGAAAAATCTGATATAAAAATTAGACAGACAGGCGTCTTGATAACTTTGTTCTGTGACAGTTTCTGTCAAACGCCAATTCGATTTCAAAACAACAATCAAATTATATTATAGAAACTACTAAGTGGGTTACATATTTTAAGTTTTCTTAAACTTGCTAATGTTTCGCGCAACTTGCTTGATTTTTTTCTTTCAAATGGACCTTCTCCTTACAATATCAAACTTATCAAAAAAAAATTAGCGAAATTGGTCCATTCATGACCTGACCACGGAAAACAGATTAATACAAAAACATAGGTATAGCTACTAAAAAAAATGTGATATTTTTTATTTAACATACAGACAAGAAATTGATACAAAAATAAACATTACGAAACATTCACCAGTGAAGTATATAGATTTAAACTTAAAAACTGTGATATAGATAAGTAGAAAAATAAATTTTGTAATACAAATAATAAACTTTGCTTTGGCAAAATTTGGCATCGTTAAAAATGATCTCTACCATCCAACCAACGGGCAAATGAGAAACAAACTTTTTGAAGGAATAAGAACGGGATATTTTTCATTTAGACAACTATGCTACAGAGGTCCGTATAATCGCCTCATATACGGTATTATTCACATACAGAGTATAACTGAGTGTTGTACTTAAAGAAGAACCATCAGTGGTGTTGTTTTGTTTTAATAAAGGATTTCCTTTTTACGTACCCCTTTCTTAAGGGTCTCATTCCTCGTGTAGGTACGCTAAGTTAAATACATTTTAACAATGTTTGGAAGATCATAGCGATTAAGCTACACAACATACTCCCTTTCTGGCCCCACTTAAGGGCAAAGCGAGACAACAAGAGCCCTCCACCGCGCTCGATCTTGTCCAAACCCCTCAGCTCTGCTTCGAAAGAACAGATTACTGTATGAGAGGGTCTTCCTTCAGGAACTTGAGAGGAAGCACAACATTCTCCCCTGCTAATTGTCATTGGGCATCTCTATCACATATTGTCTAATTGGTACTATCAATATTTCGGCGAGTCCCCGTTATAAGAAACAACCAGTGAAATAGAACATATTGATTGTAATGGAAATCATATAAACAAACTAGGAATAATATGTTTATAGTTTGTCAACCTCGATAGCCTATTGTCAGATTTCGGGTTCGACTCCCGGTCGGATCAGTTTTTTTTCTTCTTAAAATACATACTCGAATTGAACGAGACCGGTTGACTGGTAGAGATTTGTAGTATTAAGCTTTTACTGACACCCATGTATAGACGAATATTTCATTTATGTTTGTAACATAAGACCAAAAAATGACGTTTATTCGAACAGATAGATTTCGTTCTCAAAGAAGAAAGAAAAGAGTGCAGGTTCGTTTTCTCTGTCTACCCTCCCGGATCCGGATCGCCTTTCTAGTAAGTGATCGCCGCCTACCGAAAACGTTCCCCGCGGGCCATAAATCTATTTATTGGTGTCTGTGTTCTTTTGTTTGAAAATATATACGCACACACGTTTCCCATACAAGTACCGTGTGTATTTTCATTTTAAATATTCACTTTGTATCTATATCAATATAAGAAAATAGGGAATTGGTTACCAATCCACATACTTCACCAAACACAGTAGGTAAAACGAATTTCTCCTCATATATTAATTAATTAAAAGACCCACCCTTGGTTGTAAAATTATAGAAATTCTCCCCCGAAGAATGTAAGAACGTATTCTCTCTTCTAGAAAATGATTTTAAGACGCGGAACAAAAAGTATTACCACTATTATTATGAGTGAGTGGTGCGGGGTAAAAGGGGGCGGTTTAGTGTTAAGTGTAAAAGGGGTTAAGATTCTATAATAACCAGCTACTTACCTGCGTACCTCTACTAGTAGAAGCAATAATAAGAATACAGTAAAATCGAGCTTAGCTCATTCATTCATTTACAAAATGTACGTTAAGCGATACCCATTTTTTGTAAATTTTCATATACACATATGTTAGCCGATGTGCATATACGAGGGGTTGCCTATAAAATTATTTTGATGATACTAGGGTTTTTTTTCATGTTCAACAGTTCACAAAGACTAGGCAGACTTTAATAAATTGCTCATACTTTTCTGACATTTTAATAAAATAAATATATAAATAAAACTCTTCTATACACGGGTGTCAGTATAGCCGGCGGAACTTAATGCTTGTAGCATTCTCAACCGGTCTCGTCCAATCTGAGACAGGATTCCAACCCCGAGTAGAAATTTCAAGTGAAAAAACTCATTGAAAATTTCTGACCTGACCGAGAATCGAATCCAGGACCTTTCGATCTGAAGTCGGAGCCTTTGCCACAAGGCTACCTAGGTCGGTTAATCATTTATTTTATACATCTGACAACTGACTGGTGGAGCTCTGATCCTTAAAACAGCAATGATTCGATTTTGAACGGTCTGTCAAGGGATTTTTTGCCGGCAATTGAAAAGAGAAAAAAGTCGTAGGAACCCAGGTCAGCGGATTGGAGGTCAAGACGTTTAGGCACGTTTTCTACATTCAAAGGACGTTGTTGATGTTAGGTGAATTAAAGATTTGTATCTGTTAAACAAAGCAATGATGAAAAAATCAAGCAACAGATAACAAAATAACGGCAATTGAGGCAGAAATGTTTGTTAAGTCACCTATTTTGGCATACAATCATCACTTTTAACTTCATAAAATTGTCAGTGCGCTACACGAATAGCCGTAATGATAGGTCCCACCGATGTTCGCTTGTACCAGCGGATAAGTATGTTACATAGTATGAAAGTACTCCCTCCCACTATGTCTTACACTAGACAACAGCTAATAATATTACGTGTTATATAGAAAAGGAGTTGTTCTTCTCTTTTGATCTTATCAACAGTTGTATGACGAATAATGCTCTATAATCTTATTATGAAAGTGGAAAGTGGTGCAGAGGAGTACAGGTTATCACCGAGATGTTTTATTACCCCCGCCCACTCTCTCTCTCACTCCATCCCTCGCTAATTCCTACCTTATCCCATTCCTACACTGCGCCCTCCTTTTAAAACGTCTATTATGAGAATGTTTCAATAATAGTTTTTATACACCCCAACGATTCGGTACAACTTATACTACTTTACCCGATCAGAATGGATGATGCTCAGCGCTAAAACAACAAGCCGTAGAGAGTGAATCTCTTTTTCTTCTAACCAATCCATCATGCCATGTCTTACTTACATAATCCTCTTTTCTACCCAAAAGTTATTTTCCTTCTGATCAGACCGTCCTCGAGGACGGAATCTATGTTGAGTGAGACCGATTGACGTCGAATCCTCGTCTTCTTACACTTCCTTTCAGCGTATAGTATATTCTTTCATCTTTCATCATCATATAAATCTCAACTTAATTGGAATCACATTCCTTAACCGTCCACACCACATCTTCCTCAGGTCCACAATTATGCTAACATACATCTTTCTTTAATTGAACAAAACTGTCATTGCTAACATTTCCGTACCAGATTAAGTAATTCTTCTCGTATCCTTTAAAAAATCGACCTTTGTAGCCAAGTTGTTAGATGCCGATATAAGAATGTTCCGTGTTCAATGTATTTCTGCGTCTTTAGCCTACAATTCCTATTCGAGGTGTCATGTTAGACTCTTTTAGGCAATAGTTCATTTATTCATAAAAAAAAATCTTTTTGCAATATTATTAATCTTTCCTAATCTTCCCCATAATATGTTGTTTCGAACTGAAATTGTTTGAAATTGGTCCTATTTTAGTTTTTTAATGCTTGAAGAAGCAAAATCATACAGATATATCAAACAATCGGCATGTATTCTTAACCTATTAACGACTGGTACTTTTTTCACCAACTCTTAATTCAAATATCTTTTTTTATTAGTCATAATAATAGGCGTGAGTCATGTCTAGGAATTGACTGATTTATTCGATATTCCAAGTAGTAAAATGAGGAAATAATCGCTGTATTTACGACCTTAATCCAAGTCTTTAATACGAATTTATTTATTTTGTTTGTTGTCACATAATAAAGCCTCTTATGTGCTTTGTTTCCTAAATCCATCTCTTATGTGTTGATAATTAGAAGGTGTTTGTTTCTCGACTGGTTTTAACTTTTATGCGATCTTCAGTTTTAAATAAATATTTTAAGAGATACTTAGATGACACGATAAATTAAAGACATAGGTACATTAGTTGCGTCACCCAAATTTGATTAACTTTGGATCCAGATGTTACCTTCTTTAACTGTTTGTTCAGAATATCATTTCAGCATGTTCGCAAGCTGCTGAATGCTGAAATTTTCAGTCCTTCGGGTATTCTTAGTTTTGGTAATCTGTCAAAATAATAATATGAACGAACAAAATCTGCCAAAATAATGTGCAACATCAAATTCAAAATTAAAAAGTTCTTAATTCAAATTTGAAAACGTTCGAATTACGTAATGTAAATAATAATGCGACTAAGTGATTCACATACAGGGTGGCTCTTTTAAACTTTTTTAGATTTTGTTTTGAATATTTTTGAAATCGTCAATGTGCTTTTTGCATAACCTCCAGCTTCTAACGTCTTGGGATTTTTTCCTTAATTTCTTAATACTTACTCGAAAATATATTATTAGGTATTTCAGTTATAGGCATATCAACTGTAAAATGTACTTACCTTAAATATGCACATTTGCTAGATTTTAGGTGAAAAATAAATTAAAAAAAAAAAGTCAATATAAGCATTTTGATAAGGATATTGTTCTACAAAAACTCACAAGTTGATCCTTATGTTTTGAATTTCATACCGAATTCTGAAGGCATATTTAATTCGCTGAATTATTGTTGGAATATTGCTTTTAATATAACAGCGCCTGAGGCTTTGAAAGTCTCAAAAGTTCCGCCAAAGTAGGTGAGTCTGTTTTCGAGAGTTAAGCTACTATTGGCATTTAACGGAAGTATATCGCATACATCCAATATCATTTCAGGCAAAAGCGCCTATATATTTGGTTTTACAATTATTTATCTAGTTAACACATTTATACCCAACTCGATTATTTTTAGTATAGCGAAAAAAAAAACTAAATTGATGAGAACAGAATGATTCGTTTCTTCTGTGTTTTGCTTTTTACAATTCAATTTTTTTTTTCAATTTAGAATTACACGATCGGAATTAGTGCTACTTATATTATGTAAAAGGATAAAAAATGAATCTTCAATATATTTTTCATATTATAGAAGACTTCCTGAGAAAAAGAATATTCGATGATAATTACTAACATGAGCTTGATTTTTAAAATGAAGTGGTTGGTAGACTGGCGGTTACAACGCCGGCTTTTGTACTGTTTGTGCGAACGTCGTGGTTCGATCCCAGGCGCCGACCATCTTCCTCTTTCACGACACAAGCTTTAAGTAGCTTACTGTGAAAGAGTCAAGGAGTGTATTTGTGTTCATTTTTAGTGAGCACAGATTCATTTAAAAAAAATATCTTGTACTCGGATAATAATAATAATAAAACACTTTTTTGGTAAAAATATACAGATTAATCAACCAAAATTGGCGGGCTTATTGCCTAGGGCAATTTCTTCCAACCAACCTATATACCTTGGATATTGGTTACAAGTGATTCAGATAGTTTTAAACGAAAAATGAACGCACTTTGACTTCTTAGTCACACTTTTTGGGTCCTTTCCTTTACCATTGAGGACGGTGAGCAGCAACCGCGCGAGAGTTCTTGGTGCTGATAATTCTAGGCAGAACTAGTAGGTGTGCGACTGTTGACTGTTTTCCATAGAAGTCGACTTCCACAGAAAGTTGATTCTTTTCACAATACATTTTTTCCATAAATTATACATATACTCAGATCACATCTACAATAAAAATTGAATCACTAAACATATTTCAATAAACCTCACGGTGTCTTGACTTTGCCATAAAATCTCTTTAATGTTTTTAAAAAATCTTTTATCGAATTAAGAAAATCTTACACGGTTGAATGAAGCTGCTGGGGCTAAAAGGGTTAATTGAATGAGGGGAAGAGTACCTCTTGTAGAAACGGTCCGAGATAATTCCATCAGAATATTATTATCGTTTGGAGGAACACCTCCCCTTCCTACGCTAACTCCATCTATCTTATATTCTTGATAACACTCTCTTAGTTCCAAATTTCAATTCGCATATCAGGGGAGAACAACATTTTTTTATGATTTTCTTCTTGTAGTGAAATCGCAAAGGTGCGTCATGTGAAGAGAGTGCCTTCTCTGAATTCTCTTGCATTGCATTCTACGGCTCTCGAACAGACCAACAAGTGCGAAAAGTAATTACATTGTAACACACCCCTGGGAAAAGAAAATGATGACAAATAATGACCATTCATTATTTATTTATTGACTTTCGACCCTCAATCATTTTTGGCACTGAGAAGTCTCATCAATTTTAAATTTATTTTTTTATACTTTACATCGTATTAACAAAAAAAATTACAAGTTTTATAAATAAGATCAACATAAACTATACGATGTACCTACTTGCTCTCTGTATCTTATTAACATAATAATTCAAAAAAGTTGGTTTAAATGGGTTCAATTCTTTCGACGTATCTATACAATAGGTAAACATACATCACATGTGATGTACTTCCTACTACACCGCCATCTTTTGAATTTTTTAAAAAGTAAAGCAATTATAGAGGAATTGTTTTGATTTCAAACTTATGACCCTTCGAATTTCATCCTGCATCCGAATCAACGATAACTCTTACATAATGCAATGAATTATAAGCTAAAATTTATTAAGTTTTTACATCGTAAATTGCATTTTATTCATGTAATGAGCCAAAATATTTTTTTTAATTGGGTTTGGTCGAAGGTCGACTGGCGGGACAGCTAGTGTATAATAAGATTTTTTATCAAAAGCAAAAGAAATAAGATAATTTGTGTGAGAAATGTATTGTCAGGTGGTAGAAGCGAAAAAAGTGTGCTTAGATAGAAAATATTGAAGGTCTGTTCTCTATGCTTACCCCTTAACGGACGCGGTATAGAGGGTTAAAGCTACACCACCTATATAAGAAGGCCTAAGCGCTGGTGGCCATTTTGCCTCTAACGTCACATCCGTGGCCCAGGCCGCCGGCGCTGTATATCAGATATCATAGAGTATAGGTAAGTACATACAGATATAGGCAAGTGCATACTAGGCCTTACAATGTGACGTCACAGTGCCAGCGCTAAGGCCTTCTTATATAGGTGATGTTGGTTAAAGAAACAGCGTATATATTTTTTTTGCAACGTTTTTTTCGTGTTTCGAAGTGTGTGGGTTGCGTACCCCTGAACCTATATCGAAACAATATCTCCACTAATTTCACATCAAAATATCATCTTCAAATAACTCATTCTTATTCAGATCAATATCGTGTAAATACATTCCGATTCACAAAGCGAAACTCGGAATATTTCTACCTACTTATGATAATCATCCTCAAGTTCCTTTCTGAATTACGACTCAGTAAACGCCGGCATAACTTTGAGGAATCGAAAGAAGAATAACGTGAAAGAAAGTTGTAGCGTTTAATCTATGTGATTACATGAAAATTATTCGAAACACAATTATTCGAACGGTAATTATTCGACGCACAAATTTTTCGAACAAACATATGATAGAATTTACAAAATGTTCGAATTTTTACGACATCAGTGCAGAGCTAAAAAAAAAAAAAATAATTATGATACTCCATCGTTATTGGTCTGTTCTCCTAGGACTACGGTACCGCTATAACGGTAGCGGTGAATGTCAGTGTAGATCATTGTCAATATTGTTACCGTAGTAACAAAAAACATTGCCGTCTTATCAGACGACGGACCGCTTCCTATGAACCCGGTGCATTACACCACATATTTGTCCCTTACACTATTTTTTACGCTTTATCATACTGAATAAAAAAAAAACTAAATAATTGTGAGAGTTATTCTTCGTCTTCGCAAACCTTGATGGGAGGTATACCAACACTTAGCTCTAAGCCAACTGTCATTCAGCATCGTTAACACGTGTCCCAGTCATGTCTCTCTCGCATTTTTTCTTTGCATGTCATGCATGCCTGAAATTTCCTTAATGCTTCTCTTTCTTACCTTTTCTTCGTTTTATTATGATTCACTATTAAACCCTCTCACACCGTGTTGCGCTCCTTCGAAGTAGGTCTGAGGAATCTGGACATAGTGTAGGAAAAGGTCATAAACATTGCGCAATGGAGAGCTTTTGTGGGTGCCTAAGCCTCTAAGTGCGGTGTAAAGGGATTTCGGATTTGGATTAATGTTTTATTAACACTCCTGATTTTATTATGGATCATCATATGTATCGTGTAAGGATCTCTTCCAGCCAGCCTCATAATTTGCCTTAAATAAGAAGGAGTCTGTCTGATTTGGACGATGTCATTCAAAAATTTAGTAGCGCCTTTTCTAGTTATAAATGTAAGATTTGTTGCATAGCACGTGTATTAAGATTTCGACGCAATAATCGAGTATGAAATTTCAACAGACCTAGTATGTGCTGAAAAGCAAACAATGATTACGTTGGTCATTAAAAATAGTTTTAATATTATACTCTTATGATAGCTTCGTTGTTTGAGTTGGCTGTCAACTCTAGCGTTTTAATTACTGTATGAAATTCTTAATCTCGGTAAACAGCGTTATAATGTGGGTCTTGACTCATTCAGGGTCTTCCACACTCATCTCAAGATCATTATTCAAAATACCGAGTCTTGTTATGCAAAATTCCAAGACTTTTATTATTGGACTGATGATGTTGAGGAGTCTTTTCTTATTCCTAAGAGTTCAATTCATTAACTGTTGACCGCTGAACAGGCGTATCCTATTTTGGTATTGAGTCCTATACAGGTAATACGGTCATATCGGTGAGGGTTTCTCTCCATCGTCTCTTATTCCATGTTTCTTCATATCTGAAGGTTGTGACCGAATGCCAATCTGGTCTCCGCATCCTTGAAGTTTTCTTCCCAGTCCTTCCGGCACTTTATCAATTAATCGCCTCGGTCATCGTTGACCCCAATTACCCCTTGGAACCCTTTTCTCGAATCTCGATCGATGGATTTTCAAAAAGCATTTTTATGCCTTTTGTATGACTCATTTAAAAAAACCTAGCCATCGAAATACGAGAATAGGGTCCCTGATCTGGTCCAGCCATCGCACTAAAGCTATTCATGCATTTTCATTAAAATTTGACGGTGTGAGATCGACAGGTGACCAATATGGGATGATTTGTGGAATTTTCTCCAAATTATCTCATGAAAAAATTAATATGGTATATTTCGTTATTAAATCCGAATAACTTTGTCAAAAACATCCGTAAATCACCAACGTCACAAAATTTATGTAACCCACCAGAGCCACGGTTTATATCGCGTTCAATTCTATCCACCCTGCATCTCATCCAAACAAAAGTTACGAGATTGATGGCAAGTACGGAGCGAGAGCCAGAACAGGTATACGAGCTCGTATACTCGCATATCAACCTAGCTGAAACAAGACCATCGCCTCAACGTGAGTTTGTTTGCCGACTCGCGCCTTAGATAATAACGTGATAACCTGAAAGATTTATTTGATACCGTCTTTAAGAAAAATACCCGTGATTTATGACAGTATCATCATGTGATTAGCTCCGCAGTAACAGACTTCTATCGCACGTCATTTATTCCACAACTTCTCAAAGAGTTGAACAGATGTTGCATATGATCATTGCTATGATTTGGAAGCTATTTACACTGTTAACCGTTCTCAATAATCAATAATTTCTTCGAACACATTTACTCTTTTTATCAATAAAATTATCCAACGGAATAATCTTGGGCATCTTGATAAATTGAATACGACTGGGTCTAAGATGGTTCCCTGGGGAATCCCGTTAGAATCTAAAGTTAAAAGTTAAAATTTTTGAAGTTAAAAGCGTGTTAAAGATGCTGGTTGGTAGTTTGTTTATTTTTGTGCTTTTTTTCTTTAATAAAATATTCAAAATGTAATAGAATTATAGGAATTTCAAAGGAGTCTATCTAGATTCTATAGGCGTTTAATACCTAACAAATCTAACTGGATTCCAAAATTTTCAGTTATATTCACTCATGGATTTATATTCCTGTTTGAATTATTGATAAGTAGTGCACAAATGTAAAAACTAAATTATTCACTGAATTTGTTAAAGTAAGACAATCCGATGATGACAATTCATAAGTGCGGGTAACCTTCGGGACGACAGCTAAATCTGATGATAAACAAAAGCCTCTACAAGATATTACTACCTCATCTACGTGCTATGTTAAATTTATTGGTATCATCTTGTTTGTTCTTTGTTTCCCAAGCATATCTTTACTTAACATTATCGTCATGATTACTTTTAGCTCTTCAGTATACTTACCTACTCATAACCGCGTTAAGTGGAAAATTTGTAATCAATTAGCCAAGAATTTCTTATGATTTTTCCTGTTTAAATTGTTAAACTCTAATTTAATTTCATCTCTCTTGAACGCTTCACTATCAATGCAAAAGAAGTCATAGAAATTGAATAGCTGCTTATTTGATTAAATGATGGATTTTTTTTCATAATCCTCTTTTATCTTTGAAACTTTTCATTGCCTAGTAATCATGGCTTTTATTAAGAAGACCAAGAATATAATTAATCTTGGAAATGTAATCAAATTCGGTTAGAAGGTTTCTTCATTGAATCGAGTTTTTAAATTGAGCTTTTATTTTATTTCAGGTTACCCTAGCGCAGTTGTGTCGGGGATCTTCGCTTCCTCCCGGACCACACAGCTACCACGAGCCAAATGAAGAAATCAGAAGAAAGTTTGATATGTGGTGGGCTTCTCAAATCCAACCACGTCCTACTCCATTTAGTCCACGCCCACCTCCGTCACCTCTCACCACAAAACTCGATCGACCTCCATCATTGGGGACATTGCCAGACCACGTACATCCCGCTTTACAAACTGTTCAAAGCCAGTATCCCACTCAAAAAACAAGAATGAGAACAAGTTTCGATCCTGAGTTGGAATTACCAAAGTTACAGAGATGGTTCGCAGATAACCAGCACCCAAGTCGACAACAAATCCAACAATATGTTAGAGAACTTAACAATTTAGAATCAAGACGGGGTAGAAAACCACTGGATGTCAATAATGTGGTTTACTGGTTCAAAAACGCCAGAGCTGCACAAAAGAGGGCTGAACTGAGAAATATTGGTCCTGGGGGTCTTTCCTGTCATTTATCTCTAAACGGGTACAACAGCAGCAGTCATAGTCCAACAAATGGATCCATGCTCATGCCGCACGATGTTTACATGTCATCTGATAGATTATCTGAACACCATTCTTTAAAAAGTCCCCTATCGATCAGTCCGGGTAGAGGACATCCCATGTCAATGGTTTCGGAGGATAACATGTCTAACGGAGGATCTGATGTGGATGATGATGATATGATGGATGACCAGAGAGACGATGATCGTCCAGAATCACCAGAAGCTCCACTTTCACTCATCACTACCAAAAAAGAAGTGGAGCCTGAAACTATCAAGCGAACATCTCCCAAGCCCCCGGACATACCTAAGGTGAAAATTTCTTTAATTTTTTCTAATATTTATATGTAACTACCCTTTAATAAGTAAAATTTTAAAGTTGATGTTTTGATAATACAATATTAAACGTAGCTTATTGAAATCAAACTGATGGTATTTTTTTCAGATAGACGCGATAAAACAAGAACCCATGACTGATGATTCCGCAAAACCACAAGATCTATCTCCAGACAGCTTCAACACTAACAACAATAACAACAACCACGTAACCAACAACAACAAGGACAACGAACAGGAAAACAACATTTCTGATGAGGAGGAAGAGGAAGAAATTGATCATGAAGTCACCGATGATGAACTGAAATCAAACCGAAGATCAAGCGAAGAATCTCTGCAAACCATGAACCCGAGCAGAGTTGCCGATATGAACAGACAAAGAATGCGTTCTTTTCGTTCACCAAGTCCAACAGATCTAATGAGTGGTGGGCAGTTAGTCCCGAAATGTCCTCCAGGATCAAATTTGGATAGGTTTTCAGCAGCGGGGTTTCCCATAGTCCCAAACTCTATGTTTAGTCACAGTTTCATGTATATGAGTCATTACATTCCCGGATTATCTCACGGGGGTCTGCCGACGTCTCCTCCCGGATCCAGCGCGATGAATCTCTCAGCAATAGCTCTGTCCAATGCTGCTGATGAAAGGCGGAAGAGGAACAGGACGTTCATTGATCCAGTAACGGAAGTTCCGCGTCTTGAGCAATGGTTCTCACTAAACACACACCCCTCGCATAATCTCATCATCAAATACACCGAAGAGTTGAACAGGATGCCGTATAGGCAAAAGTTCCCTCGGTTAGAATCTAAAAACGTGCAATTCTGGTTCAAAAACCGTAGAGCAAAATGCAAACGTTTGAAAATGTCTCTTTATGAGCCAGGACCTCCGGGTTCCTTGTCTCAATACCACATCAACGAATAAACATAGGTATACCCACAGAGTATTTTAAAAGTCATTATCCTTAAGGTTTTTTTTATTCATCGTATACGGCTGTTGATAACAAGAGCAACTAACTCAAGGATCATTTATCCAATAGTTGATCTGCAGTCTACAAAATTTTGTATACAGTAAAATCAAAATACCTATATGTTAATGTTTATTATAAATTCAATCTTGTCATTCCGTTTTTATTAATTGTGAGTTATGCATATTGTCGGGAAAATGTGTAGGTATGTAGGAATATTGTATCCATCAAATGGATTCCAAAAATATGTATCATAAATTTTCATTTATATCGTGTAATAATAAAGTAAGTGATTTGTGTAATGTAATGAAGTAAAATCGTCAGTAAATCTCAAATCTCTACGGTTTCGATTTGAAAATCCGTAATCTGGTTTTTAGTATTTGTTAATTAAGTAATTAAAATGTTTTTTTTTTTTACGTTTTTGCCACCGTTTTATGAACGTTTATAATGAGCTCTTAATAATTTCATATAATGATTTCCTACAAAGCTCGTATCAAAGAAACTTATACATAGGATTACTATAAAATTATTGTGTAATTTTATTATAAACATTTGTAATTATATTATAAACATGTGTAATTTCATTATAAACATGTGAAATAAATTATAAACATTTGTAATTATATTGTAAACATATTGTGTAATTTTATTTTGTTTTGAAAACAAAAATAATTAATTTCAAACACAAAGAGGCTGTAGAAATACTAGTAAATTAATTAAAATTAATGTTAACCAAAGATCTATTACGATTATGAAATTTCATTAATTTTTAAGATCGATTAAGGGCAATGTTATCTTAATAAGGTTTATTTAAAATTAAATTGTATACTTAAAGAAAATTTAAAAACAAAATCATTACAAAAAATCGAAAAAAAAATATCACGATGAATGCTTGTTATTTTTGTCTCTGTGATATAATATTATTATTTTTGTTATATTTTTTTATTATTAACAATCTTATTTTTTTTTTATATTTATCAAATATAAATGAAATTATGTATAAAGAACATTCCTCAATTATTAGATATACTTACATAATGTGATTTTCAAAATTAAGATCTGTGTTTTTTTATTCAAAATTTCTAATATTATTTCTATGTCTAGGCTTGTTTATTGAAAATAAAATAAAAACATTTACTAAAATTATTATACAAATATCCATATAATCACACAATTATATATGTAATTACATACATTCTATTAACTTTTTTTTATTATGATTTGATTGTTATTGTTTAGAATTAAGCTCAAAGTTAAGTATGTTTAATTTCTATGTCTTATAAATAAATATTATACACTTTTGTAGTATTTCTCGTAAATATTTATATAATATTTAATTATAAAAATTAATGTGTAAAATCACAAAACTGGAAAATATTAAAGTAAATAACTTTTAATATTAAATAGTGAAATATAATATTAATATTATTCTTGTTCATACTATGTTTAATCATTTAGTAATGTAATTGTTTATATACATAGTTATTTATGTAATTATTATCTTCTGGTGTTTTGCTCATTTAAAAATAACGGATTTGTAAATAAAGATCTGAATAGTAGAAAATTAACATGACTCTTTTATTTATTTAATTTTTTTTTTTTTTTTTCAAACTTTTGTTCTTAAGCCCCCCATTTACTATCACTCCACCAAATGAATAGGGTAAATGGAGGTATATTCGTGATATGAATTGTACAATCAGTTCTGCAACTCGCTATATTTGCCTATCAGATCCTAAAATTTCCGGATTTATGTGGTTATAGTTTAACTTTGAAATTTAGGCCAACTTGAAGTATAAAATGCACACAGGATATTTTATTTTTATTTTTTTTCTCTTCAACATGTGTGTATGTAATATCGTGATATGGAAAGGTAATTCCGTGATAATAGGTAGTTAATAACGTGATAACTTTTTAAAATCGAAATAAATGCAAACTCAATAATAAAATATCTTAATAGGTCCAATTATGTTTTATTAATAACAATCATGCTTAGTTAGGTTTATAAATTTAATATAAAATGCTTATTTCTAATAATAATTTCAATACTAGGTAGATAATATTTTAAGCCAATTCCGCACACTCATCACACATTACATACAAATCATCTTCACCAGGGGCTATATTTAGGCATAAATTGTGATATGGCCTCGTACAGTATGAGCACTGTACCCATTCCCGGCCATTTTTTTCTCTCACGTCGTCGGAATACTTGGAATGGCACTTGTTACAAGTCCAATCTTCTTCGGACTTTTTTTTAGAGTTCTTGCTCGTAGGTTTGCTCGTAAATGCCTGGTCTGATATTGATTTGGATGATCCCGGCGCTGCCACCATAGATGCTGAAGACATGCCTGAAGACACAGATGGTGTGGACGATTCAGGTCCGGTATTTACTTGGTCGTTCAAACATTTTGCGGAAGAATCGATTTTTTTCCTATTTGTTTTTCTCTTTTTAGCTGACGCCGTCGGGATCACCAGTATGTTACTGATGGCAGAGAGCACAGTTGAGTGGTTTCCAGTCTCAACATTGTGGCTTCTTTCTTGCATTTGTGGTGACAAGCTCCTTTCCGTCAGTCGTGATGGTGCCAGAGCGTCGAGGTGAACAGCGTCTCTGTCAAATGGACAGATCCCACATTTTTTGAATGCATTCGTTATATTGGCGGTTGTAAAGCTCTTGAAAAAAGCAGGGTTAAGAATGTTGTGAAAATGGGTTCTATCGGGTTTCTGAGTTGGATGACGGATCATGTACTCCTTCACACTATCGTTCCAATGGCTCTTAAATGATTTATAAATACCCACATCTAACGGTTGCAAGATGTGAGTGTTGTGAGCTGGGAAAGTGAAAAGATAAATTTCATTTTGTTTTGCTAGATTGATTATATCTGGGGTAATATGTGAGGCATGTGAATCCAACAGCAGCACCACTGGACGACCATCTGGAATAGCCGTAATGAAAAATTTGAACCATTCCAAAAACAGGTCTGCATTGATCCATCCTTTGGGTGATAGTCGTACAATGGCATTTGGCAAGGCATCCTGTCTCAGGTTATCGCTCCATCTCACTCCTTTAAATATTATAAGTGGAGGAATCCACGTCCCATCTGCACACACACATCCCAATAATGTGGTATTTTCACCTCTCTCAGCATATGTGCGGTTGTACACGTATTTTTTACCAATCGAAGTTACAACTTTTCCTTTGTTGGTCACATAGTTGAGTCCAGTTTCATCACAATTCCAGATACGATTACTCATATCTTTAAGGCCCAATTCATTTAGTTTATTTTCGAGTTTGGTGTAAAAATCCTGGATAATCGTGACATTCGCCATGGATGCCCTATAGGCAGATAAATTTTCGGCTACCCTTAAAGACAGACCGTATCTTTCTTTGTACGACTGCCACCACCACTTACTCGCTATTTCTTTTTTCGATTGATCATGGTTCAAATAGTTTAGCCTTTCGCAGGACTTCGCTAGTTGAAATGCTGTCTCTCTTACTTGGCGAACGGTCAGTCCAAAGCCTAGTTCCTGCATCTCCAAAATGTAATTCAATAATTTCATTTCGACTGAAGAAGGCAGAGCGAAGGGTCGACCAATTTTTGCTACCGTTTTATCTTCCCTGGCCACGTAGTCCTTTACTGTACTCCAGTAGCCTTCGAAGCCGCATAAATGGTAGAATGGTTCTCGATCACCATTTTCACAGCATTTTGAATGTCTGAAAGCGCATACTGTCTTCGTTTTTTAGGTTCAGGTGCCATCTAAATCAAAAGAATATATATTGACAAAATTAACAGGTAATATCGTGATATTTTTTTTTATGGAATATCTGAAAATAAATTGTGCGTAAATTATCTCTTAGATATATGCCGTGAAGTGACAAAGCTGATAAAGTGATAAAATGCATACATAATTAAAAAAAAAAAAAATGGCACTGTCAAAGTGCTCTCATATTTTACGAAAATAACCTAAAAACGCGCGGAAGAAAATAAGCCTTCATTCGATTAATATTCACATTACAACCTGTAAAAAATTCCTGGGCTATTAAAAAGAGTTCCATTTATTATTTACGTAAGAAAAACAAGCGCTTACCTTGTTATTTTAATGAGAAAATAAAAAATATCCCCGTTAATGCAGCTCACTTCCCTAAAACAATGAATTTTGAAAGATCACTAACTAAAAGTTTCGTTGCCAACTTCACGGCTATTCGCGGGCGGCTATTGGTATACAGCTATCTTTATCATACACTAGGCAACTTGTATGTTGCGTCTCACTAGCGTGGCGCTATAGCTGGTAATACCGTGAACAAGGTTGAAAAAACTATCACGATATTACCTCTATCACGATAATACCTCCATTTACCCTACCATCCATTAGTAGGACATGTACACATCTGAACCTACCAATGCAACGTTGCATACAACGTATAAAATCTTTATAACAAAATTTCACTTTTTCTGTTATAAAATTTAAAATAGCAACACGTGTACCCTGGTGGCAGGATGATGACAAAAAAAAACAAATTTTCAGCACTTTATTAACAATGAAGGAATCAAAAATGTATTAGAGTTCACTTGAGTGAGCTAAGATACATTAAATTTAAAAAAATGTTGATAAATTATTTCTGAAAGCTTGAAAGAAATTCATTCCATAGTAACTTTAATATTATATTTTACATATAATATTTCTTATCCATTTTTCAACTTTTTATTAATTATTCTGTAATCCGGAGCGGAGAAGAATCCATTAAATCAAACATCGGAAGAATCAGTTCAGCCGATCTCGAGTTATAACTGTTCGCACTAACCCGACTTACATTTATATTATAAGATTGTGATATTATTTCTTTTTAAAAACATCACAAAATGAATAATTTAATTATTATGGAACATACAGGATGGCTTCTTGCTAAATTCATTTCGATGACTTCCAAGAATTAATAGAACACAGAACACACAGTACTGAATGATTTTGTTATAAAAATAACTAAAATCATAGTCATTTTTTGGTTATAATCAAAATAAAGAGTAAAGCAATGCAGACAGATCCTTCAGAGAAAACTCTTTAATATCGGGACATCGAATGAATTAGATCCCTTATGTTAAAAGACAGTAAAAGAAAAGAAAAATAGAAACTGAAAGTGTTGTTTTAATCTCATGAGTTTGTAGAACCATTGTATAACAAACTACCAAACTTTTGATGCATCCATTACCTTATGATTTTGCGAGCTTGCGACTGTCTTATTATGGTGTTTCAAAGGCTGGCTTTATGTGTCCATTTTTACGTTACCAAAGATATTTACTTATCACATCATGGTAATACTTCGATTAATCCACCCCTTTGCAGAATTCGAACTCCCCCAGTCCTCCAACGTCGAAACATTGTCTTCCAAAAAATCCAAGATCTTTTAATTACAAAATTCAGCCTAGTTCTCTTGAAGTGACCACTGTTGTGACTTTTGGTTGATAATAATTTTAGTTCAGCATCACTTTACTGACTGGTGCAATGCCGTCAATAATAAGGGAAAAAATAAAACTAAAACTCCTGTAAATAAGCATCAAAAGTTGGTAGTACCACAGAAAGATCTAGGAAGGTAGAAGATGACTACAGAATCTTATGAAAATGGTTCTCAAAGGTTCTTTTATTACGTGTACGTACCTGGTACATATTTTTAGAAAAATATTAAAAAATAGAAGTTATAACAACTTTAAGGAAGTTAAATAAGACGACATTTGAGACGGTTGGTAACCAAGTGGCTCAAGAGAATTTTGTGTGTAAGATGGTACCACCGCATCACGATCGACGCTATACGCCGGCTCATCCAGCGTGAGTCCATCACTTCTACTATTGTGGAGAGGGTATGGACTTGGCTGAGACATGTGTTAAGGATGCCTAATGACAGTTAGCCGAGGAGAGCGCTGTTCTTCCTTCCATAAGTAGTGCTGAGGAATCTGGACATGGTATGGGAGGAGATCATAAACATTGCGCAAGATCGAGTGCAATGGAGAGCTCTTGTTGCCTCCTTATGCTCCTAAGTGGGGCGTGAAGGGAGTATGGATTAGATTGGATTGGTAGCCCAGTGGTATCAGTCGACGGTTTTTGTATGTACATCGTACTAAAAGTCATGGGTTCGAATCCCGGTGCCGACCATTTCTACTTTCACAACACAATGTTCTTAGCATCGTTTTTTTTTTCAGCCAATCCCTCCAATCGTGTGGTTTTTTTTTTAACAACTGATAAGAGAAGAACAGGACTTTGTTTTTATCGTCTGGTTCTATTATAAATACCTAAATTCGATCATCATCCAACCCTTACAGATCACACGGTGGGCTGGAAAAGAAAATTGAAAAATTACTTGAAGAAAAAAAAAGCAAACATTTCAATCGATGTAGTAGCAATAACAATATAAGTACCTACATACAATAAAAAATTAATACCCGGGTCTTATAATTCAGCGAACCGTCAAAAAACAAATTAAATTTGGGTTTTTTAAGATTTAATGTCTCAAAACGCCGACCCCTAACCCCTTCAAGACTCGAAAGAGATTTGTCCCAAGTTTAATCGCGGGCTGTACTTCGACTGAATGAGAATCGAAAGGAATAACGACCAATGATTCATTTTGAAAAGTAAACTTTTTTCAAATTCTGAATAAAGCAAGATCGCATAGAATAATATGGAAAATGGCCGATAAAGCAAAATCGCACGAAAATAATATGGAAAATGGCCGGAGAAAAACGGCAGCTCCTAAAAAAAGTTGCCCAACAATATGCCAAATGGATAGGCCATAACATCAGGCACCCGGTTCTGCTCTTTAATATCGTCTAAGGAATGATTGAGGGCAGAAACCACAGAGGCCGCCCCAGAGATAGCTACATATACCAGGTGATCGGAGACATGCGCTGCAGCACCTACCAAGAAATGAAAAGATTGGCCAGTGACAGGGATGAGTGGAGAAGAAGAGTCAGCATGCTTGGTGCAGACCAATCCTAGGATTTTGACTCGAAAGAAGAAGAATATGGAAAGTATCCTTTGTTTTAAAACGTTATAGATACTCAGAATGGCGCACTCAAATATGTGTGTACACTTTCCTACTAATTCCATACTTTTGCAAATTATTTGCTACTACGGCTAGGTGGATCTATTGCTTGACTTTGAAAACGCCGCTATGAGCAAATATTCTAAAAATAAATTAATCAAAATTAGAATTCCAAATATTGTTGCTTACAAAATATGGAATTTTAAGGCCCTGTCCTAACTGAAAAGTGATCGCCTATAGTGAGCGGTTATACAATGTTCTCAATTTGAACGATCCGTCCGCGTTTGAGTAGATATAAATGAAACTTGTTCAAATGAACGCTATAACTCACGTTTCTGGCTGCAGGATACTGAAAAAATAAGAATAAATCTTGATTTTAGACCAATAAGGAAAGATCTTCTTTGTCCCAAAACTTGCAAGAAATAAAGGCATCCTCAATTTCCCAAGATTAGTACTTTGATAGTGTGAAACATCATAATTATTGTTGCTGACGCATGCTCTACCTGAGGAGTTAAAACTTCGACAAATAAAAATGCAAACATTTAACAATAACTAACAAAATGTATCTTATAACTGTATTCCCCAAGACCATCAAAATCTATTTCGTAATTTGAGAACGTAAAAATATCTTCTTTCCTAAATAAGAAAATAATAAAGGCGAGTGTAGGAAGAAGAAAAGGGAAAGTAAGACGGCGGGTGGCAGGGAGAAGCCAGTCCTGGTTTATTGGACTTAATTGTTCTTCTGCTTATTATTATATTATATTATCTTTATAAACTTATTCCTTCCGAGAGGTTTAACCGGGACGATCGTTATTCATTCCTACCACGGGGCATCTCTCCCGAGTCAGAAGGATCAAAAGAAGGAAATTTGTATATATGTTTGTTCGTTACCAAATAGCAGGACGGGTCCAGAGAGACTTCCGAAAATAGTAGCGGAAGAACTAACAGAGGGACGCCTACCACTGGGGACATCACCAAAGAGATGGAGTTGGACATCTGCATCCCAAAAACCAGAGTAATTCCAGAAAAAAACAGATCCTAGATCTAGATAAAGAGGAAGAAGCTAGCAAATGCTTCCTTAATACATAACCTTTGTGTATGCAACGTCAACATTGTAGCAACGCCAGAAGATGGAGAATATTATTGTCAATACTTACAGAACAGCATCAAGACTTTCAAGAACGTTGCAGGTGACAATGTGGATCTAATACAGATAATAATATGGTCATCAAGGAAATAATAACTAGAAAGAACTGTCATCGCCTACTAATAAGTTGTCGTTTTCACGGTGTCCAGTAAAAACGATTATGAAAATATACTCTATTTTCAAGCTCTGGGTCTTGGTTCGTTTGGTATAAATACACCTTTAGGCAATGATTGCTGGATGTTTCAGAACTAATAAGTCTGGCCTAGAAAAGAGAGGATTATTCGATAATGGTTTCCAACTTACGGAATCGAAAACAAAAAAGATGTACCTATTGCTTAAAACTCTAGCAAATCCATAAGTTTTTGGGTGGACCAGATTTGTGTTGAAATCTCATAGGAATTTCTTTGATGGATTCGGCAGCGAGGCACACATTTTCTTTGAACGCACAGAGTAGGTATTATGTCATCAAATCCATCGATATCAGCAACATGAAAATAAACCTATGTAAAACCTGTGATAAAATTTAGAATGTACCATTATGCCCACACATTTTTGTGCCCCATGAATTTTTTAAACCAAATAGAGCTCACTGAAATTTGTCCGGGTATAAAAAAAGCCGAAGATAATTCTTTATTGCGCGAAATAATTGTGGTCGTTAAAGGGTTGAGTGATATAATTTAGGACGAAAACAATAATTGAGAAGTATTCTCTAATTTTATTTCCACTAAATCTTTTATTTCCTAAGCCGGATACAGGACTTAGGGGCTACTTGCTATAATCACTACTCCACCCCCAAACCATTGTTGCTTATTACACGTGAAGACTGAGAAAATTCTCTTGATTTGCTATGGAGTTTGTTTTGTTTAGAATTTAAGTTCGATTACCTATCATTGAGGCAGCCATTTTCAAAATAATGCATAATATATTGTAGTCTTTTAAAAGAAATAAACTGCAATAAATACAGTTAATTGCTTTGACAAAACCGTTTTTGCAATAATTGAAAATAGGCATGGTTCGGGTGGATGACAGGGATTCAAAGACTACGTAAATGATTTTGATAAGAGCAATGATCTCTCCAATATTTTCTTGTGGAAGATAATGACGGGCAAATTTAAGCTTCTTCTTCTTTGAGTCACAATCCTAGGATTGGTCTGCACCAAGCATGCTGACTCTTCTTCTCCACTCCTCCCTGTCACTGGCCAACCTTTTCATTTCTTGGAAGGTGCTGCAGCGCATGTCTCCGATCACCTGGTTTATGTGGTTATCCCTGGGGCGGCCTCTATGGTTTCTGCCTTCAATCATTCCTTCGACGATATTAAAGAGCAGACCCGGGTGCCTGATGTTATGGCCTATCCATTTGGCATGTTGTTGGGCAACTCTTTTTAGGAGCTGCCGTTTTTCACCGGCTCTACTCAGTACCTCGTCGTTTGTGATGTGTTCCGACCAATGGATCCCCAGCATGCGCCTTTAAGATGTATTGATTGGAGTGTTTTTTTTGAACCCCCTAAAAGGCAATATGGTTTGACTAGCAGAAAAAAGTAGTTCACAGAATCCGCCATGCATGATCATCACCAACTATATTACATACAAGTTTAAACTTCTAAATAGGTAGAAAAAAATTATGCATATTTACTGGTTTCGTACTTTGTAATGCTGCGTTTACACACTTGCCACGGCTTGGCAAACCACCACAAACACCAACGTGTACAGGGTGTTTGCCTTGGCTTGTGTGAGCTCGCCAACGCTTGTAACAAGTGTAGGCTTTTGACACTGTTCAAAGGAATTTGCGGCAAATGTATGAAAATACCGACACGCCTGCCAACGTGTTTAAATGGCGTCCAAGCGTTTGTGAAGGCTTGGAGCTTGTGGTGGCTTACTAAGCCATGGCAAGCGTGTAAGTCTAGCATAATATTATTCTGTAATCAATCAATCTTAACATTCCCAAGATATCCTATCTTAGAATCATTTATATGTTTAACTAGCTTTCCCGACAGACGTTGTCCTGTAGTCCTTGCTATGAATATTCGTTTCAAATTTGTAATTGATACAAAAAACGTTTAAAATATGTTTGAATGTTAAACAAATATTTCTGAATGCTTGAAATAAGTACCATCAAATATCTTCGCACGTATCAATATTTTTAATTTCAATGGTTGTCAGGTAAACAATATTTTTTTGTTATATAATTTTCCATAGATGGCGGTGGCGTCGCAGATAATCCGTTCCATACTAACTTTAATATTATATCATTTCTTATCCATTTTTTTCAACTTTTTATTAGTTATTCTGTTGTCCAGAATGGAGAAGAATCTAATAAATCAAATATCGGAGGAATCCGTTCAGCCGATCTCGAGTTATAAGTGTTCGCATTAACCCGACTTTCATTTAGGTATATTATACGATATAACACTTATTGTGTCGCAGATATTAATGTCACTGGTTTGATTGATAAAAATATAATAAGGGTGATAAAGGGTCATAAATTCAGTTGCTTAAGGGGTAGATTTCATAATAAAAATGCAATAAAATGCCTCCCTAACCCTAGATTGAGCCGAGACATTCGTAATCGAGATACTTGGGAATACGTTTGGTTTCCTGTGCAGACAATCATGAGATATGCCTCTTAAATGTCACTTAAATGTGAGCTTACGTATGTATGGCGTTTAAGAATACAGAGAGTCTTGTTGCCAGCTGCAGAACATATTGTATAAAAATTTGTTTTACGACTTACGATTAATTTAGCATTTAATCTTAACCTAATTTCTAATACATTACATTGACCTAAGGTACCTATTTTCATGTTTTTCCTTTGAAGACTAGTTATGTTTGGTTCCTTATGCCTTGGTCACACGTACCGAGTAAACGGGCGAGACAGTGCACTCGGCCGAGTACTCGCTGCGAGGCGAGTGCTCGGCCTTAAGGTTTAAACGCTCATCACTCTCTCGGGCGAGTAATATTTTACTATCTCGCCCGTTTACTCGGCACGTGTGACCAAGGTTTTAAGGTTAGCAATTGATGTGGCCAAATTGGTAGAATTTTCAAAAATCTGTGACTTTTCGATTGTTTGAAAAATGTCCATGTCCTCTGCTGGATTCAAACTCGCATCCTTATTGATCCCCAACAGAGACTGTAAGATACTGTGTTGCCACCTGTCCGGATTTGACCCAGACAGTCCGGCAATTGCGACGTGCGGGTGAAACCTAAAATGTCCGGGTCGTAATTTTACTTTAAGGCCCTTTTTTCGTGAAATTATACCTTTTCGGATAACAAAATTTTCGGAACGGCCTTTTTTCAGGTTTTGTGTACGAGTCAAAATTATTACAAAGGTGGCAACACTGATGCATCCGACCCGATGTAAATTCCTTCGTAAAATAAGTAAATTGGTACTTACTTATATAAAAAAATTAATAGATTTTTTTTATGTTATAATCTATCTGTTGGAAATGGTAAGAATTATAAATTAAGCAACCAAAGTGGAGAACAGCAACTGCTGATGAAACTTATACCAACTTTAACCACAAAACACTCAAAATTTTGTAATTCACACCTGGTAGAGTCGCAACGTTAACCCCTTTATAATACTAGTCATTTCTACAGGTTAGAAAATTACTGCACAACAAAATGCACGCAAACTTCTCCATCACAGCTATAATGATGATAGCTCGTGATGATTCAACATAATAATCATACCATACTCTCTGCTTACCCCGTCAGTAGAGCAGTAGGCAGGAAGGAAAACCATGTTAGCAGTCGGGAGAACGGAGCTTATCTCTTCTGTATGGAGACGTCTCAGTGAGTGAAAATATCTTGGTGAAATATTATGTATCATCCCAGTAGCGTAAGTTCTATCCTCCTAGCGTTGCTTCGCTTAACGAATGATCGCTTAATAATTTCTCACAAGTATGCTCCTAAAAAAGTATGAATTTACTCCTCATCATTTTTTGTATGCTTACTCGGATGACATTGTGACACTTCATATGTTTATTAAAAACAAAATACATCACAAACATTACAACAATGAATATGAAAATGACAAAAACCATGCTAAAAAAATTGTATAGTGTCTTACTTTTACAGAAGCAAAAGAGCGAGAGACGAAGGAAGAAAGTGAAAAAGTAAAATAATAAATCATGGCAAGCTGAATCCTAAAAATTAAAATAAATTAAATTAATATGAACAAAAAAAATTTTTTTTTATATGTATCTGTGCTCACTCAAAGTGAACACAAATACACTCCTAGACTCTATCACAGTAAGCTACTGTGTAATGATTGACGTGAACGCTGGTCAGAAACTTATACCTACATCCTGCCCAGCGTTCGATTACCTTGATAATTCATCATAAAGTTACATTTCCTAAACTGTGATATTTTTTTTTGTATTTAGACTACCTGACAAAATGCTCGTCGTAGCTCTTTACACTGCAACCAGCATTGCTCTTGTATGATGTTCTTTGGACTGTTCTCTGCCACTATAAACTATTAATTTTTTCCCCATGTATGTTTTTCTGTGCCTGTGCTATTTCTTTTTTTCTCTTGTTCTCTATTTTTTTTTATTGTTATAATATAAATATTCAAATGACGATTCCAAGTGTCCGAATGGACCTTAGGATGATAAAATACAATAAACAATAAAGCTTGTGTCGTGCAAGAGGAAGATGGTCGGCACCTGGGATCGAACGCACGACCTCCGCAAGAAACAGTACGCAAGCCGGCGTTGTAACCGCTAGTCTACCAACCACTTTACTCAACAGATTCAGTTCGTGTTAAATTGAATATTTTTGGCGGTTTACCAAAATAACAGACGGGATTCACTCCGATATGGATCCTTTCGACGACGTCAGAGTCCCGTCTTATGGTGACTTTCACCAACAGTTTCTAACTTTAAGGTTGCTCTTAGCGTAGCATTTTATATGGTGCGTTGTACGCTAAGAACTATCTAAAAGCTAGGAACCGTTGGTGAAGGTGACCGTTAGACTTTTATTTTGAAAGTAAAAATTAATCCCCAACTTGAGAGTAAAAATGAATGCCTCACTTGGAGTCCAACCTACCAGTATGAACGATGTTTTGAAGTTATCAGACAGGCAGCTAAACTAATATATCTGATCTCAACACTAGAGTCACAACAACAACTGTCAGACACAGCAAAATGCTCTCATTTCAAGACAAATATGCTCTCCTTCAATTGATTGTGGAAGGGAAGATAGAATGCAGACGAGGTAAAAGAGCTTATTGACTTACCTAGAATCTACAACAGTCGTTTGGTGTGCCAGAGACTGCAGAGTTGATGAGACTTGCCCAGGACCGTGAGACTTATTCGCAGATGGACGCCAACCTCCGATAGGAGTGGCACTTAAAGAAGAAAGCAGAAGACTGCTCTATTGCACAAACAAAGGTTCAACGGATTCTGCTTGAACCTGTAGCCACCCAACTTATATCCATGACCCCTCAGCTCAGGTGAACATGAACATTGCACTCAATTGCGGGCATTTATAATGGTCATGGAGTATTTCGTATGCCTCTATCATGCACCTCTCCTCCTTCTGTCTGACACAGATTTTAATCCCAGAATATTTCAGTTACAAGCAACCATAAGAAGATGAATTTTAAACGATTTTCTCCTTACCAAATTTTTGGAACTGTTCGCATTCCGCAAACGAGGACGTCGTGTGCCAGCTAGAATGAGTGATCTAATAGTTTCACCCAAGTGTTCCTAAACTAACTGCTAAGATATCTTTATGCACTACATTGACTGTGACAAAAATGTGACAGCCCAAATGCCAAAAATTAAATCCACACAAACCCTGGTTTAAATTCTACAATTTACCCAAACGGATAACGTCCATCATAATATCATGTTCAAGAATCAGCCACTATTTGGTGGCCAAAAATCACATCTACACATATAGAGGTAGAGAAGAGGAGGTGTCTATTGATGACACTATGTTTGCTTGCCATCTTCGTGGTAGTGGCGGTCAATTCATGGGGAGTTCTTTGGAGAAACCAATTTCAATTAATTTCACTGTTTACATCAATGACAGTACGAACTCAAGGTGTAGTAAATTTGAAATAAAATATGACTAACCTTGCGTCTTTGATGATTATTATATTTTTTCTGAAGATTTAAATGATTTTTTGTACCCATCACGCCGTATCCCGTACGAGGTAGGCAGAGAGAACGATCCTCCAATCCTTTCTATCCATCAATCATACTTCTTTCGCTTCCTCCACCGACATACCATTTCTCATACAACCTCTTACTTCTCACCTGGCCTTTCTTGAGGACGGAATCGATGTGTTCAATTAACGTTATTCTCGGTCGACCACGCCTTTTGAAAACACCTTTCTTTGCAGCCTTATAAATTCTCTTTGTCATTCTGTTTGCATCCATTCTTTCCACATGCCCAAACCATCTCAACTTATTGACTTTCATCTTTGTTACAACACTAACATCTATACCTCATTCCTTCCTAATATTCTCATTACTTTCCATATCGCACAAGTATTTCCACATATTCTTCATAGAGCTCTCATGTCTACTGCATTTATACTACATTCTTCAGTCCACGTTTCACATTCATGCATCATTGATGGCAACAGGATTGCATCATGCACTAGATTCTTAGCTTGTAGTGAGACGTTGCTGTTTCTCATAAAAGGTTTTGGTGCACCGCCTACCCTAAATAAGGCTTAAATGATTATTCGTAAGGCATAAATCAACCCATTGATTAGGTAAGATTGCCAATATTACATAAAAATGTACTGATTTCAAAATATAGTAAATGAAAAAAAAAACTTTTTAAAAGCTTCACAGGAATGTAGGCACCATCGCGTTCCGCCACCCCTTCAACATCCCCCACCACATTAACCCGCTATTAGAGGAGATACCACCTTAATTTAACCACCCTCTTCGGGCAGGGGCATCTCTGTGCCTGGCCGCTTCCAGCCACGTCTTACAATAAAACTTCTAAGTCCATTGGCTTACGGGAGTCAAGATTTATTCCTGTTGGTTAATACGCCATAACGATCTTTCGTAGACATAATAATTTTCCACATTTGGGCCCCCGGTACTAAGCCAAACTTAATGGGACTTGTGTCGGAGCTCGCTGATACTTGGATCCCCGCCCCATCTTGGATAACTTTACACAGCAATTAACTTAAACAATATTAATTACACTAATTTATTATTAATAACAGTTACTGTTGTTAATAACAGTCATGTTACCATATCGAAAAGTTTTTTTTAATGAATCTGGGGTCACCCAAGTAAACACAAATAACTTTTAAAATCTATCTTTACATGGGAGAGGTCCGTCATCTGACAAGACGGCAATCTTTCAAAATATATGATGATGTTTTTTGGTACTACGGTAACAATATTGACAATGTTCTAAATTGATATACTCACCGCTGTTTATAGTAGCGCCGTATTCGTAGGAAAACAGACCATAACCGACAATGTGTATTTTTTTATGTAGAAATTTTCGTCACCTAAAGATAACACGGTTATTAAATAATTAAGGAGGTCTTTTTTTAAATCCTTAAAAATGGGGTGAGATTTTGAAATGATTATGAATGTTTTTGTTTTTCCTCATTACTTGTTACCTCATTTATTCTTGTAAAACGGCTTTATTTTAATTTTTCATTACATAAATAATTAACCTAAAATGTTGGGACATTTTTATCTTTATTCCTGAAAAATGACTAAGATGTTTTGCTTACTGAAATAGAATACTGTTTTTTTTTTTTTTTTTTATAGAGAAGGTTATGGGACCGTATACCCCTTGTGTCACTGTGACCAAAATTGGATCTATTGTGACATCCTTCAACTCATTCATGCAGCGCTACCTCTTATTGTACCTCGAGGCCTCTGGAGGCCTCTTGCAGAGTGGCAGTGCCGCCTCCAAGCTCTTGCCCTCAAGAAGTCTCTTTAATCGTCCCTTTGATGACTCCGAAAAATAGATCCCAACAGGATTCCCAAATTCCGGCTTTTGGTCATGTGACCTTATTTCCCCTTTGACTTCTGATGTGGAAGTAGGCACCCATTTGGTATATCCACCACATTTTTTTCTTCGGCCTTTTTATCCCTTCGAAGGACCAATATTTCACAATGATTTACATTTTACACTAATAAATCTCCAATCCAAATCCAAACTCCCTTAAGACCCCACTTAGGGGCATAGGGAGGCAACAAGAGCTCTCCATCTAATAAATCTAATGTTGAAAATTAAATACTTATATGTTGTGTTGTTGAGTTAATGAGTGCCATTAACTGATGAATATGGTTGTGGCATAAGAGCAAAGGATAAAAAACGATAAGTAGGTATGTACTGCCCCAGAATAGATTTATCTAGTGGGGCAGTACATTTCGTCTAACTAAGACCGAATGACTCGAAAACTAGTGGAGAGCAAAAAACGGTGGTGAGTACCTATTTTAATTTGCGATATGGTGCGAGTGACTTGAAGATTTTAACTGGTATCGTCCTTAAAGTTAGGTACATAAAAATGCAAAATTTTTTGGTGTTAGGATGAACAAATGACAGGACACAGGAATTATTGTTTATCACTGGCCACCCCCAAATGCTAAGGGGGCGTGAGCTGAAAAGAAAATCTCGTGTATTTATTTTTTTCTGATAAATTTATGACACACATTTAGGTACACTTTCAAAATTTTTAAAAATTGTTTGCCATTTTTATTGATTCTTTGTAATAAAAACCGCTTGATTTCAGGGGGGAGGGAGGGGAGGTATTCTGAAACATCACCAAATATCGTCAAGGGGAATGAGGAGTCTTTAAATGAGGAAAAAAAAATCACGTGATTAATGCAGAGATAATATGCCTGTGAGGTGTAATATGCAAGTCCTTGTCGACATAACGACAATGCTGTTGCAGTTGCCGAGTATAGGAGTGGAGTGGACTAGAGGATGGGTGATCGGATTCGTTCAAAAAAAAAATACCTAACTTAGGTAGAAATTTTAATCTACATATTAATACGTGAAGAAAAAATAACAACTAATGACTCTAACAATTCATTACTAATGTTCGATTTTTAAATGGAACAAACCACTACGGGCTTACGACCGTCTTCTACTGTTATTTCGAAGGCTGGCTTAGTGTGATCACTTTACGTTAACAACGTTCACCATTAGGTGGTAATGTTTGTCTCCGAAAATCCTAATCATGTGAATTCTCAACATGTTCAACATGTCGAAAAATCTCATGTATGCAACAAGTAGAAATTTAATAATAAAATGAAAAATAGAGATAAAAGTTGGAAATTGTTGAGAACAAGAGAGCAACCAAATTTAAAGACTGCGACTGCTGTCATGTATTTGGCGCCAGGATATGACTATATCCATTTTTGTTAATGTCTCATATTTATTGCCTATTGGCTTTGTTGGTGCACAACGTTCTAATTATGTTTAGATTCTTGTGACCTTTTCAGGACTAGATCTTAAAGAAAAAATAATAATACGTGAAGGTAAAACTTTGTGACCATTTTTACGATAATTGGATTTTACGCAGATGGAGGAGTATGAAATTTTGCACATTTTTATAGTTTATTCAAAGCAGTGGCGATTGCTAATATTTTTTTTTAAATTATGCATAAAAAAGATTAAATCAATAAAAAAAACACTACGCATACTGCTATAATGTTATGTGATTCATACACGCACTTCGGTGTATTTGAAATGAAAATAGATTGAATAAAAAAAACATTACAAACACTACTATGATATTATGTATTTTATACTTAGACACACTTCCACAGACTACTTATATATAAGAACATCGACTTCATAGAAACAAATGTAAAATGAAAAGCACGTCATAATGGGCAAAGAAAGCTTTTTGAAGGCGGTAAATTCAAATGTAAGGTGGAGCTGAAAATGGCGGAATGTAAATTGAGAATAGATTAATATTGTTTGTCGTTAATAATAATAGAAAAAACTTTGTACATATCAACATTTCAAATTTGACGTATCCACTATCCATGTAATTGGTTTTGAAAGAAAATTTTGAAAAAGCGCTCGCCCAGTCTTTGACAATGGAACTTTAATAATATTCAAGCGTATATTATGTAGGTAGGTACTTTAAATTAGTTATGGTCGAATTTCGAGCACTGGTCGACCACTAATTTTATATTTATACTAGCTTTCCCGACAGACGTTGTCCTGTGGACCCTTTAGTCCTAACCAGAGGCGGCCCGTTCATTGCACACTGCGCCTCCACAAACAAAAATTAACTAATTAAATAATATCATTAAAATATTAATTCTAAAACGTCCACAATTCATTCGTATTCAAAGCTCGGGCAGGAAGAACGCGAGAATATAATAAATATACGCGCAATTTTGTTGACTTTGTATGGAAATTATCTAAAACGACCGAAACGGTGCAGGTGCAGTAGACAATAATTTTGTTGTTAGATATTTTCATAGATGGCGTCGTAGAATATCCTTTCCATAATAACGTTGACGTGAAGCTATTTTGAGCCCTTTACACTCAAAATAGCTTTGATATTATTGATCTTCAATATTTAAATTGTACTTTCTTTTTCTGCCAGTAAGAAATTATGTATATTATATTTTTGTTCTGTATACTTGTTATATATTTATATTGTTATTTTGTATACTTGACGATTCCAAGTGCCAAATTCATGGCCTAAGGATGAAGAGAAAGAAAAAAAAAACTTTAATGTCATATTTTATTTAATGTTTTATGCATTTGTCACCATTTTATTAGTTATTCTGTTATCTGGAGCGAAGAAGAATTCAATAAATCAAACATCGAAAGAATTTGTTCAGTTCTCGAGTTATAAAGTGTTCGAACTAACCCGACTTTCATTATTATTTATATTATAGATTGTAAGTGGTTTGAACATCCCAAATTTAACAGATTACTGTATGTTTGTTACCAACGAAGTTATAAACATTGTTTTCCAATACTTTGTCAAAGCTTTACAGAGATCAGTATAAAAAAAAAGAATCCAGTGGTCTCAAAAATCAAAACCCGCTCAGCCTAGCGGCACTCATTATTATGATAACAGTCGTAATGAGGGATTAGCGGTCCATGGTATCATCTCCTTAAGGCTATTACAGGGCAGGCTTCTGCTAATAAATAATTTATTATTATGAAGATGTAATCGCAAATCTCCCTCGACCAATTTATTTTCATTACTTTACATCCCCTGCTAACTAATTTTATCCTCCCTCGCACGGCCCTGGAAGATATCTCCCTTTCTGGAAAAACTCTTCTGAAAAGCCCAACCTTTTGTTTACGTTCCTTCATAATATTATTTTAGAATATTTTTATAAAACAAATAACCGACTGCATTTCCTAATGTTAATCAGCAGGAATAACATTATTATTTATTCATAATATACGGCATATTGCCTTTAAAAGTAATAATTTACAATAAATATAGCACTTAACATAAATGTCAATTACAAAGAAAAAATAAAAGAAAATTAAATTACAAAAAAGAACAATTCACATAAATATAAAATAATTCAATTATTTTCTGAATAAAATTTCACTCTAGTAATATAAATAGTTTAGAAAATTACAACTCGATAAAAAGGACTTATAAACCACGTGACCTCCGCCATTTTAAGTTTTCTGTTACTACGATGTGATGTTATTTGTAGTGCTGTATTTGAATTTTGTTTTCGACAATAAAAATGGCGGCAATCCCTTTGATAAGCGTTTGACAGCTTCATATGAGTGTGCCACCATTTATATCTAGATACATTAGACTAAATTACCATAAAATAGGTAATGTTAAACATTTCTGATAAGAATGATAGGTCAGCCGTTTTGTGTTGACAACGTGGTCAGTAATAAATAAACGTGATGTGCACAAATTGTTTTTTTTTTATATGTATAGGTATGCGATTAGGCCACCCTTTGATGAAATTGTGAACAATCGATATTTGAAGAGTGCTACCACGATAGACAGTGGGGCTAGTACGAGTTTAATCGAAAGCTATTTGCACGCTAATAAGCGCTTATTCGCGTGCAAATAGTGTTCGAAAATCAAACGATCGAATCATTCGATCATTTTTGTATGGAAATTTTTGTATGAAAACTTATACTAGTGGTACAGGACATTTTTACATCTACACATTATTATCTTTTTAATGAAACCGAACAAAAGAAGAAGCATAATTGTCTTTCATTAAAATAAAACAGGTAAGTAGGGAAAAGTCACATACCTACCTACACAGGCAGGGAGCGCTATTGTAAAGAAGATTGCAGACTACTTTTTTTTTAATTTTGATAATTTTGGTTTTCAGCAAACAAATGATAATAGTAATGTCTACAGATTTCTTTTTCTTTTATTTTGAGTAGTTGTAATTGCTCAAGCTATAATCTGACGTTAAACAGACAAAAAAAATAATAATAAATAATAAAAATAACACCGTTGCACATTCAATACGACTCGTGTTTTCTTAATTGAATATTACTGTGATTAAATACTTTAATTTAAAAAAAATATTGTGTACAATATTTATAAAAAAGGTTGTGCACCTGCGACTTCTCCAATACTCAAAACCTCCTCCTTATTACATCTAGATCATCTTCTTTTGATCTTTCTAAGTTTTTTTTCGTTTTGTATTTTGTGCTCATTTATTTTTTCAATAAATATGCGATAAAAAATCTCGTTGATTTAGTAGGGTAACGTTCTTATAAATAAATATAGGTAGGTACCTACTTAAATTGATTAGCTCAACAGATGATTCAATGAAAAAAAAAACGAATTTTTATAATCTTTTTTATTAACATGTAGACTTATCATTATCCATGGTTAAATGAATAAAAAAACGCACAAATAAACATTTATTTATAATCTTACAACTTTACATAATTATGCTTTTGTTTTTTTTTGTTTTTTATTTTTAAAATTTAGGTATATTTTGTTTTTTTTATTATTTAAAAAAAATAAACTAGGTATATATTTTTATTTCTCGATTCCTTATTGCTGGAGATGTACTCCTCAGCGAGATTTTGAACTTTATTTTACAATTTTTATTAATATTGTCTCGGAACAGGCTTGGGTCTAGTGAGGCAATATATTCCATTACATATATTTAAATAATATTATATTATGAACTTTTCTTTTGGAAATAATAAAGAAAAAAATAGTTAATTTCTTCTGAAACTTAATATTCGTTGCTTAGATACCTACTACCGCTCCTGTGTTAAGGCTATAAGCGATCGTCAAATAGCTATGATTTATGGATAGAAATCGTGGACATGGACGTAAAAAACTAGTATAAAAGCAAGCGATGAGACTTCTACGAAAAATAAGTGGGAAAGACTGTGGAATAGGGAAAGGATCATTCCTCCAAATATTGGTTGCTAGTCTAGTGGTATCAATCGTTGGCTTTCGTACGTACAGCGTATTTAAGTCGTGGGTTCGAATCTAGGCGCCGATCATTTCCAATTTCACGACAGAAGTCTTTGCTTAGTGTGAAAGTGTATTTGTGTTCACAGATACAAAATAACAAAGAGAATTTATAAGGCTGAAAGGAAAGTTGTAAGAAGGCGTTGCCGACCGAGAATTACGTGGATCTAACCAACGATGCCGTCCTCAAGGAAGGCAAGGTCAGAAGTTAAAGAAATAGGAGAGGTTGTATGAGAAATGGTATGTAGGTGGAGGAAGCAAAAAAATAAATAGGCGATAGAATGTGGACCCTGAAAATTGTCATATGGCGGCCATGGTATAAGAGCAGAAGCGTCGGCATACGCATGAAGAGATGGACAGACGGGAGGAAGGTGCATGCATAGGGTACATCATCAGCCCGTTGTGGTCCACTGCTTAACTAAGGCCTGTTCCCCTCTCCTCCAACCCTCTCTGCATATTGCCCTCCCCATCCAACTTGGTCCGGCCGCTCTCACTACGTCGTCCCTCCATCTGGCTGGTGGTCTGCCTACTCCCATTCTTCCTGTTCTGTCACTCTAATATCTTGTAGCTCCAGCGACCATCCTCTCTACGACACACGTGCAGAGGGCACATGATAGAGAAATTGCTAAAAGTTTGAAAGATACCTATATCGAATAGTGTATCTACATATATATTAATACGTGAAGGAAAAACTTTGCGACTATTTTTACGAATCGCACAAACGGAGTAGTATGAAATTTCGCGCACTTATAGTTTACATAGAGGAGGAGTGGCGAACACTAATATTTTTTTTTAAATTATGCCTAAAAAATAAATTAAATCGATAAATAAAACATTACGCAGACTACTGTAATGTTATGTATTTCATACTCACACACACTTCGATGTATTTAACATTTGAAACAGATCATTTTGTTCTATCTGTGATCAAATTGAAAATAAGTAATGGTCGAATTTCGAGCACTGGTCGACCACTAGTTTTTATAAAAGTAGGTACGATATTTTTCGAATGGTTTGCCAAGATATTTTTTTCATTCCTTTTAATTTTTGCCTGAGATCAGCTTTCTTTAATCAACAGTTTATCACTCAGAGGGTAGATAATGTAACGGGATATTTTTTATAGAGGATTGAAGAGACGAACTGAGAAGGATCTGGAGCTGTGTAACGAGGAAAGTGTAGAGCTAATGGAGCGAATCAGAAAGTAAGTGAATCTACTAATCTCATCTCTGTGGACCGACGAACATTAAAAGAGGCTCTACTTGAATTTATTTTATTTTCTTCGCTATTCAATAGTCTATGTATGAAAGGGGTGCAAGATAGATAGAACTCTGTGCGGAAAGAAGGGCTCTTACACACCTTAATTAAGGGGGTGACCAAGGGGACAAACTCCCAGGGTCGACCACGTCAATTATACCTGCAAAACGCGTTTTCAGACGTAAGAGGAACTGAAAAGAACTGTTCAGACTTGGCGGATGGAGAGGAGTGAGTGGATTGCTACCAGTGGGATTGTGACCAGGGAAGAAGACACATACCATTTAAATAAAAAAGGTAGAAGAAGATTTTGAAGTGGTTGGTAGACTGGAGGTTACAACGCCGGCTTTCGTACTGTTTGGTGCGGACTTCGTGGTTCGAACCCAGGTGCCGACCATCTTCCTCTTTCACGACACAAGCTTTAAGTAGCTTACTGTGAAAGAGTCAAGGAGTGTATTTGTGTTCACTTTGAGTGAGCACAGATTCATTATTTAAATATCTTGTGTTGGAAAAAAAATATCTTGTGTTGGAATAATAACCAAATGTACAACAAAGTATAAAATGCTTCAGCAGGTATAAATAAAAAATGCTTCATATGAAACAAAACGAGAGAATAACAAAAGATCATTCTTTAGGAGAAGTCTCTCCATTATCTCATTTCCTTGTTGATTCAAGTCAAGTTATCACAATACATAAGATACTTAAACAATATCAAAAATGTTTGATGAAAAATTGACGTTTCAACGTCAGCGAAACAACACGTCAAAAGTCCGCACGACTGCGAGTGTTGCCTGAAGGCAAAACTACATTGTTGTAAGAAATAAAAATAAAAAACTGTATTGGTTGTTTAATGTACCTAATATATTGTTATTTTAAATTGTTCTATAGTATTATAAGTTTCATTACAATATGTTATTATGTATCATTTACTGTTCAAGGCATTCTGCCGTAAATAAATAAATACAATAGTCAGATAGGGTAAATAAATACATACATACAAATCAACTTAAAAGATGGCGAGACAGTTGGATTTCGTTGTCTCAGGAAACCTAACAGACTAAAACAGAATAAAACAGATAATCAGACCTATTTAATGAGAAAGATGGTTAAGCGGGAGAGAAAATGTCTTGAGGAATATTCCTAAGAGGAGTATCTTTTACAGTCGGAGGGTCTGTAACGCCGTAAAATAGATCTAAAAACTGTTTCGGGAGATGAGTCAATCTTAAATAATTGAATTCATAAAAACCTCCCCTTGGAGTCGTCAGGGGCTTTGGGATTGTTATTATCAGACGATTTCTTATTTTCTAACCACCGACGCAGATTTTTTAAATTAAACTCATGGATTTATCCCCATCAACTTTACGGCGATTGCCGAAAAAATAATAATCGGCATAAACGAAATGTTCACTCCTCGCAAATTTTTCTACAGCTTCTCTTATGGTGAAAATCGTACATTTTCCACACAGAATTGTAAGTAATCTTTCTAAGAAAATAAGAAGAAAAAGACAATTTGAAGTTTGTTTTATTATCAGTTTATATGCGAAATAAATAAATACCGTCTATAAGAATTTCAAAATTCTAAAATATTGCCTTCTTACCGTGCAGTGGTATGTGTGAATGGTGCGGTGGTATGTTGGCGTGCTTCGTTGTGTTTCTTTCCGTACATAATAATGACATGACGACGTACTGACATATTGATGTATTAAATTTTAACATGTTTATATATTTTAATGGCCGTACGTGAATAAAGAAATAAAATTTCATAGAAACAATGATCCAACATTTTTCATTTGATGACAAAAGAGTTCAGACAGCGTTTAGGTATTCTGTTTTTAGCGATAACGCCACCAGATACTTGATACTGTTTCAAAATCTTAATATTAAAGTTCCTTGAAGACTCACAATTGAATGACTGGAAAATAAAATGTATGTACAAGTAGTGCATGCGTCGTTCGTGCGTCTTTGTGTCCTACAGTCATATCCTGGCACCAAATACATGACAGCAGTCGCAGTCTTTAAATTTAGTTGCTCTCTTGTTCTCAATAATAATTTCCAACGTTTATCTCTATATATCATCGATAATTATTAAATATCTACTTGTTGCATACATGAGATATTTCGACATGTTGTAAATTCTCATGATTAGGAGTTTCGGATACTTACACATTACCACCTAATGGCGAACGTTGTTAACGTAAAGTGATCACACTGTTCTGCTCGTACTACTTGCGTTATACCCGTGAATGATTCACGAATAACACAACGAATCGTGTGCTGAGGGACTTATGTTTTATTCGTATCAAAATATTGTAACATGAAATCCCATTATATTTTGAGTATTACCAGATTCTATACAATATATATCTACAGTCGACCGAATCCAAGTTTGCCATTAAACATTATCCATCCATCCCAATTAAACAGAGGTGAACGGGACCAAATCATTTGTGTCAGCTTGCTGGGGGTGTTAATAAGCATCCCTCAGGTTGCTCGGAATCCCAGAACAATGTTGCCAACGTGACAATGGAGTCGCTCTTCAAAGCGGGCAGCCACCCTTACTAATTTCGACAAGATAAGTCTCCCATTATCACACTTATAATCTTTCTCTATTTGCAAAATAATAATTCCTTTCGTCGCACTTCGTTTGTTTAATCAGTGTGCGAAACCGTCATCTGTTTCTTTGGATTTTGAATATTTAACACTAGCTGACATTTACCCGTTTACGCGACTAACTGAAATCATTGACAATAAATAATTATTATCTACATCATAATTCAGCTATGTACTTATTTTCGTATGTCGTCGCATTAAAAAATGTTCGATTGTAGTCATGGGTGAAAATGTACAATAAAACTCTTGACTTTATATTTTTCTGCATTTTTCCTGAGTAAAAATCCCATTTCTACAGCTTTTATACCAACTACAAATTTCAAGAAACACGATTAGTAGTATTTGTTTGATATTCTGGAGAATGTAGTTTTATTTGAAATCTCGCTTCACAGAATTTTCTCTTCTACTAGGATACTTCTTTCTCTTTACGAAACAAGCCTTTGCTTAGTGTGAAAGATGTCGTCAAAAGCGTATCTGTGTTCACTTCGAGTGAGCACAGATTCATTAAAAAACAATTCACATGTCTCATTATGAGATATTTTCAATATTTATTCTATAGAGTGAGAGATCGTGGTTATATACTCCGAGTATAGTTCGTGTAATAAAACAATACGATGATCTACAGAGAAGTAAAACAATGAGTTATTAGAGGTGTATTATTCTTATTCAGAGTCGAGTGATTTCTCCCGGGACTAACAGGATTAGTATACGTATTATTAGGTCCCGAATATCATCATATTATTATTGTGACATCAGATGAGGATACTCTTAAAGTAATCCTGGATCTAATTATAAGCCCATACTAAAAATTTCTAATTTGGAATTTATTTTTGAACCAACTGGAAATGCACTTAGCGTAATTTTAGAAGATTCTTAAGGCAAAAGTAGGTAAATCATGTAACATGTGACACATCTCGATGGAGGTCAACTTAGTTTAAGGTCATACATTTATATTGTTTCTACTTTTAATGTAATGTATTCTGTCAAAACAATAATCAAAAATAAATAAACATGTAATCTAACGCCGAATGTCCACGGCAGCGTATCGTATGCAGCGCGTACTCGTATTTTGCTGCATGGTATACGATTTCGTGCAGCTGCACGTACAACACAACGAGACCGTGTCCAAGGTGCAGCAGCAACGCGCTATCGTCACGCCATTGTAGGATGCATGCATCCGTATTGCTGCCTGTCGTATTGCATGTTATACGTCTGGGCGTACAGCGAGTGAATTCACCTGTTTATTTTTGACCAGATAATAGAAAAGTACGAGTATATGTGTTTGTACAAAATATAATGTTATTAGGAAATTATTGTGATTTATCATTTTATTTCAGTACTTAGTACCCCCTATTCGGATTTTAGAACGTTCATATTAAGAACGTTCCAAATGATTTAGAATTAAGTTCACTCGAACTAAAATTCGTATTCGGAATTATGCCGTGTTCTAAAAACCAATATTAGTTCACCATAAATATTATTTTGAATTATAATTATTGTCTATGGATCGAGCAAGCGCCTTATTGGTTGATTCTGACAAGCGGATAGCCAATCGGAGAAGACAAATTCAAATGAGCTCCATGTTCCAAGCAAGTTCCAAGTAACATGGTCGCCGGAAACTGCCGAACCAACCCGAAGTGTATCGAAGACGACTGTATGATTGCATTGGTGTTCATTGACAATAATTTTTGATGCTATTATTTGTATTACTTATAATAAATTCGGGGGAAATGCTTAATATTTTTAATAAAAATAAACTGGTTTTATAATTATTTGGTTAAAAAAAAACGTTTATCATAAAAATATCATCAGATATCTTGTTAGACGCATACAATTAGGTGTTAACTAAGATTAGGAACGTTTTGACAGATAAACGCACTAAAATTGACTTAAATACGAAATCCGAATACCAAAATGAACTAATTTCAAACTAAAGTCTAATTCTAAGGAACAAATAGGAACGTTCTAAAATTTCTCGAATACCAATCCGGCTAACTAAAATAGGAACGTTCATATTTTAGTTTAGTGCGCACTTAATTTGAATTGGAATAGGGGGTAGGTAATATTGTTTTTTTTATGGAAAGTGTATGGATGCAGAACCCGTTGTGGACACACTTCAGTACGCCGGATGGCAAATGCCGCAACCGCCGGCGCCGTGGACAGTAGAGCTAAATGGGGTAATATATTCAACATCTTTATAACAGCACTAAACTTTCTTCTGTACCACATTCCTTCTAATATTCTCATTCCTATCCATGTCCCACAGTCTTTCCACATATTCTTTAAAGTTCTCTCTAAAAGAATATTTTTAGTACCATACTTTTTTCGCCATACCTATCATCAAAGTCAAAGTGTTCCTAATTTTAGTATTTATAAAATTTAAAAAAATATGTATCTAGGACTTAAAATTCGCTCAGTCATTATAGGTTGTGAAAACTAAAGGTTACGAATTTGTACTAAACCTTTCAAAATGATTACCTGTGTATCTATTGTTGTAGTTTAAATTCCAACCAGATACTTCATACAAACAAAAGATGAAAACTATATCTAGCACATACTATTATTTTATAGGACCGCTCAAGTATGGAATACACTAAGCGTCACAGAAGAATGTCAGTTATGTACCGACGCATAAACAAAATTATGTATGTGGAATAAGAATTTCAGCACTATGAACGTACTCTAAGATTAGGTACCTACAGCACTGTACTTAGGAGTGTAATAGAATGTATGAATCAGGTTTTTATATAAGAACGCTTGACTTTAGCATTGGCCTGTTGGGGCACGTTTGTTCGAATCTTGGAGTCGACCAACTTAGTCTTTCAAGAAACGTATTATGAAGGATAACGTTGCGGCAGTTGACCCAGAGGCTACCGTCTCTACACAGTAAGACGAGGGACGCAGGTTCAAATCCTGCCCGGGGCATGGGATTTTTCCACATGTTGAAATTTCTCATAATATTCGGGAATTTGAACATTATCACCTAATGGCGAACGATGTTAACGTAAAGTTATCACACTAAGCCAACCTTCGAAATAACAATAGAAGACATTTTAAAAATCGAACAATATTAGTCATCAGTAGTTGTTGATATATCTTTCAAGAAACGTCAAAAAATAAAAGTAGGTAGGTACCTACCTAGTCTAACGTAGGTATACAATCATAGTTAATATTTTTGTAAAAAAGTCTAATGTTTCTTTGTCACCTGATATCATTACCAGACACCCTCACGATGTGGTTCAAAAAGTCGCCAAGCAAAAGTAGAGTTGAGCTGGTCATATGGCTAGAGTAACTGACACCAGACGGACGAAGAAAGTTCTTGAATGGCGTCCGAGAACTGGACGGAGAATTGTTGGCAGGTCTCAGGCAACATGAGAAGAGTTATTGGGGACGGATGGATGCGGTTGGCGCAGGATAGGCAGCTGTGCAAATTTCTGTGGGATCCATATTCAACAATTGACCCGACAGATCTGATAAAAGAAAGAATGCTTTAAATAATAATGTTAATTAGCAGGTAATAATATCAATTCATTTTATGCGCGGAACAAAAGCTATGAAAATTATCCAAACCCACCCCTAAAGTCTGCAGAAATATTATACCCAAATATCAGGGGGGAGGTGTGTCGTCTATATCTTTAAAGAAACCAAAAATAAAATCAAATAAATACAAAAACATCTTGGAGTTCTCAACGAATTTATCTATACTGTATTATAAAACGTGTGCTTGTGTTCATTAGGTATACAGGATCGGATCCCTATCACAATATTTCACTTATTACAATGTTTGATTTTTCAATTTATCCATTAGGAGCATACGACCATCTTTTACCATTGTTTTAAAGGCTGGCTTAGAGAGATCACGTCACATTAACAATGTTCGCCCTAAAGTGTCTGATTAAATCTCCGAAATTCCCATTGAAAAACCCCATGCCACGGCAGGACTCGAATCTGCATCCCTATCTCTGTCCCATGCAAAAACTCTAGCCACTGGGCCATCATCGGTTTGATAATTAAGTTTTCTTTCTTGAATACTTCCTAATGGGGAAAAAAAACATAGAGAATTGCCTACCAGCGGAATTGGAGGAAGATTCTTGTTTCATAGTGATAATTCTCTCACTACAAACTATTTGAAATGTACAGTTGTCCCGCGTCTTCACCGATTAGGTAACGAGTATGCTGGTCGTATTGACTTCTTTGACACCAGCATCGGCCGCCTTAGGAGGATCACTAAAGATGCCTTCTGATAGTTCATCCTTAACATGCATGCACTCACCGGAGTCTGCATAATCTTTAAATAGCCTGTCTTAGTCTTTAGGCTTGGGAATTCTCTGTGCATCTTAATTGAATTTTTCTAATTTGAATCAATTTTTTGTTTTGTATAATTGTTGCAGATCAGAGTCTTCCTCTCCTCAGTAAAACCACTTTTAATTGTTTTTTTTTTTTTTTGTATTTTGTTGACGGATTCATTGTTAACTTTGTATCGTATGTTTATTGTATTGCCAACTATTTCGTTTATGACTATATTATAATTGTAAAAGGTCTCGGCCGTAGGTATATTTATTTATTGAAAATAAAAAAAAATAAAAAATTGGTAAATCAATTAGGTAACGTTTTTATACAAAGATGTTAGTTCTGTTAGTTCTAGCCGGCAAAACTTATTGCTTGAAGCAAATTTATCTTGTCAACCAATCTTTTCGGACCTAAGAATGGCCAACTTCGAGTAGAAATTTCGAGAATAACTCTGACCCAACCGGGAATCAAACCCTGGAGCTGTCAATCAGAAGTTATAGCGCCTATAAATAGATATAAGGATCAAAATATTTACTTAGCACTACTTTTTTGTAAATAGAATCTGTACTCACAAAAAATAAACACAAACACACTTTCGACATCTTTTACAGAAAACAAAGCTTGTGTTGTGAAAGTGGACATTGTCGGTACCGGGATTCGAATCCACGACGCTTGTTTTTCATCTTTGATAAAATTCAATATCGGCAAATGTGGTAAAAATATTGTTTTTTAATGTAATTTCCAATTCGTTCCATAAAGTACATCACTCACTCCCTTGTCTTCTTAACAAAAACCCAGCATCTTTTCATTTCTTGTCATTTTTTGAGAAGTTAATTTCCTGGCGAACTTCTTTTTAACTCTGCGAAATCTTTCTTTTAAGAACACATCTCGGTGACGAGGTGAGATGCTTCACAACGGGACTTCCACAGGGAGGTATTCTTGGTCCCCATCATTTCTAATAATTGTGCGGCGGAGAAATACACGCAGAGGTGAAGAAGATTTTGTTAAAATGCAGGGAGGAATAAAGGGGGAGGTGGGAATATTATCAACAGGGATGATTTCTTTCGTATTTGTAGATAATGTAAGGGCGGTTGATATTTTTTTTTATTGAATATTTTACTTGAAAGGAGGGCAAATAATTGTCTATTCATTTGTGATTTGCATGTTACAGAAAATAATCTTGCTCAGATAGGTGGCTGCATTTTTATCAATTATATTTTTAAGTACAAATTAATATACTTCGATTAATTTCACTTCAAAAGCACATTTTCTATTCATTATAATATTATTATATGGGAATCAATTCACATTAAAGACTAGAAAAAGCTTTCATCTCATACATTATGCAAGCTAGTATACAAACATCAAGGTATTTCAGGAAGAATTAACAATTTATGTAGATAAAAAGTGTTTTTTAATAGGTAATGATTTTATTGATGCAAAAGATAGGAATACGGATTTTTAATAAACCATTTTAATGGTCAGAATTTATAAACATCTCTGTTATTGAAAATAGAATTATGTACATCTAAAATATTAATAATAAAAATGATTCTCTCATGCACCGGAGAATGTTCCCAATGAATAGACAGACATGGTCAGCAAAACAAGAGTTCTGCAAAAGGCTATGGTGGATAGAGAGTTTCGAACAAATATCAAGGTCCAAAAATAATGGTGTTCTACTTGGGTCTTGTACTTAGGGTAGAACTATTTTTTATGCCCTTCATAATAAAAGGGAAACATAAAGGTTCGATGACATAAACCCTGGCTCTGAAATATTCCCGAGTCGACAAGGATCACAAAAGTGTTGGCTAATTGTTTCATGCCAAGGGATAGGAATGCTTTTTCTAGAGTGGTTGCCAACGTTTAGGTGACCTGACAGGACACAGAAGAAGTTTTATCAAAACTAATCTAATTTTGCATAATTATTATAATAAAACATATTTTATTACTAAAGAAGAGTTTTTTATCTGCGTCAAAAAAAAAACAGATTAAATGTTTTAGTAGCAGACCTTACTATACGTAATCATCGTCATCATCATTACCAACTTGAGTACGTAGTAGTAGGGTGACCGAGTTGGCGGGTGAGGGGGGAAATGGGGTGTCGCATAAACGAAAGACCAATCGTTAAAACAGCTGACAATAAAAATGAAACATCTACAGCGCATTTAGCGGGACAGTCTTGGCTGACAGCCATAGTTAGTATAGAAGAGTGTTATCTCTCGGAGAGGAAATTAAGAAACCCCGTATCGAGAGAAAATATACTCCCCGGCATTTAAAAGTATATAAATTCCTTATATTTCTTTCATCGGTTTGAAAGCGGAAATGCCGGGTGTCTTTTGATGGTTGGAAACAAGATGGCGGCGGACTATGATGGCAAACCGTCAACCGGATGTGGTAGTCTTATCTCCTTTTCCCGCCCGCCTTGTTCCATTTTTGAAATTTTATTTACTCAACTCCCCGATGTCTGTAGGTGGTATTGTATTTGCTCACAGATTTCGCTTGTCTTGTTCTTTATACTTAGGTATATACGCTCGTTTTGACAGAGTTGGATGAAGTTTTTTTTTGAAGATAAGCATAACGAACGAGGAAGTTTATTTTATTTGTTAGCAAAAAATAATATATTTTTATTAACATACTTACTTACCAAAATTATTTATACAGTATGAATGGTTTGACAAAAGACTACAAAATAAATTCGTATAGAAATTATGTTGGTTTCTCTAAATTCCCAAACAATTCCCTTTTTTTGAATGATCTGTGCCCACTCTTGTGTCGTGAAAAATGAAGATGATCGCACCTGGGATCGAACCCACGACCTCCACACGAAATAGTACGAAAATCGGTGTCGTAACCGCCAGTTTCACCTATAGATCTATTTTACATAAATACGTATCGGTATGGCAAGTGGCGCCTTTAACAACATAACCAAGATATGAAAGGCGTCGGCGTTTAGTGTCGAGACGAAATGTAAACTATTTGATGCGTGTGTGTTGTCCATTCTCCTATAGGTATGGGGGTGAGTCCTGGCATCTGAACAAAACCCAGGAACAAAAAGTATCTGCATTTCAAACGAAGTGCCTCTGGAGAATATTGGGTATCAGATGGTACCACCGCATCACGAACGACGCTATACGCGCGCCGGCGCACCCAGCGCATACCCATCACTTCCACCATTACGGAGAAGGGGTGGTCATGGCTGGGACATGTGTTGAGGACGTCGAATGACAGTTAGCCGAGGAGCGCTGTTATTCCTCCCATCAGGGTCTCGAAGACGTGTACAATCATCTCATACCGTATTCCGTTCCTTCGAGGCAGAGTTGAGGGATTTGGACATGATGTGGGAGGAGGTCATAATCATTGCGCAAGATCGAGCGTAATAAAGCGCTCTTGTTGCCTCCCTATGCTCCTGAGTGGAGTTCAAGGGGAGTTTTGATTGATTTGACTTTAAATATAAAATATAGTATAGGGCCGACATTGAAATCGAAATTGAAAAGAATAAGATGTATATACCTATCATTTAGCCAAAAATCACTAAAAAAAGCTTGGGTACCTAATATTTTTTCACATGCATGAAATTAAGTAAATTTCAAATATGGGTTTGACTTCTTATTGGGGTGGTCTCAGCTCCTATACCTCTCCATTTAGGATTTATAATTCTTGCTACATGTCTTAATGGCATAACACTTGACTTGAGCTGATTCGTCGTGTCACCTGACACAGATTACCCCAATCACAGGCTGCCATATGCTGCGAGTTTCCAAGTAAAGCCCTATCGATCCGAAGTGATGCCAATTCATGCGTGATTCGCTTAAGATGATTCCACTTGACATTTTCCGATATTTTGTCTCCAAAAGCTTAATGTCTTCCCTAGGTATTATTTTTCTTATTTTAAGACGACGACTTTAAAGCTATTGAAAAATTCTCGAATACATTAGAACCCTGTGTTCCGCTCTATTCGAAAGATTTGATATGTATTAACTTCAACGGATGTCTCATAATTCATTTATAAAACATAATAATTACTACCTACAAAGCTCATATAGGGTCAGTACACCAATTATTGGCAGTGTACCAGTGTTTGGAAGTCCATTTGAAATGCTCAATAAATAACAAATGGTATGATAGGTCATCGTGTTAGCATACTCTATTTAAGCATTGTTGTGTTTAGTATCAATTGAGATTTCGGAAGGGGTGGAAGTCTAATGGAAAATTCAGGGAATTACCCAAATCACTAGACAAATAGTGCAAAGGGTTAGAAAAAATCAGGGATTCAACAAAGTTGGCCGCTTAAATGGCGTACGTTTTTATCGTTAAGTGATTCTACTTCACTACTACAGCCTTCGAAACAGCAGTAAAAGTTCATAAAGTTTAATTTTGAAAAAAAAAACAATACTTATCAATATGTATCTACTGTAAAGTTGCAAACGTTTTTCTTTGTGGGATACCCACATTCGTATAGGTATAGATATGTTGTAGATGTAGATATTTTAACTGGATTTGATGTAGCATCTAGCTAGAGCGCACTATATATTTAGGGGTTAGAAGTGTAAACAGCTGCAAAATCACTCTATCATAAACAGCTAAACTCTAGAGATAGTTCTAGCTCTGCCAATATTGTACAGAGTGCACACAGACCACGCGCTATTCCCTTCACTCTCGCTAGAGTCGAGCGCTCTTTTTGACATGATTGTACGCGTGTTTGCTCAGTTTACTCAAAACGCTTCAGGCAGGTGTCTAGGTTCTCTATCTATAAAAACAGATCTCACAACTCCGTAGAGTAGTCTCTAGATAGATAGATAGAAAGTGCCTACTTATCTTATTATATAGATACTGATACCTTTGCACTCAGTTGACTAGGTGAATAGTTGTTTTTCTGAGTTTGCCTGTAAATTTATTTCCCATGATTGTATTTTCTATATTTTAAAGCCTTGTATTAACGGAAATAAAGTCCAGTAAGAAATATCAGCATCCGCTTCGCTTGAGAAAATCAATACACACTGTAACTCAGCTGGGAGTAAGAGCTTAATGGTTGTTATTATTCCAACTAAAGGCTTTTCAGAACTCTGGTTGGGTTAATGTTCTTCCTAAATACCTTATTTTTTGGAAGAACATTGCGCTTCTTTTTTAGATCAGAACTAACAATCTGTTCTTGAGAGCCAACAATGAAAAACATAAAAAAATAGTACAATATATTTTTGGCCTGGATAGAATGAAAGGCGTATATATAATTCGGATATGTAAAAAATGGAGTTAAAGACATGTTAGCTCTCATCTTTTAGGAAAATAATCAAACCAATAATTTGACTCTCATGTTTCACGGGTAAAAAAGCATAAACTACGATTTAATGCTCGAAAAAACGAAAGATTTGAATACCGTATCTTCGATTTCTACGTGATGTGTATGACAATATATACAGTAGATATTCTATAAGTGTATAAGTAGGTGTTAAAGTGGGCGGCCGTTAGCCGGATAAACCCGCCCAGTGGCATAAGGCCGCCTCGTGTAGGCGGGTTATACGGATTAACTTTTATTGCCGGCTTTATGTAGATAATATACGTAGGCGCCGCGCCGCTCTCTCTCTCTCTGTCACGTTCTTACGTAGAACCTTCTATTCAATACTAGGATCTAACTACATATAACTACTCTATTCGAATTTAAAAGAATGATAAAAAATACTTTTAACCGATGTCTTTTATAATGAATATGTACCTATATTAAACCACATATTTTCCATCCGAATTCTGTCAATCGCACCAACTATCAAACAACTGACAGTTGTGCCAAACGACAATTTGACTTCAAAATTATATTTATTCACTTTTCGCGTTTGAATTTAAAAAAATGCGCTTCAATATTGAAAAACATTCCACCCGAGTGCCAATATTTTTTATATCAATCGTTGTCAGGTAAATAAAATAAAAAAATACAAATTGCGTTGCTGTATCGAAATTTCCATACCTACTAACTTTAAAAATTTTCTTTTTTTCTCATTACATTTTTGACTTCCTATCTTGCTACAATATGTATGTTAGTATTAGATACCAAACAATGTGCTATCAGTGAATGGGCCATTTTTATTATTTATTTATGTTTGAAAATTTGTAAATAACCTGTTGATATGCCAAAGATATAAAAAAAAAATAAAATAAATGATATTTTATAGTATACATTTTTCGTTTTTTTATTAGTTATTCTATTATCCGGAGCGGAGATGAATCCAATAAACCAAAAATGATAAAAATCTGATTATCCGATCTCGAGTTATAGTTGTTCGAACAAACCAACTATCTTTTATATATCTTTAGATACATCCCAGAACTGGTTTTGTTGTAGTGGCGTCGTTTTTTTTTTATAATTTCAGCACAGAAGCATTCAGTATCCCTTTATAGATAGGCAGAGAGTACCTACGGATTTTTTTTTCACTTAGACCAGACTTAGACATAATTATTCTTTTATCTTCTGCTACCTACTTAACATTCCTCACACACCTTCTTCTATTGTTTCTGAACTGCCCTTTCTTGATCTTTGAACTACTCAGTCAACATTCATACGAAAAATATCCATTTTTTGAACAAGCTAAAGCAATTTCATGGCACGCATCAGCCGGTTGTTCACTGTAGAACATGGGTACCTACCATAACCTACACCAATAATTATCTAAACAAAAGCTTATGACCTACTCATTGAATCAGCTCATTCCATTTTGTATAACCCTACTCCAGTGATATATTAAAATATTCAAAAGGTTTTGTGCAAGAAAAAATAAATAGGAAACCTTCTTAGTGCTGTATACAATATAATTTAACTGTAATTTTGAAATAAAACTGGCTTTTGACAGAAACTGTCAGTTGTTTGACAGTCGGCGCGATCGACAGAATGCGGATGGAAAAAAAATATTTAAAACAGATACATCGTTAATTAATTTAACATCATGCAAATTCGAATTGAATATTCAAAACGTGTGTCCGTTAGATTTTTTTGTTTATTTTTCACCCCGATTTATGGAAATTCCGGACTGCTAAGAATTTTCCCCGCATTCGGGACAAAAATGTATATTTCCGAACACGTGGAAACTACTCGGAACCGCTTGACAATAAATCTGGCGCCTATTCAGTAAAATGGTAACACTACAAAATCGGGAAAAAACAACATCTAGAAATACCAAAAAATTCATTTTATTTTATTAAAAAAAAAACAATTGAATGTTACGTTCTATTTTTAAAAAAGGAATATTTTTTTATGATAAGAGTCGTACCTCTTGTAGAACAAAAGGAATAAAAAGTAATAAGTCAGAGAGCAGGGCGATATAAATTATTCCAAATGTGTTTCCATTTTCCGCAGAATTATCTTTATGCGTTGTTTTTAAGACGAATCTGATTTGAAAAAACAATGCCGTTGTACGGAGAAACTATGTAGACGAGCCGAGGAAAATGTCGCGGGAAAAAATATCGCAACAACCGTTAATATCGCAAGCGGGTTATGAATTTTGATTCCTTTAAAATTCTTCGAAAACTCGATTCTTAGAATCAAATATCTTTGAAATATCAATCGTTCGAATTATGTAAAATTTTTATAAAGCGAATTATTCGAATGAATGACGAATATACCAATTTTTTTTAAATAGTTTTTGTATTACTTTAATTCAATTCGGGGAGACCGCTGAAAAATAGCCCCTATAATAACTAACCTAACCTAACTCATTCATGTAAATAGTAGAAAGCTTGCTTACGCTAACGTAAAATGAATTTTTTCGAAGAATTGTGCATTAGGAGAATTGTGATTTTCGAAAAATTGTAATTCGAACAATTTACGTGTTACCGAATGTGTGTGCCTTCTTTAACTAATATCGCAATCACTCACTTTAATTTCTTTCGACACTAATGATTTGTGAAGTGCACCATTGTTCTCAACTAAACACCAAATTGTCGCTATGAAAATTTCGTCTTATCACTCGAAAAGTGTAAAGTTTGTTCTTAGTTCGAATACAAAGCGTAAAATTACATCAAAGTCTACGTTATGGTTTCGAGAAAGACGCTTGTTTTTGAAACATTGGAGATCCCCCATTTGAGAAGAAATAATACTAGAGAAATAATGTGCTTCTGCGCATGGTCCCAACAAGTACCACGTGACTGCTGTTAAACTCGTACAAACTGTGACGTTTATCGGCAGGGGTGTGTAACATTACGTTTTTTTTTTTATTTTCAATATTTTAGTGTTAGCACAGAGGAATTTTATGTTTTAATCACACAATTAGTTAAAGGAATTGCTTATGGATTTTGTTGGGTTGTCTAGTGCTTGTGGATGAAAGTAAAATGAATAATTATTGATAATTTATCTTCAGTCACGTGACTGTTGCATGAAGGAACCCATTTTCGGTTCTGCGCATCCAAAAAAGTTCTCTAACTATATTTGTACTCAGTGGATCCCCTTGTTTTCTGTTTAATCAACTTCGTAAATACCTACTTAATGTCAAAATGTATTGAACTTTATTATAGGCGTTTTAGAGATATTGCAGTGGCCCACAAGTATGAGTTCGGTGATGTCTTTTTGGTTCGTATCTATGACGAAACCAATGATTCGTTGAAATAGTGTTTCGGAAAACCATCTAAAGATCTTTTAACGATTGTTTTCCAATACATCGGTTTTGATTACCTATGTTACTAGGAAAAATCCAGTTTTCAATCCGTGAGGATATAAACAAGATAAACTTTTGAACTATGTTATGTTTTCAAGGCGTCGCGATGCCGACAAACTGTCCCAACCCTCAACCCCGAGTTATAATAAAAATAAGGCAACGACCATTTTACCCTATTCCTGTCTCGCTCTTTTCTTCCCACTTACACACACATACATCACCTTCCCAGATATTATTGTGTATAAGATTGTTTTTGTATTTAAGATAATATTATGTTGATATATATTTTATGATTATATTTAAAACTAGCCACACCGTTATACCCGCACATTACACAAGAAAGTAAGGTTAGGTAATATGCCAATATACATATCTAAATCTAATCTAAACTCCCTTTACACCCCACTTAGAGGCATAGGGAGGCAACAAGAGATCTCCATTGCGCTCTATCTTGTGCAATGATTTTAACAAATATGAACCAAAATGGTTGTTAAACCAGTCGGGGACTTTCGTACGTACAGCGTATTGGAGCTCATGGGTTCGAATCCCGGTGCCGACCATTTCCACTTTCACGACACAACCCTTTGGTTAGTGTGAAAGATGTCAAAAGTGTATTTGTGTTCATTTAAAGTGGGCACATATATTATGCATATATAAATAAACAAAATATGCCTATATAAATAAACAAAAATTGATAATTATGCAAGACTTTACCAATAGAAACGAAATAACCGAAAAAAACCAATTCTTTTCATCAAATATAAAAAATTACCATGATTTTTTGCCTACAAGAGCTCTCCACTGCCATCGATCACGAATGCGTAAATTCTATGACATCTTCCCACACCATATCCAAATCCCTTAGCTCCGTTTTGTAGGAACGGATACAGTATATAGGAGCCCGATGAGTTATTGCTGGTCCAACTGTCATTACAACTATAGAGTCGATGGTAACATTTTAGGTAAATATGACTAGCGGATGTCTAATCAAATTTTGTTAACTTAAACCGACACTAATATTCCATCCTATAATAACAAACACATTTACGAATCGTAATAGATATAAGAGGAGATCGGTAAATATTCCGGTTAAGTATAAGATACAGTGTAAGAATAAGAGAAGTATGAAGTAATGGCAATGTTTTTGATACATTACTTAGAGATAAGGGATAAACTACCCCCAATAGACCACACGACTGGGGGGAGCTGGTGGAATTGGCGCTATCTACAGGATGATATTTTAGAGGTTAGATTTGGATTAAACAGACGAACTTAATTGATTTTTTTTTTTAAAACAACATTTCAATATTGAACCATATTGGATACTATTTGTTCATAATTAAACAAGTTTTCCCAACAGACGATGTTCTCTTCTACAATAATAAATTCTATATAATTCCGGTCGATTCGCCTGTTTTAAACGATGTTTACAGGTCACATTCTGACAACCGCACCAACAATAAAAAACCGAGAGTTTAATGTAAAAAATATTAATATTTATATTAATTTCCGGGCCCCATTGCATAAATGACGAGTACTTAAATTTTCTAATGTTCCACGTTATTTTCATAAAGACCTTCTCCTGACAATAACAAATACATAAAAAATAGAATCGGCGAAATTAATCCAGCCGTATACGCATGATGTGATGACCAAAGGGAACAGAGCTCCATTTCTATACATGAAATACCAATTAAAAGGATAAAAATCTCAACTCACCTTCACCCTTTGTGACTCGACTAAAGAGTTAAGGAAGACAACATCAAGATCTATCCATTACTGTTAATTTTGGCAAGAATCTCTACCTCAGTTCGACTGCGAAGGAAGTGAACATAATAATATTGTGTAACAAACATTCAATTGTAAGACAAGAAAACCCTCCCTAATATGAGGGGTCTTTATTTTCTTCAGAATTCTGTATGTGAGGAAGAAAAGCGGTCTTCTTGTCTTTCTGGACACATTTTATACAACCGCCCAGTCATCTATTATGGCAGACGACAAAGACATGAGTGTGCCAGTGTAAAAAATATGCTTATCCGCAACTGAAACCATCCACTCCTGAATGTAGGCATCCTCCATATTCTACACATCTATGTATCTATCCTACGCCCTTTGCATTTATGGAACTCAAATTAGTTGAATTCAAATCTAAGATCGTTCCAATTATACCTATGATTTTTCTAAGACCTATGTTTCAGGAGCCAGGACTCACACCCATACAGAAGAAAGGGCAACACGCACACATCAAATAGTTAACATTCATTACTTCTCGACACTAAACACCGACGCTTTCTTGCTTTTTTCATTGTGTTTAGGTTGCCCCTCTCCATACCGATACGTCGATATTTTTTTTCAGCTCAACTCCGAGGTCACCCGTGGTAATGATAGCTGCTCCCAGCTTAAATATGTGAATGAACGAGCGTGGAGCTTCTTAAATAAAAATGAGCTGTACGTGTGTCTCGCTAAAACCCGAGAATGGTTGAACCGATTTAGCTAATTCTGGATTCGTGGAATAATTTGAAAGAAGCCTACATCCAGCAGTGGAGAGGCGGCTAACTAAAAAGAATAATATTCGGAAAAACTCAAGGTATTCTTAAACGGTGAGAACAAATGCGAGGAAAAAAGATAATAACAATTTCTTTACAATTTAATCTATTCAAATCGTTCCTATACCAGTCAAATGTGTCACAACCTTGGATCGTTGTTTTAGTAGTTGTGATTTGATAGAACCTTATAGACGCATCTACTATTTAATAAATGTATTTAGAATTTTAGAGCAGCCTGTAGGATCCTGGGACAAGGTAATTTCAGCTCGTAAAATAAACCATCCTGATATTATTGTAATTGCCAAGATTTACACAATAGACACCTCACCTCGGTGCATTACATTCTTATTTATTTAATATTATTTTTATTTATTATATCTCACTCCCACAAACAACAGATAATAAATAAACAAAAAATATACATATTTAAGTAGGACTTAGCAGTACGGGAATGTGTGATTATAATTTAAATTATGTATTTAAAAAATAATCAAAAATATATATTTCAATTAGGTTCCTATATGTTTTTTTTTTTTTAAATAAGCTTTGTTCGCATAAGTCGCGTAGATCGTAAAAAGTGGGCTTAATGGCAAAACCTAGAAAAATATGAAATATGCTGGTAAATACCTTAGTAGGTATATCAGGTTTTTTATTATAGTACCTACGTAGGTACTAAGTTACAAACTGTACAATATTTTAATGTATAATATAAAAAAAAGTCGGGTTAGTGCGAACACTTATAACTTGAGATCGGCTGAAGAAATTCTTCCGATGTTTGATTTATTGGATTCTTCTCCTGCCCGGATAGCAGGATATCCATTAAAAGGTTTAAAAATGCCTAAAAAATAATATTAAATTTAGTATGGAACGGATTTCCTGTGACGCCAAAGCCATCTATTAAAATTTATATGACAACAAAATTATTGTTTACCTGACATCCATTGGCATCAAAATTATTAGTACGCATGGATTTTTTTCTCGAGCTTTCTGAAATATTTTTTTTTACATTCAAACATAATTTTCTACAAATTAGTAATTATATAATTTAAAAATCGAACATCTTTATCGATTCAATTGACCCAGAACATTCCCTTTCTTTTTCTCAAAACTTTGATTTTAATACTTTCTTCTTGATCCGAATACTGTATCCCTTTCTTAAACAAGCAGTTTCTTAGGAGGGGACAATTATTTATCTCTAAAACCACAGCACTTCATTCAAAATTCATCAAGATTGCGAGTGAGCGCGGAGCTAAGATTTATAATATACGGTAATGTTATTACTTATGTATGGGGCATATAAAGAGAATTAACATATCTACATAATTCATCTTAGGAACCAGACAGAGCAATGTATGCCTGTAATATGAAACAATTATAGAGGTGAGTCGTTGTGATATATCGCTGGTATATAAACATTCCTAAATTATCTCATTAGATGCGGATTAAAATGCGAAAATAGCAGTCACTGCTTAAAAAGACTCCGTTTTTACTCATCATTTTGTTGCCTTAAAAAGGTAAACAGAGAAATCTCTGTATGTATTAAAACTCTTTTTAATACATAAGAAAGAAATAATTGATAAGTTTAATAAAATAATAAGTCACCACAGTACCTACGAGTATATGGGGTATGTATCCGCTTGTTTCAAACAACAGAACTCACGCGCTACTACATAGATATGTGTACATATGTGTGGCTCGCGAAAACCCTTCGGGTATATTGATATTTTTTAGTCACACCAAATTTAGCTTAAAATTTTATAGCACCCAACGATTTGCCAACAAGTTAAAGACAATAATTCTATCCCGGATACGGTTTCGAAATTTGTCTATTGTATGGTGAATATTTCTTAGTAACAATGATGACATTAAGCCAGCCTTCTATGTCAGTGAAATGCTGTTGTAAGTAGTTTATATTGAAGTTGAACTAAAAAAAGTTCAAACAAAAATGGATATAGGTATTCATATCCTTGCGCTAAATTCATGACAGCAGTTACGGTCTTTAAATTTGACTTGTTCTCAACAGTTGGCCCTATATCTCATTAATTATTACTGATTTGGAGTTTCGGCGATTTAAACAATACCACCTAATTGTTAACGTAAAGTAATCACAATAAGCCAGCCTTCAAAATAACAGTAGAAGACGGTCGTAAGCTCGTAGTTATTTGTTTCAATTAAAAATCGAACATTAGTAATGAATTATCAGAGTTTTATATTCGTTAAAAAAGTTCTATTTGGCGGTGTACAAAAATGTTCGAATTCTATAAAAATGTCATAAGAATCTAATGTATCTAGGTATGTGTTTGTTTTTGTGACTTCGAACTTTTGTTTTGTTAATAATATCTTCCTGAAGATCGGGTGGAATCAATCAGTGAAATGTCAAGGAGCAGTTTTATAAATGATTAAAAATTAACAGTAGCTGTTCTTTGATTTGAGACAGCTCTAATCCTAAGATATTATGATCCGTGTAGGGTAACGGAGTAGCTTCAGTTCTAGCGCACTCGCATAAATAAATTATTCTGTTCTTCTCATAGGTGGGTGCTGGGTGCCGTATCACGCCGAGCTAAGTTAAGCTAATACGCTTGTCAAGCATCTCCGAGCTTAGCCAAATAAATCATATGGGATTGTCTCCGGAGATATTTAGAAAATAAACCTAAGTCCTGCTATTTATTTCACGTGGCTTCTCCGCCATTCTTCATTTTGAGAATATCATTTAGATTAATTTAAAATTAAGATTTAATTTAAAATTAAATTAAACGTAGGAAACGACACTTGTTTAAGTAAAAAGAGATGTTTTTTTTATTATTATTTAATTACCAAATATATTAATATAATACATTAATGTGTACATATATAAATACAGATTAAGACAATAGAATTTATCACCCCACTAGACGAAAAACCCGGGCTGGGGAGATACTAATTATTTATAGTGCGCATTAGTTTTTATTCCGAGTATTAGAGTTTGGTGTATTATGATGAATAACTTTACTATATTCACTGTAGTTTTGTGCAAGTAGACCTAACATTGACGAGACACAAAGACAAGCAAACGGTGCACAACAGAAACAAAGTTAAGTTAGAAGGAACGCATTCCTGAAAAAACATAGTCTTACCTTTAAGGTGTAATATATTGGTGGAAAATGTTGTATATTCGTGGAAAGAAATAAGATCTAAGGTATCCATATGAAACTAATAAAAATGATTAGGATTTGCAGCAGGCACGCCCTAAACCTTTTTGAAAATTAGACGGGATACATAAATTTTGAAAAACTTGTTGTCTTTTGGGGGCAAAAGACAACAAGCAACATGTTACTATTCAGCATAGCCACAGGATGCTATCATCCTCCTTCATAGAGAACAGGATAGACAAGAAGAGTATAAGTAAGAGTTAAATTGACTTCCTAACGCCTAATATATCATATTGTCTTACCATCTTTTTTTATTTATTTATTTATTTTTTAAAAGATACAATAGCTTTTACAATAGGTATATAACATAAACAAAAAAACAGTTAGTAATTTACTGCGCCAGCTTGTCAGCCCCCCTGCGACGCCATTTAGTCAGCAGCACTTTTTTCAGCGAATCAAAACTTCTTAAACTACTCTTCCAATACTTCTTCTTTCAGTCGTAATTTTTTAACATATAGAGTAGGTACATATTTGTCCAATGTGATGACTTTTTTTAATCCATCGTATAGTTGATTGTTTCTACCGCCTTTTTAATCTGATTTGTCAACTAGCGCCTTTTTAATCTGATTTGTCATCTAGCGCCTTCTTAATCGACGTCAATCTTCCTTTCAAACGCGTCTAAGAATTTTATTTTTATTTATCGTTTGGTCATCACATCTTAGAATTAAATATTACAATCACTATCCATATAACATATTTTGATAAAATTAACACGAGCAAACTCTATTGTCAGATGTTCAAGTCAGCCAATTCATTCAACGAAAAGAAATCAGTGTAGTTCCCCCATGCGCTTAACCTGAACTAGCACACATGTGCTTCACAGTCTGTCTCTCCGCCCCACAGTCGCATTCTGCAGACTCCAGCAGACCACACTTGTAGAAGAAGTCCGCACATCTACCGTGTCCCGTGCGGATTCGATTCAATGCGGTCCAGATTTTACGTAGGTGACTTTATATGATAATCCAGGCGGTTTCGTAGAAAGACAAGGCAGACCATGTCCCACCGTGCCCGATGCTTCATCTCATCTAGCCCTCCACGCATCCGTAGCGTCGAAGCTGGATTCGCACAGGATTTTGGCTGTTTTTAGTGGGGTTGTTTCTTGATCTCAACCTGCTGCTGGACAGGAGAAAGTCGAAATCTGGATGGTTCGGTAACTCGAGATTATTTTGTAATTTTTTATATTCCCTTATGAGGCCATTTTGTCTTCTGAAGTCATGAGGTGCCATATGATTCAGAGACGGCAGCCTTGAATTGTAAGAAATTGTTGCTCATTACTTTTTATCTATGTCCAAGTTTCGCAGGAGTATCCTAAAACAAGTATCATACAGCAAGACGATGAGTCAATAAAATCTCCTCTATAAGCATAATAAATAAAATGAACATTTGTGAGAATGAATAGTAATGACAATTATGTGGTTCATAACGATATGAAGATATTCGCGGATGTGGGGAGGGGGTTTCTTGGTGAGCAGGGGGTCTGGGGGGTCTTGAAGGTCGGTGCTGAGGGGGGTCATAACTCATCCTCCCCAGATTACTGATCTCTAATCCCCCCACTCACCCCGCTCCGAGGAAAAGTTAAGATTTACGAGCCGCTTCGTATTATATTATTAGCTCGATAAACGAAGAACGGATTCCTTTCTATAAACGTATTATTATTCTATAACTTTTTTTATTTTAATTTATTTTATAAATCCACAACTTGTTGAGTTTTTTTTTAATAATTTAAGGCTGAATCGAACCATTTTGATTGTAACAAGATTTAAACTGAGGGATATAATATGACACAACAGTGCCAAGATATCCAATTTAGCTTATTGGAAAGCTGGAAGTTTTAAGCTAGGTTTAGATAAGATTGATCGAATTTCTTAATAGTTATGCCACTTCAAGATTGTCTTCCTTAATAATGAATGCTAAGAAAAAGTGCTTTTCCTGCACTTGAATGTGTTTATTTATCTTAAATGATTTTGTTTGTATTGTTTTTCATGTAGCATATTTAAATTTGTTTGTAATAAAGTTTTTTTTATAATATGGCTATATGGTAGCATATAAATTAAAAAAAAAAGGAAACATAAAATATAGTGGATATTTCTTTCATTCATTCATTCATCTTCCCTTTAAACCCCAATTAGGCTGCATAGGAAGGCAACAAGAGCTCTTCATTGCCCTCGATCTTGGGTAATATTTATGATCACAGGAAGAACACCAACTGTCTGACCCCCTCTCCTGATTGGGTCCAGGGTTCCGAGGCTTATTTTTTGCGCCTTTTCTGATCTATTTAAGTACTGGATAGTTCTAACATACTGGAATATTTTCCGTAATGTATATTATTTGTAGATGCGCTATTTCGGTGTACATTTTATTGCCACATTGTATATATATTATTCTTTATTGTACCTAAGCACTGTTTGGAATGACCTCAGTAACCTAGTATAGGCTCCAACCTCTAATCAAGAAGTCCCGGGCTCGATTACCGGTCGGGTCAGAACAGTTCTAAGTGCTCACTTAAATTTTTATCCGGGGTGGGCCTGTCTCAGATTGGACCGAACCGTTCATATGAAAAAAATTACTAGGGCAATATGTTCCGCCGGCTTATCGGAACTAGATTATTCATCTATTGAAGTCGATAAGTTAAAAATATTAATAATTAATGATACCAATGCGTCCCTGTTTATCATGTTAATTTTCTCACACCTTTAAAAAACTAACGCCGATTCTGTAGTAACAAGGCAGGTAGCGCCCTTCTTATGGTGTTATATCTGGGACTAAATCATATTAAGTAAACAATCTCACACTAGCTGCGCCACCCCATCCCAGACCCGCGCCACCCGGCACATCTCAAGCCATCTCCACTGCAGCTTCCCAGCGCGTATCTCCATGCTGTATCTGGCCTTCCCCACAATCTTTCTACTACATCCTTCCACAGGCGCTCTCTATTCTTTAGCAGGCCTTAGAGGTGGAACAACTGCAAAATAATTTACCCGGATATTTAAAAAAGATTTACTCAGTTGTTAAATTCTCAAATAGGAAAACACAATATTTTTTTAATATTTTCCCCTCAATTATTTGGCTTGTGCGAGAAGGATTGGTGTTAATAATTGTATTGAACGAACAAACAAATAAAAATTAACAAACCAAACCATCTCAACATATTTTTAATATGAAAGCAATTAAAAAAAAAACAAAATCAACTTTTTGTAACAGAATCACTTCCATACCCATTCCATACCATACCACACTCGTCTCCACGACCTACATTGCTTTTTCTCTCATCAAATTTAGAACCTGGCTACAGCAAAATTTTCCTGGCATTACCGTTGCATGTTCAAGAATGCAGATGCACAGGTTTGGTTGAAAACCAGTATTTCCATTACTTTAAACATATGACACAGCGAGGAAATGGGTCTGAAACTCTTGGGATCTTTAGGGTCTTTTTTCGGCTTGAGGAGGACAATGAACTTCCTTTAAATATTTGGTATGTGATTAATGGCGATACATCGGATCATTAGTCGAGTATTCCACTCCAAGGTAGCACTTCCAAATCTTTTAAGGTGCTCAGTGCGGACTGCGGATGTCATCAAGGCCCGCAGCTTTGTTCTTTTTCATTTGTAGAGCTCACATCTATACTTACTTACTTTTCGAGTCCGGACTTCAGACTTTGCCACTCCAGTATGCAGCGACAGATATCGCTTTGTCATTCGCCCTCACAAGGTCCTCCACCCCACAAGTCACCTGCATCGACGGGCACGTCAACAAGTGCAGGTCGTCCTGCAGCTCCCCACAGTCACAGCTCACCTCCTCACCCTCAAGGAATCCCCACTGCAAAGCCATATTGACCGAAACAGGATTGAGAAATGCGATAGTTTTTTTAGATTGTAGTGAGACGTTTGTTATCTTCTTAAATATACAAATGGAGAGCATCCACGCCTAAACGGCTGGACCAATTTCGCTGATTCTTTTTTTGTCGTGTTGGCTTCTATCAGGAGATGGTTCTTATGAAAGTAACAATTAAGAAAAATGCGAGGAAAATTAAAGAAAACTCTAAGTAGGTAACCTTTTTACTACTTTTTACAATATAAATATTACTCCATTTTTGAAATTTTGACAGGAACTGTCAGTTGTTAGATAGTTGGTGCGATTAACATAATGCAAATGGAAAATACGTGGTTTAAAACAGATGCATCGGTTACATTGGTCAAAAGATAATTAATTCATGACCATACAAATTCGAATTCAATATTCATAGTTGGGACCATAGGACAACGTCGTTTTCATAATAGGTCTCTGATGGTTACATACGGAATTCCGGGAAAAAATAGTGTAGAGAATGATCGCATCCCTATTGCGATATTTGTGTTATGATATGGCCCGCCATTGAGGCGGTTACCTCTCACATAAACTGTTGGTGAATTAAAGCAGCAATAAATCATTAGATTATTCGCTCGAGGGGGTAACCAGAAACCAAACAGCCAACTTATTAAGAGAGTTTTATCGCGGGACATCTCTCCTCAGCGCGGCGGCCCGTTTGATTAGCTCTCGCCTTTTCAATTATTCCAACCACCATCTTTGCCGATAATAACAAACTTCCTTCCGACTTCATTCTGACTCTATTCATCTCTGTCTGATTATTTACAACTTTCTTTTATCTGTGAACCTAATTCTCTAATATTATTGTCAATGATTATATTTCTACATTCTTCTAGTTCCACAATTATTGCAATCCCTTCCTTACTTCTTACTCAGTTCATTTATCCTATCCTTCCTTCCCTTTGTACTTTCGTTGGGAGAAGAATTTCGTCTCGTTGAGACCGGAACCGTCCATTCTTTCAAGTTGCGCATCCAAGGTATTTGCCTTCGGCCAGGACCTTTCAACCATCCAGCTTTCTCATTAGTGGGAGTTGAAGGATTTCATATTTTTCACCACACAAAATGTGTACCAGAAAGGATATTTTTCGGATCTTAATGGTTTTCTTAAACTCTCCGTTGATGTTGGCTCTTTTCAGTACTTGTATTTTGGTGAGTAACGCCTGTATGCAGATTACTTAACACTTTGGTAACTATGGGACATCTTGTTATTACGTTAAGATGACGTCACGTTTACTCAAGTGTTGATTTAGTGCATACAAATTATTGCAGTCAACACTTCGTTGACGTCATCTTGTTACGACTACACTAAACAATGTCTACTTCTTTTTCTTATGGTCGCTCACAATCTGATCTACAGAGACCGACGACATTGGATCGCGTCATCCGTAAGTGCGTACAATTCCTGAAGTCCCTCTTTAAATGCGTACCTTTGAATTTTGCTAACGATTTTTTTTTACATTTTAGAAATAGTGGCGTCCATACTGAGAATGAATTATAAAAATATTGCTCTGTTTTTGTTTTGTTTCATTTACGTATTTTAGCTACTTTCACCTCAAACTAAAAATGAACCCTCTACTACCTTAACTGTTATTTGGTCAACGTTTTACCTATTTAATAGCAAGTGTTATACCTTTTTGAATAGCTAAAGAAACGCAGAAGTTTTTAAAATTATCTGCAGAACATGTTCCTTATTTTTTTTTCTAAAAAAGCACTTCAAATTTAAAAACACTTAGTGAAAATTCTTTAATCCTAACCTTTGTCGGGCTGTATTTTTAAGTTCTTAGTAGTAGGTTCAGTTTTTGTTAATCATTTTTATTAATTGACATGTCCTCTCACTAGATACATAAAAAACTGGATCCATGGACCTCTAATCCGAAGAAATCGATAAAAAGTCAAGAAAGGATTTTTTTTTCAAAATCTTTAAAGTTCAATATCTCCATACCGGTTAAGTTTCGAACACCATATTATAGAATCAAATCCACCAGAAATGACCTAAATAATAACGTCCTTTAATATTCCGTACCACTTACCCTGTAACTCTGTATAAGTGTCTTTATTTTATGTAAATAATTGTTTATATGTTCCAGTGGTCACTAGACAGGTAATTTTTTTGCACTCCACATTGACGAAAAATTCCTTCGCAAAATTCAAATAGTCTGCGGGGGCAGCTGGTTTCTGATCCATACAGAATATAATAACGCTTAATAATTATCATATTTATTCAAGATTATTATAACAAATAATTATTAATTATCATTGTAGAAAGGAGTGATTGTGTTTTATGGGATAAATTATTTGAAGAAAATCCATAAATTAGCAATACTCCAGATATTGCTAGATGGCGGAGATACACGCCGGCAATATATTCCAGGTTGACAAGATAAAGACCTCCTAATACAGACAAAGGAGATATTAAAATAAAGTTGGGATCATAAATATTCCTTTTAGCTTAACTCGAAAGAACAATATCTCCAGTACTGCCTGCCTTCCTGCCTTCTAAATAATAAGGCGGCTCCTTGGCGTAGGGCAGCACCACACCTCAGATAACTTTCTTGGAGTTGGACGTAAGGGTTGGAGGGTTGCTAGAAAGAGCAGGCGCATTTTATCCTTCCTGAGAGATACGCTGTGCAATGAACAATGTCTGACTGCAAACATTAGAGCCAATTTTATGATTGGTATGCCAAAATTCGTATATCTAGAGGATTCGACATTTTATCCATCACAGGTAGCTACCTCGGTTGGCTGGTAGAGATTCTTCGGGATAAGTCCGCCCTTCCGACTGTCCAAATGTTTTTTTACTGTGGCCACACTGTACTTTTGAACAATAGAGTTTTTTTATTAATTTACCTATCGTATAGTATTTATTATTAGTATTTCAAATTACAATACATGACTTGGGATGCATCAGCGAATAGAAACATGTAATTACCATAGAGAAGGGGTGGTATTGTGTGTGTCCTATTTGGAAAGCGTTCTCGCGTAGTGTCATATTTATTCTAGTATTAATAATTATTGTCCGCTGTGTGCCTGTATTATGTTTGGGTACCTATATGGAACTGTCGTGCCTACCTATAATAGTTATATTATTTTGAACCTGCGCAAAAATACTCAATGTATTGCACCTATTTTGTCGACACAACCCGCTCAGATTGTTGTATTGAATGTTTTTTGTTTTTGATATTGTGTTTGTCTCTCATTGCTCAGCGCAAAGGGCTTTTGCCTGTTATGCTGAGTAATGATTTTTTGATTCTATAAAAAATAAAAAAATAAATAAAAAAAATAATAATAATATGCTCAAACGCGGACGGACTGTTCAGACAAATGAAATCATTGTATCATCACTCGACGCTCGGACACACGGTCACTTTTCAATTAGTACAGTGGGGCTATACGAGTTTCATCGAAAGCTAATTGCACGCTAATAAGCGCTTATTAGCGTGCAAATAGTGTTCGAAAATCAAACGATCGAATCGTTCAATCATTTTTGTATGGAAATTTTTCGAAACTCTTTCGATGATCGAATATCGAAACTTATACTAGTGCTACAGGGCCTAAGAAAATTATAGTAAAATCTGCATTAACCCATTGTGATCCAACAAGAATGTGCAAAAATTAAAAAGTTAACAAATTAGTAAAAATTACGGAGAATAAACATCAATTCAACATTTATAAAAATACATGGAATAGAGTGAGGATGTTCAGTCGTTCAAGTACTTTACATAGAAGGAAATTGCACCATGCCAAGAGAGCTCTCTGTGTGTTTTGTACTGACTGACTGCAGCATTCAGCAAGCTTGAGAAGGACTATACAATGCCTGTGTGCTACCGGTCCTTCTCTATGGCTGTGAATCTTGGCACCAAACCTGCGCTGTAAACACTCGCATAGCAGGATTCGAGAGCAAGTGCCTCAGATGAATACTGAGCAACCGTTGGAACGATTTTGTGACTAACACAGTTATCAGAAAAAGGTTGCGCCGACTGACGATGACGTGGCTACATCATGTATTGAAGAAGCCTACGGGGGACATAACTCTTCGTAAGATATAAGAAGCCAATCGGAGGTCCCTCCAAATAATTGAAAGACTCTACGAAGCTGACCACCAGGGCGATGGTGCGGCTACTGGGGCCTCATGGGGAGGATTTGAGAAATAAGTCAAATGATTGAGAGCAATAATTATATACTAATTTTTTGGCTGAGAAAAACGTTCCAACTGTTGTTTCTAGTTATAATAGGTTCTGATGTAAATTTTCCAAAGTAGCCCTAGTATAGAAAGAGTTTCGAAAAATTTCCATACAAAAATGATCGAACGATTCGATCGTTTGATTTTAGAATACTACTTGCACGTTTATAAGCGCTTATTAGCGTGCAATAAGCTTTCGATGAAACTCTGTTCCTTTAGACTTAAGACTTCCCAGCGCTAAATGTAGGTAAACCCACACAAACTTTTTGCATGAGTTGAACAATATCTATTAGATATGCGCACGCAAGAGAAAAGAAAAACTCACTTAAAATTTGGTCCGCCATATATCTTCATCAGCCCGCTTTTTGTTTTGTTCCTCATTTCGATTTTGAAGGAAAAAGTATGAAAAATAAATACATAATAATATATTCAAAAGAGATCAAAGTTAGTTGTTGATTGCTTTTATTTGGCATATTTCATATTAACATGTTGACACCTTGTAACAGATATTGTAGAAATTTTACCACAAAATGTATTATATGTATATTTTTTTAAATGAAATTAAGAAAGTATTTTTATCACGTCTTTAACAGCGCATAAAACCTACCTACAAATAATAATTTTGCTTTGTATTTTACAGCATAAGGCCTAAAATCTAACGTTAGATTTTTTCTTCGCAGAGCCGTGCAAAACTCTTCTGACATATTTTAGAAATAGTTTATTGCAAATAAACTAATACATTGAATGTTTTGAAGAAATTCATTTTTTTATGACGTGGTGACAGCGGCGCCGTTATTGATACCAGCAATGACCAGCGGGGCTAGTACGAGTTTGATCGAAAGCTATAAGTGCACGCTAATAAGCGCTTATTAGCATGGAAATAGTGTTCGATAATCAAACGATCGAATCATTCGATCATTTTTGTATGGAAATTTTTAAAAACTCTTTCGATGATAGTTTCGATATTCGATCATCGAAAACTTATGCTAGTGGTACAGCAGTTCAAGAATGCTACATTCGGCATTTCATAAAGTTCCGAACGGACATCGATAGCCGGGAAGGCCCAAGCAACTGTGGAAGGAGAGTTGGAGTTCAGCATCCCAAGAGGCTACTCCTTAATTTAACAGACTCTTGAGTCTACGAAAAGAAAAAGAAAAAAGAAGTAGAAGTAACAATCAATCAATACTCCCTGTCTGACCCTAATCAGGGGCATATAGAGGCAACAAGAGCTATCTGACCTCCTTCCGTACCATATCAAAATCCGTCAGCCCTACTTCGAAGGAACGGAACACGGTATGAAAGGGTCTTCCTCGTTTTCGAAACTCTGATGGGAGGAAGAATAGCGCTTTCTCCAGTTAACTGCCATTCGGTATCCTTAACACATTGTAAGAAATAACAATAGCTGTACAATTTCTGTACTGCTACTTGCAAAATACCAATGAGATATTATACTGGAGATGCAATTCCATACAATATTTAATTTGAAACTAGCATCACGAGTAAATTTGAAGTTGAACTTAAATAAAAATATGCAATCAAGCATTACTGACGAATATTTTTGTCTTTGTCACACATAATACGCCAAACGGCTAAGTGCTGTCACCTTCTACCGGTACACATTAATAGAAATTTCTTTTTGTGCGTGAGATTTGAATGTATTTGTCAGAATTGTCTAAGAACCTTTTGAAAAAGATCTCTCGTCTTTATTAATGCGAGGCAGACATCGAACAGTTTAAAAGCACATTCATAAAAAATATTTTTCGAAAATGGAAAAAATGATTTATTTATTTGAATCAAAAATGACCCTTTTTATAAAAACACTAGTTATAGTGTACTTGCTTCTAAATTTCGTCCGGCTAGGTAAGGGCTCATACACACAGCTTAAACGAGAAACGTCAGAAATACGGCACTGTGGGAAAAACCGCTGGCGATTTCTCAGTTGTATGATGGATTTCGTAAAAAATTTCATTGATAGTGGAAAACCTCTGTTTGCAGAACATCCTTAAATTCCATATATAATTTTAATTAGGGAGCACTCTGTTTAAATATAAGTTGTATTCTTTTTTCTAAATAAATTGATAAAAAAAAAACCTTGATAGAATAAAAAAAAAATTCTAGAAATATATACCTATGCACTGTTGCATACGTCGCGTACGGGTGTATCTTTTTAAATGAATTTAGGCTAATTAAAAGTGAACACAAATACATTTCGAAACATGCACACACTATGGAAGAGTTGTGTTGTGAAAGTGGAAATAGTCGGCACAGGGATTCGAGCCCATGACGTATGCTGTAGTAAGAAAGCCGTCGACTGAACCGCTGGGTTATAAATTCAAATAAAAATGTATCTACGCGTTTCATACAGACGCGGTTTTTTTTAACCCCGCTCGGTATGCACCCGTAGTGTGATGCGGGCCTAACTAATAAAACAAAAATAATTGTCAAATATATTTTTATATTTTAAACATTTTATCACAATAATATGCACTTAAAATATATAAATTACGTCCTTTTTGATAAAAGGATTTTCCTATATTGATTTCTGTTGAGGAACGACTTTTTTTCACCACAAAATCCACCATTTTCAAGAACGTCGTATTACCGCGGATACAACTGTCAAGCTCGAGCTGTTGTCAACGACTAAAATACGAGCGTGGCACATTTTCGGTGGTGGCACACTTTTTTACATGCCATTTTTTAGACTCGATTGCATCTCTAGTATAAATCTCATTGCAAAATACACGTAATTTTAAAATTGCATTCTTAACGAGACATTCTGTATTGTAAAACAAAGATTTAGAATCAAACAAACTTTTTGTAGTATTGTTTCTTACAAAAATTCCATTGAATAGCAATATTTCTCATTCTATTTTTGTCTATAATGATAAGAAAAAAGTATACAAAACTTGACACAGAGGTCAAAAACAACCACTGAATACAAACGGAACATGTCGACGTTTTCGTCTTTTTGTGGCCGATTTATCGCGAAAGTTTTGCTCTTAAAATTATTCACGCGCGAGTGTGGCGAGTATAGAAATAACAGATACATATATTAGAGAAGATAAAATGCCTGAATTGGATAAAATAATATATGGGCTGACATTCATGAATCTTATTAAGATATCCAGCCCAAAGCCCGAGTCTCAGCCCACGTAACTTAGCGGAGATGGGAAAAGGTTTTGGGGTGGCTAGGGATGCGTGTGTGGTGGAGTTAAATAACATCACTTACGCGTAAAGATATGAGCTAACTTGGGGATGCAGGGTTTTTTTTTTTTACTATAACGTCGATAGTAGACGTCGAAAATTATTTTGTATCAAAATTTAGACACTATAGGGGTTGGCCGTTGGTTGTGTACGAAAAATATGTGGAAAGACTATGTATGTGGGACATGGAAAGCAATGAGAATGTTGATATAGAACTAAGTCTTAGTGTTGTTACAAAGATGAAAATCAATTAATTGAGTTGGTTTGGGCGTGATAAAATAACAGAATATGCAAATATAATAGCAAAGTTTCTGAAATGAGGTTGAAATAAAAGATGCATCAAGGCGTGGCCGATCGAGAATGACGTGGATCGAGCACATCGATTCCGTCCTCAATGATGGCCAGGTCGAAAGCAATGGCAGAGGTTGTACGAGAAATGGTATTTTTAGTTTAAACTTAAACCAATCAACAAGATTACTTAAGAAGGTCATGAATAGCACATTCTTCAGTCAGAAAAACAGCGTCATCAGCATATCGGATGGTATTAATTTCAGCCATTAAAGGTTACTTTAAATCGTCTCTAAAAGACCTTATCTTCTAGAATAGAAATATTTTTTAAAACAAATAAAAATATTAATTTTTGTTGTTAAAAAGAAAGGAGTTTTCAAACTCTATGAACTTTACGAGCGAGATATTTAAAAAAATGTGTGAGAATACCAGGAGTACATAAGGCCTGAGGGATATTAAAAGGTGTGAAAAAGTCGCTGAATAATCCTCGCATATTCCATCTAGTAGGTATAATACCACCATCATACGAGTTCAAATATACGTAAGTAGGTACTTAAATCTATCTAACATTTTCTCCGTTTTTATGAATACGAGTACATACGAATGATTTAACCTCAGGAACTTATGATATCCTGATACTTCTTCCAGGTCATTCTCTACAAGTCTGTCTTCTTCATTTTCATATCTTCACTTCGCGTTCGCATCAAGTAACATCCTGTTTTGAAAAAATTGGGATTCTCTCTCTATAGGTACGTGTGTTTTTGTGTTTTTCTTCTGCCAGTCCAGGCTGCGTCAATTTCATCTTAAACATTTAGAACCTTGGGTTCATCGTTGCAAGCCTAATACCGTTGTTTTTAGATGTTCCTTTATCTAAAATTAACGAATTGAACGTGCGTTCTTGGTGAAATAATTTTAAAACATTCCATTGTGGAATAACAAATCAATTGTTTTATTTAAATTATTTTGTTCCTTTATCTGTTGGCATCCATCTTTCTTTATTTTAATATTAACTTAACAAGTTAAAGAGGAAATCAACCAAGTTATAAATAAAAATATAAGTATGTTCTTTTTATTTCACCGTGAGCTCCTTTGCCAATCTGGGCTTACTGTTTGATTCCAGGTCAGATCGCATTTAGGTATATCACTATTTTATATATTTGAATTTTAAGTCTTTGTTTGACGATCTGCCTCAGGTGTATAAATTTAGACCTACTATATATAATGACCTTCGAAGCAGAGCTGAGGAATCTGGACATGGTGTGGGAGGAGGTCATTAACGTTGCGCAAGATCGAGCGCAATGCTCTTGTTGCCTCCCTATGCCCCTAAGTGGGGGGTAAAGGGAGTTTGGATTGGATTGGATATATAATATTATAATTCAGCTCATTTCGATGTTTCTTTTTCGTCTGAAAATTGATTAATCAAAATACCTATCATGTTCCAGGAAAAAAAATCTGAAAAAGACTCAGGGGTCCGTTTCCCAAACAATTCAAAACTCCACACGAAAATCATTTTATTGATCCGAAAGGCACCAACAAATTTTAACGTAAGTTTTCTTCTAAAAATAAAGAACAGATAGGTTCCTACATACATAAAACTTAATAATATAGGTACATAGTAGGTGTGTTCTTCTTTGTATACTTTCATAATAAAACTTTTCAGTATGAATCTTTAATTAAATCAAATTTCATTAAATATAGGTATTAATTAATTAATAATTATTATTATTAATTCCATTTTATTTTCTTCCCCTCATTCTTATTATTTTTAAAACAAACTTTACGAGATGCCAATTTAAATTTGATTTTACGAATCGAAATTCGTTGACATCTTAAAAGAAAATTTTCTTCCATATTAATTATTATTAAGAAATAAACTTTTCGTCTCTTTAGATCAATTTATTCGATACGTTTATTAGTTTGTGGAATTGGAAATGATACAGGATGAAGTCTGTTTATATCAGATTTTTACACAACCTGAATTTGACATACTCAGTGTAAAGAAAAGGACGTGCTCCTAATAATTTACAAGGTATTATTTAATAAACTATTCGATTCTTATAAAACCTGGAGGATTATTCCCGAAATGATTTTGTATTATTATTATTCTCGACCACTTCAAATATCTGGGAGTGCATTTAACACCAGATGGTAGTAGCGAAAAAGAGCTCTCTATAAGAATAGCCCAAGCCAGCTCTTCATTCAGTGGCATGAAAAAGATTTGGAGGTCCAACAATTTCTTCACCAAAACCAAATGTCGTCTATTGAACGCATGTATTATGCCAATTCTGTTATACGGCTGCGAGTCCTGGTATTTGACAAAGGCTCCGCTGTTTTCCGATGTCATCGCATCACACCGAAACGGCTTGACCGAGTCGCTGGTTCTTTTTTTGTCATGTTTGCTTTTGTCAGGAGATGGTTGTTATGAAAAAAGAAAAAACAAGGAATCTGCGTGGAAAATTATAAAATTATATAAAACCCTACGTAGGCAACTTTATTAGTACTCTTTACTATATAATTTTACTCCAATTTTGAAATTTTGACAGGAACAATCAGTTGTTAGATAGTTGGTGGGATTGACAGAATGCGAATGGGATTTACATGGTTTAAAACAGAAGCATCGGTCGGAATTACATTGGTCAATTGATAATAATTAATTCATTACCATGCAGATTCAAAATCAATATTCATAGTTAGGAACACACACACACGCAGGACAACGTCTGCTGGGAAAGCTAGTAAAATACATTTGAGAATCATTTAAGGAACATCTATAGCAAGAATCACAAATGATCACATTTCAGTATAAATTTATCAGTCAGTCAGGTCACAGGTCATAGAATTTCAAATAACCTGTGACCATAAAGGGCGTGCCCCTTTGAAACATATTGTCAGGTGTAATTAAATTGTGGAAGTGTTACAAAGTTTTTTCTATAAATTACATACCTACTTCCACCACGAAAAAAAATCGTGTTCAACAATTTATACATTTTATTAATCAACTAATGACTATCTCACGTTGTTCGATTTTAAATGGCATTAACAAACCACAACGGGACTACGACATAATCTTATTTCTAATTTAATTCATTCTTGTCTACTATTATTGACGACTTGATTAAGTTTCGTAATTTATTTTCAAAATTTTAAGCAATTACCTATTTATTTATAAATTTCACTTTTGGATTTGGTTTTATGTACCAACTAGCAGACTATCGCGACTAGTTAGGCTTAAAATAATCTAAAACAACTTAACATCTTAATTCACAAGCGCCTCGTATCATCACCCAAACTATATAAGATAAAGAAAAAGATATCTTCAACGTATAATAATTTTCATTTCGCTATAAATTATTGCAAAATCTCATCTACATACAAAATAAATAACAATAATAATACGTGTGGGGTATGAATATATGCCACCCCGAAGGTACCTACTCTCTCACCCCCTACACATAATAAATAATAATAAAACAATTTTCAATGGAGGGGGGGATATTGTTTTTAAATAATACAATATTGTAAATACTTACAACATGTTAGGTACATTAAAACCACCTTTATGAGTAGTTGACGCTCTCGCGTAGAAAAGGGGACAATTCTTATGGAAGATTTAATTAATGTGTTTTCGTTCAAAATTAATTAAAAAGGATTAAATTATTTAAATTTGTAGCACCTTTGATTTTATAATTAAATTAATTAAACTTGATTATATTTCTAAAAATACCAAAATTGTGGAATTTCTGATGTGTTTAATTTTTCATAATTAAATACAAATAAATGAATATATAAATAACACTCTTTCATACATAGGTGTCAGTATGGCCGCCGGAGCTTTACTCGAAGCATTCTCTACCAGTCAATCTGAGACAGAATTCCAACCCCGAGTAGAAATTTCAAGTGAAATAATACAGAAAATTTCTGACCCTACCGAGAATCAAACCCGGACCCCTTGATCCAAAGTCGGATGCTTTGCCACTAGGCTACCGATGTCTATAATTAATTATATAATAACAATGAGGAAAAAGCTTGAAACTATTGGCGTTGAAGATATAGAGGTTAAAAGACGCAGGGTGTTGTATCACTAGGTCAATAAAAAAAACAATAAAATTAATTAAAAAAATTATATAATTAAAAAAGTACTGGATCTATCGAAGCAAAGGAGGTAGAGAACCTCAATACGAAGTGACTTAGCCCATACATATCAGTGATTTAGGGTGGTTCAAAAGTTATTTAGATTTTTCGTGAAATTTTAATAAAATTCGGATGGCAGTAAACTGAAGAACTAGGGCTAAACTATTAATGTTATATTTTATGTTACGTAAGCAGATCAATGTATTCTCGGTATGGCTACTTTTTTGTAAGAAATGAGTGTTATTTTTGTCTATGTTTTTTTTTTCATGACATTAATCAAGGTAACAGATGAATTATCATCGGTTGTTGTTGTTTGTTTTTGTTATCTGTTTTTTTCACGAGAGTGTTTTTAGTGAAAATGTGTAATGTGAAAATTTTAACCAAAATCGCGCTGTTATGAAACTTCTGATTATACGAGAACGCTTGTTGAGGAGTTTTTTTTTAACTATAATTCTATTTTTTTACATTATGCAGAGGATTTTTTTATGTATCATAATTATTACAATCACCACTCGGTTAGAAGTTGCTAAGGAGCAAGGGTGTAGAATAATAAATAAATTAATAAATTATCGTACAACAATTAAAGTTAGTGTAAAGGGTTTATTAAAGTTAGTGTAAACAAAAGATCTTCTCCTGATCGACAAGGAATTGACAATAATTGACAAAGAGTTATGTATTGTTAAAATCACAACGCCTTGAATAAATATGTAAGTAATAATTGCAACCGTATGAATGGTTAGAACTTGCCTGATATTGATGAATTATTTTTGATGTGATAATTAGTATGGTGTCTGCTTACGTTTAAAAGTTTAAGAGTGAAGTATCATAATATGTTGATTATTTAGAATTTTGTACGATATCAGATCGGGAGTTCCCAAACTGGGGTACGCGAGCCACTCCGGCATTCCTTAAAATTCATAATATCATAGTTTTAAAACAGATTTTACATTAGATTTGCGTCTTTTTTTCATTTTAGTAAAGATTGGTGAATAAAAAAACGTAAATGAGATTTTGAGTGAAAAATTTACGAATTTATCGTCAATCTTGGTGGTATAAACAGTAGCCCTAGTATAAGTTTTCGATGATCGAATATCGAAACGATCATCGAAAGAGTTTCGAAAATTTTCATGCTAAAATGATCGAATGATTTGATAGTTTAATTTTCGAACACTAATTGCATGTTAATAAGCGCTGATTAGCGTGCAATTAGCTTTCGAAAAAACTCGTACTAGCCCCACAGGTTCTTGTTTTCCACAAACAGTTAATATCTAGATAAGTTTCTTTAATCTTTAAAGTCCGATTATTTTTATAAACACTTTTACTTTATTTTAACAACACTTTTACTTTATTTTACTATTGCTTTATAAACACTTTTACTTTATTTTACTATTGCTTGTTATTTGTGAGAAAGAAATAGGCATAAATTTTTTCTATTTAAATTTTCTGTGTGGAAAACAACTTAATTAATTCAACTTAACCCAATTAAATTTGAATAAAATATTTTTAATTTGAATACCTATTTGAAAAGTTCTGCATAATAAATAAATATATTACTATTATTTTTACAATATCGACTTTCAAAATTGGTAGATTTTTCCATTTTGGCTCATTGGAGAAGAAGATTGTCGACCACTGTCTTAAGTAATTGAATTAAATGTATGAAATTAAGATCCCTCGAATCATAAAATTAATAATAAGTATTGTATAAAACATAGGTTTTAGAATATGTTTCTAAATTTATGTGATGTAGAAACTTTTAATTACATTCGTACGTAGCTATTGAGAGAAAGAAAATTGGAGTCAAGAAAGTTGTTGAAAAAGTTGAGACCTTTTAAGCACGTGGAAAGAGTAAACTAGTTAGAGTAAACACTATCTATGTAAGCCTCTCTAGAGCTCTTTGTAAACCACATAGCTGTTTTTTTTTTTAATCTCTATCTAGATCCTTAAGAATAAACTGACCAAGTATACGTAGTGAGATCCTCTCTCTCTCTACCTAAAGTTTGAGTGATTTCTTCTAGAGCGGTCTAACCAGTTAAACTTCACTAGAGTCAAAGATATAACAGGCAATGGACCGGAATCCAGCGAGAGGAAGGACTTTTCCGGATAGTCCAGTACAGAAAAGCCAACGCCATAGTGGTAGCTGAAGTCGAGGAAATCTGACATGGCACAGTAAGGAAAATTCTGTATGTATGTATATAATAATATGCTAAAATTTATTAGGAGAGTCTTTTGACAGTTGTAAGGGTGTTATGAACTAAACTTATTGAGCCTTACACATGTGTGAAATTTATTAATTAAATAATAAATATCGTGTATGTTGTTCCCGAAGCTGCGGAGCCATCTTTAAGGAAGCCATTTATTTTCCGAATAGTCCTTCCAATACAAACAGATCACCATGTTTCTTCGGCAAAACCATCTTATGTGTCGTATGAGCACTTAAACTTCTAGCGATGAGGGCATGTTAATATAAATACTGCAACAAATTTATTTTTTTAACGAATTCCGTGATTATCTTCTGCTTGTGGCATATTTTTTCCCCTCAACTTTAAATACCGTTAAGTGACTCAAATGAGACCGTACGAGCTAAAACAGCACAATAGCCAATCACCTAAGTGATCCACAATCGCAGATTGAGCTGGCTTGGCCATGTCTACAATCCGGATGGGACAAGAAGGCAAGGTAGGGCAAAATTAATAATATCAAACGGGCATTCTAGAAGATGCTGGGATGAAACTGTATAACTGGCGCAAGTTAAGAGAGTATTGGACGAAATTCGTGGCGTCCACATGATCCACACTGGGAGCGAACGTTGATTAAGTAAGTAAGTAAGCCAAAGGTTTATCCTTATTTACACCTTTTAGAAAGAATTTCAAGTCGTATTACTCCACGTCACGAGTCCTGACATCTGCCTCCAAGTTACTCCTCATCGCCTTCAATATTTCATTTCATCATCAGCTGAAGGAAATGAAAGACAACATTGTGACATGTGCAGTTTTCTGTACCTCAGCAGCTTTATGAAAAGAGCTTTCGCGTAACCAGCACAAAGGGACTAGGAATGTCCGATAAAAGGAGAAATCAAAGTATAATATGAAAGTCAATGTTCGACTTTTATCTCTGGAGTGGCTAAGAAATAGATAAATAAACGTTTTAAAACCTTGTTTAAGAAAAAAAAATAAGGGGTTATCGCATTTTAAATTGAGGGACAATGTCAAACGGTATGGTGAATTGACGAAAAAAGAGAACGACGTAAAAGGAATATAGGATGCCTCGAAGAAGAATAACGAATTTAAACAAAAACAAAAAAAAAACTGAGCTGCGACAATTTAGACCCACCAAGGGAACCTAGGTTAAACAATATTTGAATAATTATAATATCCTTAATGATATAAAATATGGTGTATGTGTTACAGGTAATGTGTTATAACGTTTGTTAGATTGGCACCTGAAGATTACCTGTACGAAAACAATAATAAATTTACAAGAAAACAATACCCAAACTTCCGATTGTCAATATTATCTACAACATTAATATTCTCACAAGTCCAAATGAACACTGACTCAAACAACTAGTAGAGAGAGCATAGTGCGTAAAGTTGTAAACTTTGTTGGTCCACTTACTAATCTCTTTAAACATGTAAAAATGGAGTCCTAATTATTCTAATTTTGCTAATAAACTGTAAGTTGTTCAAAAATTGGTGCGAAAGACAGAATTTAGATATTATTAAAATTGGAATTCAATATTCATAGTTAAAAGACAAAGTCGTATTTTTATTTTTTTACATCTATTATAATATAAAAGAGTTAGTGCGAGCACTTATAACTCGAGATCGGCTGAACAGATTTTTATCATGCTTGGTTTATTGTATTCTTCTCCGCTCCGGATAGCAGGTAAATTATAAAAATCGATTATTCAATATTCTCTTCTCTCCAATGGCCATATCGAACCTTGGCCTCTCTTAGCATTTGCCTCCAACAAGTCTTGTCCTCTGCCGCCGTCCTCCAGCTCGCTATCTGCATGATCTGTGCTGCATCCCATCCCACATCATCTTCCCACCTGAGCCGAGGTCTGCCGACTTGTCTCCTTCCTCCTGGATTTCCACTTAGGATTCCTTTCGGTAGGCGAGAATCGGGCATTCGCTGTACATGTTTCCAGCCCATCCCAACCTAAGGAGCTTTATGTGCGTCGAGATATTTGGGGCCTGATATATTGTACAGCTCTGCAATGGTTCTAATGCGCCACTGATCGCCCTCTCACACTAGTCCACAGATTCGACGCAGAACATTCCTTTCAAAAATGTCATTGATGCCTTTAATAATATTATGTTTGATATCCTCCTCTATGTAGAATATATCTATGTGGCTTCAATACTAGTAAGAGAAAAAGCAGTAACAAGCCTCCAGTTAAGCTCGTCTCGTGAGTTATGACGACTTTAAGAGCAGAGCGTGTAGCCAGGCTCGCGATTCCAATAATTATTTATGTAAGAACTGGCTTAGAATATTCTCAAAGGTGAGCTCAAACAGTGATATATGGATGTTTCTTTTATATTATAATACGCGCGATACACGCCATTTATTGGAAGACTTTAACATCTGTTACTTATTTTATGTACCTACTTAAATGTAGCGTCTTATCTATTTATTTATATATTAATACGTGAAAGAAAAATTTTGTGACCATTTTTACGAAAATCGCGCGGACGGAGGAGTATGAAATTTTGTACACTTATAGTTTACTAGCTTATACCCGTCTTGCTTTACGTTTTTGATTCCGATTGTCAGGCTTGATCGGTAGGTAATTAAACAGGTTCTAGTCTAGCTTCCCATTGCTTAACAGACCTCTATAACTGACATAAGCACAGAAAAAGAAGAATGACTTTTTTACCGACCTCATAATATTATACGAACCTACCGACATAATTTGCAAGTTTTCATAGAGAGGTCTGTGGTTTGAATCTTAGCTACATTCCCTACTTTGATAATTAATTGGGCATTCCACCCATAGAGGGTGATTTGTGCTATCTGTCAAACTTCAAAATGGAGGAATCATTTTGCAAATTTTTTCATTAAATCTTTATTTATTGAGAATAATAAGATTTGAATAACATTTATATGTATAACAAATCAATCTACAATTATTTTATTACATTTTCATACCGTAATACCAAGATTCCATTCAACGTTTACATGAGTAATTTTGTTTCCAAAAGATGACTTACTGTCTTTTTGAGAAATTTGTATGAAGATCCTAAAAAAATAGATTTTTTTAAATAGCTCTAAATATATTAAAGTTAATGCAGCAAATTGTATTTAAGAACCTTCTCCAGCATTTTGTACGGCTCTGGGCATATTAATATCTGACGCAGCATTTGTATTTTGAGCGTGATATTCACATATAAGGTTAAAGTATTGTCAAAGGCAAATAAAAAAACAAACATTTCTGAAATATTATGTAGATATAGAGAAGGAGTGGCGAATGCTAATATTTTGTCATAATTATGCATAAAAATAGATGAAATCAATAAAAAAACACTACGCACACTACATACTGTAATGATACTGTATTTCATACTCACACACACTTTTGTTTATCTGTGGTCAAATTGAGAATAGATTGATATTTTTTTGTATTAAATAACCATAGAAAAAACTTTGAACATATCAACAATCCAAATTTGACGAATCCATGTCATTATTTTTTTAAATTTACCTAACTGTGAAATAGAGCTCGCTCAGTCTTTGACAAAGAAGTCTTGTTCAAACTCATAATCTAAATTAGTTATGGTCAAATTTCGTGCACTGGCCGACCACTAGTATAATGAATTAGATGCACTTATGTAAAATGGCACTAATACTTTAAAAAAATTAAGTTTGAGTTGATCATAAAGTCAATAGATCATCATTTTTCACTACTTAAAGAATCAATAAAGAGTGCAAGAGTGGCAGGCTAGACAAGGAAAAAGAAATATCCCCAGGCCTCATCAGGCCATATCATCATATTACGGGTAGTCCGTAGATGAGAGAGGCTTAGGTCAAGGATGATTGTAAGGTGAGGTGCAGACCTTTAATCAGCTATGGATGGAGACAGGATATTGGAGGAGAAGAAGGCAGAATTAAGATAATTTATCTCGTCTTTTGCAGAGACGCTATAGCCATCGAAACAACATAAGAATTCGGTCGAAAACCCATAATGGTTTGTTCATATCGTTTAATGTCTAACATCATCAGTGAATTTATTTATTTTTGGCACTCATGATATCTACGTCCTAAGACATTTACATGTTAAGAATTTCATAATATTGTAGAAAATTAGAAAAAAGACTAATGCTATTAAATGCTAATGCTAAAAAAGACTAAATTAAAAAAAAAGTATATGAAATTACAATTATGAAAATAGTCAAGTTATAAAAGAATATAAAAATCCACAAACATTCACACAAGAAAATAAATATTGAAATAAAAATGAATTGTTAGAATCATTGGTTGATGTATATTCGTTAAGATATAGTCCTGAAAAATGAAAATAAAAATGTATATAATAATATACTTAGAACTTTGTGTACCTACCAATCAAGCCAATAGGCAATATAGATGAGACAACGACAAAAATGGATATAAATTCATATCCTGGGCTCAACTATGACAGCAGTTGCTGTCGATAATTTTGGTTGCTCTAGTTGGTCTATAAAATTTCCAACATATTATGACTCTAGTAGTTGAACCGCCCGCGCCCTTCGAATTTCGACCGAACCCAGATTAAAAAATAATGACTCATTACATGAAACCTACCATAAACACTGAATTAAATTCAGCTAATAATTTATTACATTATATAATGTTTATTTTTGATTCTTATGACGGGTCATAAGTTTGTAATAAAAACAATACCTCTATAGTTGCGTAATTAAAAAAAAATTCAAGAGATGTCGTTGAAGTGGGAAATGACTCACGTATGAAACGTGTTACGTTATTACATAATGTATATGTCCATTAAAGCCAAATATCACCGAATAATTATGGTAAGATATATGAATAAATGCAACATCATAATTTAAATTAAAATATTCAAAGATGAGTAGAATGAATGGATATTTAAACTTCCCGAAATTTTCCTTCTAATAAGAAACAAAAAGATCGCGCCACTTAGCTTCTGGGTCAGGTGGGAACGGGGGGTTGTTTGTGAGAAAAGGGGTCGCTGGTTATAAGAAAGCGGGTGATAGGGGGGTTCAAATGGAGCATGAAGGTGGTCGGAGAGCCCTCCCTCGCTTCCGATAATCTAAGTAACACATAAATATGATCAAGTGCCTTTGTAAAGCCAGGCTTTGCTAAAACTTCCTCCACTGCGGGAAGATGTTCCGGTATGTGTGTACAAGACATTATCAAGTGTTGGAATATGGGAATTACTCACTCAACTAAACTATTTACTATCAACTTATGATAACGCAAATAAAAAATAATTTACTCATTAAAGGGCAGGCAGAGAGAACGGACATCCGCTCTTTTCTACACAACATTCCCTCTTCAAAACATTTCTCAAGCGACCACTTATGTCATACTACTAGCTTTCCCGACGGACGTTGTCCTGTGGGGCTAGTACGAGTTTCATCGAAAGCTAATTGCACGCTAATAAGAGCTAAATTACGTGCAAATAGTGTTCGAAAATCAAACGATCGAATCATTCGATCATTTTTGTATGGAAATTTTTCGAAACTCTTTCGATGATCGTTTCGATATTCGATATCGAAAACTTATACTAGTGGTACGCGTAGTCCTTACTTTATGAATATTGATTTCAAATTTGTAATTTATACACGTTAAAAATATGTTTGAATGTTAAACGATTATTTATGAAAGCTTGAAAGAAATTGTATCAATAATCCTCGTATCGGTGCCCTTGCAGCGGTGTTTAGAAACTCAATGGTTGTCAGGTAATTAAAAATTGTGTTGTTATGGAATTTTCACAGATGGCGGTATTCCGTCCGTTCCATACTAACTTTAATATTATATTTTTTGTAATACCTAATTCTAATACATTTTTTCAACCTTTTAATAGTTATTCTGTTATCCGGAACGGAGAAGAATCCAATAAACCAAGCATCATAAAAATCTGTTCAGCCAATTTCGGGTTATAAGGGTTCGCACTAACCAAACTTTCTTTTATATCATAGATGAAAGAGTTTTTTCATTATAGTCTCGACTATAGGTATGTATAAAAATGGAAACCTTTTACCCTTGGCCATTGCGTCACACGTGAACAACTGTGCCGATTTCGTAAATACAATTGTTGTTGTGTTTGATATTGTTAAGAGAAGGTTTTTATTAAAGAAAAAAAATAAGAAAATTTCGCGACACATCAGAATATTTAAGAAAAATTAACCCACGCTATCTATTGGTACTTTTGACGTTTGGAAAACTGTCAGTTCATTTAAATGGTTTGTGCGAAAAAATCCTAACAATAGTTGTATTTTTTTCAACATTTTATAGCCTTTAGTTAGACGTACTGTACCCCCAGTATAAGTTTTCGATGATCGAATATCGAAACGATCATTGAAAGAGTTTCGAAAAATTTCCATACAAAAATGATCGAACGATTCGATCGTTTGATTTTTTTTTTTTTTTTGAGGCCTTCCACCCGATATCGAGTGATTCTGTAATCGTTTGATTTTAGAACACTATTTGCACGTTTAGAAGCGCTTTTTAGCGTGCACTTAGGTTTCGATGAAACTCACAGAACACATATACTCTCTAACGAGAGAAGAATGCCAACTTCATAGAAAAAATATGCAAACACGGAAATTGACAGATTGCATCTATCTTTCTCGCTCACTCGTTTCTAACCCGAACACCAAAGCGGGAAATTCAAATATGGGTCGGTACAATGCGCACTAGCGACCAAAACAGTCGCATTCTAGTACAAAAATGGGATATGACAATATCCCATCTTTATACTAGAATACAACTGTTGAATCATTTATCCTGAAAATGGTTATGATAAAGAATTAAAATGCAGCAGTAGTTAAATATGGCATTTATTTTTAAGCAAATAATAAAACATGTAACAATAATATAAATAGTATGTATTGGTATCTATTGCATAAAATAATACTAAGCCAAAAATATATTATCAATAACAATTAGGTACACGAAAAAAACTATGTTTAAACGACACAATACATCATGATTCTACGTATTATTAAAATCACAGAAGTAACCACAGCGGAAGCTTTTTTTACTGTTAAAAATGATGAGTACGTAGGACTTATTACAAAATATTTTAAAAAGAAATACAAATGTGTCTTTAATTGTATGTGATTATTATTATGACGCCACAGAAGGACCATTTCCGATACTTGAAACTCATAATAACAAAATAATAAGTTAAACGAAAGAGTCAATATCTAGAACCGACACACAACAGCTTGTAAATATTAATTACACTATGAGTCTTTGTTTTAACAACTTTTTATGTGCAGACAATAGCGTAGTGGTTAAATCTCAAAACAAAACACGAGTCCATTTGTCGAAACAAGAGTCCATATTTTGTCAAAACAAAACAGAGTCTATTTCTCACAAACAACAGTATCTTTCTTGATATCAACGAGACTATTTTTCACAGCGATACGAAACACCGATTCGACTTCACACAAAATTAATAACACAATCTCCCGAGTTGGAAACAGGAAAAAAATCGGAATAACAAAAACAGCCAGCGCTCGGCCAAATAAAAATGGCTGTTGTTTGGGTTTGGATGTTGTTTGGGAACAAGATCAGTGTAGCCAGCTTTCAAAAAGTAAAAAAGTTTTGCAACATTATTTCTCGAAATCTGGTGTCTTATAAAGAAATAAATATTAATTCACAAATAAAAACACCGCATGATAACATAATAATAAATTGATGTTTTTTATATTCACTCTAAGATCATATTTCGAAACTTTTTCATAACCGGTAATTCTATTTTTTGCGTCTGTTATACAAATTTCATGCCCAAAGACTACCAACATTACCACCACGATGTACCAACATCACCATATTCTTGTTGGCAATTACTATAACCAGAGTTAACCCCCCCTGATGAAACTCGTACTAGCCCCACTGCATGATAACAGGAAACATAAAAAATCGATATACCTACTGTCGCGGAGCCCTTTTTAAGGAGGTCCAGCAGACTTAGGAAAGTCACGTAGACTGCTTCGTCTATTGTGTTTTCCTGAGGATTGGCTGAAAGAAAGAACACCTGGGGTCTTTTCCCCTTCTGCCCGGCTAGAGGCTCTCTGAAACAGACTCGTTATCCCTCTGGATTAACTTTGCACAATCTCAAGGGTGGATTAAAATAGTTTTGGCTCAAGAAGACTCTGGAAATGGTCATAGGCTCTAATAAAAGAATTTGTTTATAGGTACAAAGGAATTTCACAGTTTATTCAAAACATATTTTTCATTGATTATTGCTTTCAACTTAATTTCATTCTAATATGGAATTTTTCAAATAATAATTCGTTTAATCAAACCTATAATTAATTTAACATACAATTCACTATAGGTGGAACTCAAAACCCAAAATTTGCATTGTCATCGCAGTTTATCAAAAAAAATGTAAAAACAAATTATGACCCAAGGTCAAACAAGAAAATTACAATTCTACATATAACAAAACTTAACGTTCGAATTATCCACCTTCTCAATCATTAATCTATGTAAATTTATATTTTACCCTGGTTATACCAGTCCACAATAAACAGCACAAATAAAATACTACATTCTTATATGACTTCAGTAAAAAGAATTTGAAAGAAAGAAATTGAAATAAAATTCGTGTACTGTTTGCATGCTTATGGAAGGAAATTGCGGTTATATACTTAACTCAGGTTCGTAGACTTCTTCTAAAGTAAATTCTGGCTGACTACAATCACTCCTCCGATCCTCTCAACTACTAGGCATTCCCTCAAATATTTGGCATCCGCAACCCTCCAATTTATAGATTATCTCCCCAATAATACTGTTGAGCAGCTACTTTGCTTGGTTCTCGTCTCCAATCCACATCGTTCCACAATAAAAAATAGGAGCCCGCATCGACAAATGTGAATATAAGTTTTACCCGCGATAAGGGTTAAACTGTTTTATGCACTGCCCAATACGTTCCATCCAACCTTTAGTCCAAACGATTGATTTCAATTATTAAAACTCCGGGTTATTTGCCCATGACTAGGAGTTTCTTTTCTCCCCCAATACTACGATATTTTCTCCATATACTAAGACATTTTCTCCCCAAGACTAGGAGTTTGTCTTCCCCAGACTAGGACATTTTCTCCCCAAGACTAGGACATTTTCTCCCCAAGACTAGGAGTTTGTCTCCCCCAGACTAGGACCCGCTTTTCTGTAAATAAAATTTACAAAAAAGTGTCACTAATAAGAAAATTATATGATTGTCACAAAGGCTACATTGCAAAGACATTACTGTATAAATTTCACGACCAAATTTAACTCTTATTTAAACATTACGTACCTCTTTATACTGCGGGTTGAATTTAGCACATTATAATTTACACCACACAAAATTAAACTTAGTTAAATAAAATAAAAATCTATATTTCTATTCATCTCGCGCGATGCAAAAATGCACCGTCACGGCCTGTATCCCCCGCTCTGATTTTTACAAATGCCGTCGCATAGCAGTGCGCTTCGGGTTACCTCGCTAATCTTCGTAACACCTAAGACCCTTCGGCCGTCGCCGAAACGACACTGCCCTACCACTCAAAATATCTGTTACAAATACCCCTCGACCACCGAGAGATTTTCCGGCCTAATGTTCGGAAAATTTCGACTCCACGACCTCTCCCGCATGCAAACAATTCCACGAACCCCACCGCAACGTTACATCAAGTACAGTATACTTAATTATTTTAATAATGATCAATACATTTCAAACTTAAACTATCTTATATTACTCTAGTCATCAGAAATCATAGGAAGAATTTTGCCAACCAGCTCAAGTCGCTAATACAATACACCTTAAATCTCCGACCTTAAAATCTAAACATTTCATCATCATAATTTACAATATTTACAAAGTTATGGGCGCCAACACGAGTTTAATTTAATTTATATTTATCCCTTAGGTAGAAGTACGGGATTTGTGAAACCAAAACTCGTGTAAAAACATTTCACTAGAAGGGAAAGAACAGTTATTTTGCATAATTCCCGACAATCTTCCCTTGATCTCTGACGACGACATGCATATTTATTATAATTTACACTCTTATGAAAGCACCTACTACAGGTACCATATTTTGTACAATTGACTTATAATAATTGATATTTAGATGACCCGGACGGGTACCATCCCTCACTGACGAAGCTCCGCGGATATAGGTGCCCACTTAGGCCTCTATTTCATCACATTTTTATCCACATAACATTAACATTATATTCCTCCTCCCGATGCACCCACGGCCTGCCTCAGTAAACTTCCCAACTTTTAACACACGCTACACATACATCAACCACCATTCTTCATCACATTTCATACTTAAACTTTCACTTCTATCAATTCCTACATTCATAAGTCCGGACTTTCTCATAACTCACAATATTCTACTCATTAATTCCTTACATTCATAGATTCGGGTATGTAAAACGAGAAACGTACCGTCGGTACACCCACAGAAGATTGCCAACTCTTTATACCTACAATACTAGTACCTATGTACCTTGGACTAGGGTTTTGTTATACCGGGTTGTGCGTCGACAATTGCCTTCCCTGGCCTAAACCCTTCGCTTCATTCCATAACGCTCCTACCTAATCGTATAGTTCTCTTATTCAGAACTGATCGATGTACGCTAATGCGGACATACTATTATCGAGTACAATTATTTTAACCAGTTAATAACTTACGTATGTTTATAATAAAATAATACTTCCTACGAACGTCTTACTACTTATGTTACATAAATTTCTAAATTTTGTTTTTCCTAATTATTACGCCTACACCCTTGTGTACCCGCCTCCCTTAACAAGTTAATCGCCTAAAAACACGACATAATTTGTATTTAACGAGTATACTCAAACAAAACTATACTAACTGCATTAGCTTCCCTGACGCTATACGCTTTATAACCGTACTTACCTATTAACCAATCTTTAAGAATATTTCTTAACGTAAACTTACTAACTAATTCTTGATTATTTTATTTCCTTAAAATTCTAACGTAAAAATTATCTAACTATTTTAACTAATTTATCTAATATACTATATTATGGAATAAATTGAAATTAATTTTCCTTAATTTTATGACAATTTACAAAATCTATCTAGCTCTACCAATCTCGCCAAGACTTTCCTATGGACAGTCGTTTCAGAGTCACATATACCCTTTTGTGCGGGTATATATTTTTAACCCTAGCTATATTCCTCTTGTCACCCTGGACAACTGAGTCTGTACCTCCTGATTCCCCCTTACTAAGTTTTTTCCTAATATAAAACTTCACCCAAATTCCATCGGACGCATTACTCAGAGCGTCTTCATACTGCACACCATCATCCGACCCTGTAGAATGACGGTCTATGTCCTCCGCAGGGACCTTTAATTTGCAAGTGTCATCTTCCTCCATCATGAAAACGTAGAGAAAAACTGATACTTAATAAATGCCTACTAAAATTCACCACTGACTCAACTTAAAAACATTAACAGTCTCTCTCTAATACATGGCTCTGTATCACAACATTCAAAACATACCTATCCATAAAAATTATTTTGCTTAACAAATTGCTTGATCAATTACGACACATACATCTTCAGTGAGCAACTAACAATTCAATAATTTACCAGCATTCTCCCGAACATAATAAATATTACATATATTTACCCGCGTTATCCATAAAACAGTAATAAAATAATTTTAACATTTTGTTCGGTATCAATATAGCTTCCTCGTCAGTGTGAAATGGTCCTCAATCTCAGTTCAATCCAGTTAAACAATAATCATTCGATTATCCAAAAATCGTTCCAAACAAATTTAATTCTGCAAGAAAAAAATTTTACACCATTAGTTTAATGTAAAAAAAAATATTTAATTTTCCCACTTGCCAACTATAAACAGCAAATTAAGAAAAAAATTTAAGAGCGAAAATCACCTTCTATGAATTTAAACATTATATATTCGTTTCCTAAATTTTAACAATTTTATAAAACAATAAATTAAATCATTGATTATCAATCCCCCAAAGAATTTGCATAAACAATCATTATAAGAGCGGTCAGGATTTGAACCTACCTTACTACGCTCGGGCACAACATGTTACAAGTTTATAAAATTTTAGCAGAAAAATTATCTACCCACTGAGTAAATTAAAATTTTCTGAACATAATTTATACCAAAAAAACAAATGCAAAACATTCCCATCGGCAAACCCGACAAACTAAAATTATACCTACCTAACTTAACTAAATGGACAAATGCCAAAAATCAAAGCGGGGCACACAGTGAGAACAATATAACTTGACAAATATAGTACCAATTACCATTCCCTCCAGAGCTTGAGCCAGATTAATGAAACATAAAAATTTCTACTTTTTTACTATCGAAAATTGTGCCTATTTGACAGCCAATTAGTTTGGATGTCAATTCTGCGCCTTTCTGACAGCCAACCAGGTTGGGCGCCAATCTGTCGCGGAGCCCTTTTTAAGGAGGTCCAGCAGACTTAGGAAAGTCACGTAGACTGCTTCGTCTATTGTGTTTTCCTGAGGATTGGCTGAAAGAAAGAACACCTGGGGTCTTTTCCCCTTCTGCCCGGCTAGAGGCTCTCTGAAACAGACTCGTTATCCCTCTGGATTAACTTTGCACAATCTCAAGGGTGGATTAAAATAGTTTTGGCTCAAGAAGACTCTGGAAATGGTCATAGGCTCTAATAAAAGAATTTGTTTATAGGTACAAAGGAATTTCACAGTTTATTCAAAACATATTTTTCATTGATTATTGCTTTCAACTTAATTTCATTCTAATATGGAATTTTTCAAATAATAATTCGTTTAATCAAACCTATAATTAATTTAACATACAATTCACTATAGGTGGAACTCAAAACCCAAAATTTGCATTGTCATCGCAGTTTATCAAAAAAAATGTAAAAACAAATTATGACCCAAGGTCAAACAAGAAAATTACAATTCTACATATAACAAAACTTAACGTTCGAATTATCCACCTTCTCAATCATTAATCTATGTAAATTTATATTTTACCCTGGTTATACCAGTCCACAATAAACAGCACAAATAAAATACTACATTCTTATATGACTTCAGTAAAAAGAATTTGAAAGAAAGAAATTGAAATAAAATTCGTGTACTGTTTGCATGCTTATGGAAGGAAATTGCGGTTATATACTTAACTCAGGTTCGTAGACTTCTTCTAAAGTAAATTCTGGCTGACTACAATCACTCCTCCGATCCTCTCAACTACTAGGCATTCCCTCAAATATTTGGCATCCGCAACCCTCCAATTTATAGATTATCTCCCCAATAATACTGTTGAGCAGCTACTTTGCTTGGTTCTTGTCTCCAATCCACATCGTTCCACAATAAAAAATAGGAGCCCGCATCGACAAATGTGAATATAAGTTTTACCCGCGATAAGGGTTAAACTGTTTTATGCACTGCCCAATACGTTCCATCCAACCTTTAGTCCAAACGATTGATTTCAATTATTAAAACTCCGGGTTATTTGCCCATGACTAGGAGTTTCTTTTCTCCCCCAATACTACGATATTTTCTCCATATACTAAGACATTTTCTCCCCAAGACTAGGAGTTTGTCTTCCCCAGACTAGGACATTTTCTCCCCAAGACTAGGACATTTTCTCCCCAAGACTAGGAGTTTGTCTCCCCCAGACTAGGACCCGCTTTTCTGTAAATAAAATTTACAAAAAAGTGTCACTAATAAGAAAATTATATGATTGTCACAAAGGCTACATTGCAAAGACATTACTGTATAAATTTCACGAACAAATTTAACTCTTATTTAAACATTACGTACCTCTTTATACTGCGGGTTGAATTTAGCACATTATAATTTACACCACACAAAATTAAACTTAGTTAAATAAAATAAAAATCTATATTTCTATTCATCTCGCGCGATGCAAAAATGCACCGTCACGGCCTGTATCCCCCGCTCTGATTTTTACAAATGCCGTCGCATAGCAGTGCGCTTCGGGTTACCTCGCTAATCTTCGTAACACCTAAGACCCTTCGGCCGTCGCCGAAACGACACTGCCCTACCACTCAAAATATCTGTTACACTACTTTACGAAAAACGAACTGATATTTCAATTTAATTTGTTGAAATCTTATCATAGTAATTCAGTGAAATTTGGACTTAATGTAGTCTGATCTTAGAGTAGGATATGTACAATAACGTAACATGTTGCACATGCTACTAATTTCCTACTACACTGCCATCTCTTGATTTTTTTTTAAAGTTTTGCAAATATAGAGGAATTATTATTGTTTTTATTACAAACTTATAGTGATAAACTGTCAAACTTCTTCCCGCATCGGAATCAACAGTAATTAATTCATAATACAATACATGTTTAGCTAATTTAATTCAGTTTTAATGTCGTTTACTGTATTTAATTCATGTAGGTAATATGTCAAAAAAATATTGTTCTGGATTACATCGATTTTCGATGGGCGGGTCAGCTAGTGTTAAAATAATTCCACCAACACTGAAGGATCAAAACGTTTTTTTACAAGTAGTTTACTTCGTGAAAAAATGGTTGTTTTGTTTTATCGCAAGATGAATGTTGTCAATTTGTAATGAAAAAACTTCAGACTTAACGTGTCATTTTTACATAGGTTCGAATTCTGCCATTAATGCTTTATCCCACATTCTTTTTCAAAAATCATGGACTAGGTAGGTGTACATATAAGAGATTTAGAAATCAATAACAGTTACTTACTCTGTATGTAGATCATTAAGGCTTTCAAAATGCTATGAACTAAGTACCTACTTCAGAACAAAATATAAAAAAATAACAGCTTATGACTCTAACAATTCATTACTAATGTTCGATTTTTAAATGGAACAAAACACTACGGGCTTACGACCGTCTTCTACTGTTATTTCGAAGGCTGGCTTAGTGTGATCACTTTACGTTAACAACGTTCGCCATTAGGTAGTATTGCATAAGTCTCCGAAACTCCTAATCATGAGAATTCTCAACATGTCGAATAATCTCATGTATGCAACAAGTAGATATTTAATAATAAATGAAATAGAGATAAAAGTTGGAAATTATTGAGAACAAGAGAGCAACCAAATTCAAAGACTGCGACTGCTGTCATGTATTCGGCGCCAGGATATAACTATATCCATTTTTTTACTGTCTCATATTTGTTTAAAATATAACCTATGTCATATTTGTGTTTGTGAGGTTTGTAGAGGATGAGAGACGAGAAAGGGAAGGAAAAGTAGTGACAACGTCAAAAAATCATCAAAAATAATGACTATTCTAGACAAGTACTCTTTCGTTGAGAATATTAGTATATAAATCGGAGCGCAATCAAAGTTACTTGAACGGTTTCTTTATCTTATGTCTGTCTCGAAGATACACTTGAAAACACTTTGACCTTTTATCGAACGAAGACAATAGTCGGAGATGCCACTTCAAGCACATAGAACATAATAGTTTAATGAAGGCATTAGAATATTCTGCGAGTTTCTTAGATCGCTCACGACCCGAGCCAAGATTTCACCTGTTTATAACCTACATTCTAATAATATATTGTAAAATGTTGGCTGACGCTAGGTAAAGCGTTTAACCATGAAACACAATGTTTACCTTCTGAGCCAAGGTTGAATATGAATATGATTCGATATGTTTAGCTAAAAAATTTCAGCATACCAGATTCTACATTAAGTAAATAATGCCCAGAAAAACTAAAATTTTATGGGCATTATTTACTTAATGTAGAATCGGTAAGCCATCCTTCGACAAAGTATTAAAAGACCGTCGCAAGCTCGAATTATGAAGTTAATTAGACCATTTGAATATAAACAAAATATTTGCAAAGTTTAACACTGTGCTCTTCTCCACGACTTCATAGAACTTACCTTTATAGATAGAACATACCTGTTATTGGAGCACTGGAGATTCTATGTTTATATTTCAAGATGTGTTGTCCAGTGTTCTGTTGGTGTCTCTAATGGCCTGTACACATCTGATAGTTCGTGACGAACCACCGCGTACTATGGAAATTTGAAATGTTGCATGCTGCGTTACATTGGTTACGTAACCGCGCGTGCTCAGATATGTACAGACCCTAATAAATATTTAAATAAACTAAAAATAGAAACTTCTTATACCACTTCTTATACAATCGGTAAATCAATGTACCTATACAATTATTATGTTCGATTTTTAAATGGTGATTTTTTTCAAATTTGAACCTGTACCGAAAAATCGAACATAATTTATTAAAAATAGCAACATATAAAATATTATTTTTTCTTTCTAGCTTATTTTTTTCCATTTCTGGGCGAAGACCCCCTTCATCTGCTTATAATTTGTTCCGTTGTCGTTTTGATTTGTGCTTTCTGTATCCAATCCAGTCAGTCCAAAATACCGCTAGTACGTCTACTTATCTTACCCGTGAAACCCTCCAATCCGTTGAAAAAGAAAACATACCTCTTTTTGATAAAGAGTAGATAAGCATGCTAGTACTTAAAAACACTGAAATTTTTCACGATATTGGATATAAAGACAAATAAGATTACTTTAAAAAAATGTACAAATAGCAATAATTCAAAATTTTCCGATCGGCCCAGATGTTTCTAACATAATTATTTATATATAATATTTTAATAACGGTGCGTTAAACAAAACAAGTTGGAAGATTTATATGGACACTTTAAAATAGTCTTTGTGGGTAAGTGATAGATTTTTCTATAAGAAACAAAATTGATTTTGGTGGAAAGTTGAAAAGAGGGAACGATAAAGAAAGGGGTTACCTCCAGATAGGGGATGCTACCTGTCCTATATTGTGTTCGCTCCCCGCGAGATAAAGGGTTAATATTTTATAGAGTCGAGTGGTGTTATTTTATTAATAAAATTGAAAATTTATAATATTCTTTTTCCACCCCTTAGAATTTGGTTCGGTAATATTATACTAGGATTTATTTTAGCACTTTCAAACCAGATATCTATCTTATAATATTATTCCTTACACATTATGATATATACTATGTTAATACTTCAAAATAAGAAAAGAAATAACTCGAGATCGGCTAAACAGATTCTTCAGATGTTTGATTTATTGGATTATTCTCCGCTTCGGATAACAGAATAACTATTAAAAAGTAGCGCGCGCTCAGTCATTGACAATGGAACTTTTTTAATGTTATTTTTCAACTTATAATTTATATAAGTTATGGTCGAATTTCGAGCACTGATCGACCTCTAGTATAGATAATTCTTTTTTTTCTTTTTTTTTCTTTTTCTTTTATTTCCAAATAATACATTAATACATAATAATACATTAATGTGTACATATATAAATACAGATTAAGATAATGGAATTTATCACCCCACTAGACAAAAGCCCGTGCTGAGGTGATACTAAGTATTTATACTGCGCATCAGTTTTTATTCCGAGTATTATAGTATTTTTTGGTGTATTATGATGAATAACTATTTACTGTAATTTTATGCAAGTATGTAGACCTAACATTAACGAGACACAAAGACGAGCAAACGGTGCACAACAGAAAGAAACACAAACAAACAAAGAAAAAACAAAAAACAACCAGCAAAGCGCCAACAACACACTCAACCTACCTTCGTAGTACTCTCCCATCCTTCAACGTAATACATGCGTCAACGCCGACTCCGAAGCCTCCCTTCCCCTCTGCATCAGCCAGGTCACAATCAATTGTTCCATGTTTGAGTTTCCCACATTTAACGAAGCTGAGATGTCAGGCATGACCTTATTATATAGTCTGGGACCTAGGAAAGAAAAGTGCCTCTGGGCGAACGTTGTTCGTACAGGCTTTGGGCGCAGCAGGTGTCGGTTCCTAGTATCAGGGTGAAGCACGAACGCATCCGTCGTATAACTGGCCTGGTTTTTATTTACGTGCAACAGTATGGTCTTCATGTAGAGCTGTCTTATGTCCAACACTCCGAACTCCGAAAACAGTTGATCCGATGGATATCTATATGGTTTGTGGCAAATTACTCTAAGGAGAGACTTCTGACTAACTGCGAGTGGTTGAAGATTTGTTTTGGCCATTCCCCCCCATGCCAGATTCCCGTACATGAGGAGAGATTGACCTAAAGCGAAATATATTGCTTTAAGGGTCTTTATCTCAAAAATTTCTCTCAGATTTCGGAAAATGTAAATGAGCTTTCTGAGTCTCTTTGAGAGCATCTCTATGTGATTTACCCATCTTAAATTGCTATCAACCATAACTCCCAAATATTTGTATTTTTCAACTCTGTCAAGCCCGACACAGTCACACGATCCATCACGGCTACAAGTATGAATTCTTATGGTCAAATTGTCTGGTGGTTTCTGCCTAACATCTATAGAGAATGTCATGTACTTAGTTTTGTGTGTATTTAATGAAAGCAGATTTCCATCAAACCATTTCTTCATTTGCTGTAGGATTCTCTCCGCCGTCCTGTGTACATGCTCCCACGTCGTAGACCTGAAGAGGAGCACCGTATCATCCGCAAATGAAATGGTCCGGTCCCCCGATCCAAGCTGACAGATATCATTTAAATATATGATAAACAGTGTAGGACCGAGCACACTACCCTGCGGTACACCCCAATACACAGATTCCGGTTCACTAATCACCTCACCAAGTCTTACCATCTGCCTTCTGTCCTCTAAGTAAGACCTGAACCATGTCAAAGATCTCGCAGAGAGGCCTATGTTATGTAATTTCTTGAGCAGAATAGTGTGCGAAATAGAATCGAATGCCTTGGCTAAGTCTAGAAAGACACCTAGACATTTCTGCTGATTATCTAAGGCAGTTGTAATGAACTCTGCGAAGTCCGATATTGCCTCTTTTGTTCCTTTTCCAGGGCGAAAACCATATTGGGTTTGGACCAATTTTCCATTTTCTTCGAGATACCTCATAAGTTGGGTATTAACAGCTCTTTCGTATAATTTTGAAAGTACATTTAGTAGTGCTATAGGACGGTAGTTCTGAGGCTCCTGACAGTCACCATCTTTATGAAGTGGAACAATGAATGCATCCTTCAAAGGCTTTGGAAAGACTACGCCAGCTATACTTATATTAATTAAATGGGTAATTGGATATACCAATGCATCTTTCGCTAGCTTAATGCATTTTGAAGATATTCCGTCAGGTCCCACAGCACAGTCAGCTCTTAAGGAGTTTATTAGTCCCATTGTTTCATTTTCTGTGATCGGCAAGAAGGTCAACTCAGCATCACAGTCTCTTTCAGCTAGGGCTTCTTCAGATTGTCCATATTCACTCCTACCCAACCGATCAAGAATATCACTACTGATATTTGCTCCCACACCTACAAAATATTTGTTTAGACCATTTGCTATTTTAAATTGATCAGTGAGAAGCGCATCTCCTGCCTTTAAGCTCCTTACCTGTGTTTGCTTCCGCGAATTTGACATGTGTTCTCTTGTAATATTCCAAATTGTTTTTACGTGATAGTTGCTTTCTTCAATCCTATTCCTATAGTACTTTGCCTTTTCCGATCTGATTGTATTTTTACATCTATTTCGATATGTTATATAGTGATTCCAAAGATTTTTATTCTGGGGAAATCTTCTGCATTGACTGTGCAGCTTGTCTCGTTTATGTATGGTCTTTAAGATGACCTCTGTAATCCAGGGTTTCAGTTTAAACTTGTTGTGAGAAATCGATTTTACGGAGGTATTTTCAGCAATATGTTTCTGTAAGGTAGAAATGAAACAACCTAACGCCAGTTCTGGATCATCCATGCCAATCAAATTATCCCAGGGTTCACGATTTAACCCTCTGCTCACCCCTACATAATCAATGGATTTGACACTTTTTTTACCTTTCGCTTTTATACTCTCCTCAAATTCAATCACAGTCGTATAATGGTCAGAAAAAGATGTGCGTACAATAGCAGACATATGATTTATTTTTCCCCTAACAAAGATGTGATCGATACACGTGCTCGTTTGGCTTGTCTCGCGAGTGGGCACATTGATCGTAGATATGTATCCATGCTCTGAAAGTAGACATACGTACTCCTCGACTACTCCGTTACTTTCCAAGGTATTAATATTAAAATCCCCCGCTACGACGCTGATTCGCTCTCTAAAAATCTTCCATTTCACTTGGAGCATGCTATTCTCTAAACCAAGCTGTCAGCGCTCAAGATCTTAGCCTCCATGTAAAATTTATACGATACAGCCCCAAAGATTTTGGCTTATTTGGCATAATATTGCATATATCTATCAGTTTTTTACCCATCACGCCGTTTCCCGAAGGGGTTAGACAGAGAGTAGGTACGGACTTCCATTCTTTCCTTTCCAAACAAACCTCTTTCGCTTCTTCCAAACGCATAACATTCCGCATACATGCTCATCTATTCCTTTTGCTCCTGACTTGGCCCTCCTCTAGGACGGCACCGATATGGCCGGCCAAGTCATTCGAGGTCCACCTCGACTGCGTGCACAGTGCACCCATTCTTTCAGATTTATACATCCTTTTAGTCATTCTCTCCTCGTTCATTATCTCTACATGCCCAAACCACCTTAATTTATTCACTTTCATTCTAGTCACTACACTAACATCCACTCCACATTCCTTTCTAATATTATCATTCCTCACCTTATCAATAAGTCTTTCCGCATATCGTACGCAGTGATCTCATTTCCACAGCATTCATTCCAACTTCCAGATTTTTCGTCCATGTCCATGTTTCACTCCCATGCATCATGGATTGTATCAGGATTGCATTGTGCATCAGCTGTTTGGATTTAAGAGATACGTTTTTGTTTCTCATTAGAGGTCTTAGGGTGGATCTTTTGAACAAGCATTATACAGTCAAATAAGTTTCAATGGAGGATTAACTCATTAATGTCCCATAAGAGAAAAAACGGATCTTTCAACTGTCAAATAGCGGCGATTGGGGCATTAAACACCTTAATGAAAGATTAAATTTAGTGGGCTGCTCCAACAGCCAATAGCACATTAATGGACAATTTAGAACTGTCAAAATGGTTGCCAATTTTGTCTGTTTTCATACCGTTTTTCGAAATTGTTGATGATTCTTATTATGAGAGAGCCCATTTTTTTCCACCAATTTATAAATCGGATTACAATGCTTTCTATAAAGCATCAAAATAGGAACTATGCGGTACTAAAATATCGTCTATTTTATAAAAAAATATCTCACTTTTTTAGTAATGCAAGTGCACCGCCAACCCTTCTACCAGCCAGTTTCCTTCTTTCAATCTCCTTTTCACACCTTCCATCTCTGCTAAATAGACTACCTAGATAAACATACTCATCCACTTGTTCCGATTTCTCATCATTCACTTTCACACAACATTGCGTTCTTAAATCTTCTCTTTCAAAAACAAGCAACTTTGTCTTATTGACATTCATCTTAAGATGGTCTTAAGACCATTCATTTCACAATTTTGATAAACACGCTTCACAAGTTCTTGCAAATCACGTTCGCTTTCGTATCAGTTGTCTATCCACTCCACAAAATGACAAAATTTCCCACAATTTCTTTCGGTTGACTCTATCATACGCTTTCTCCAGGTCTACGAAAGCACATCAGAGAGCTTTTGATGTTTGTTCAATAACTTCTCCGTTATCATTCGCAGAGAGAAAATTTGGTCCGCACATCCTCTTCCATTCATAAAAGCACCTTGCGCATCCCAGACCTTACTTTCAGTCACATTCCTCACTCTATCTATTAAGATCATGCCATATATTTTGCCTACATCGCTCAGCACAGCTTTCACGTATAACGTCCTCTATATAAGGGGAAGGGGCGTCCAGTCTTCTTGAGAAAAAATCCAAGCACCACTGTAGTGTCACCTCACCGCCCAACCTAATGAACTCTTTAGCCACTCTATCACATCCAGTCGCTTTCCCATTTTAAAATCACCCTGATATTTTATTTTAATGACTTTTTTCTTCTACCAATAAACTGTGTAATGTTATTGAAGAATTGATTTCTTTAAATTTTTAAAAGATTTCTGTAAGATTTGTCAGTTGTTCCTTAGTACAAACTTTAAAGAACTCTATTACAATATAATAGAGCAAAGGGGTGGCGCGTATGGAAATAGTCTACTTGTAAATTCAAAGCCTATATACTCCCACAAATTTCTAGCACAAGTCTTTAGTTAGCAATTAATAAAACGTTTATCTATCTAAATATATAGATACACGAAGTTCCGGACGGCACAGGACGAAGACAACGCTTAACTTCCACTAAATAGTTCGCTAACTATTAGCGTTATGTTATATTAATTGTTTAGTTAAGTTTAACGATACACTTACTTACAACAATTAACCACATACGTTCCGCTACTGGAGACACTAATTATTTGAGAGCGCCAACAAACATGCTAAATGGAAATTTATTGAAACTAAGACTGGGTTTCTCATGAAAGACTTAAAAATTATATATTCAGGTATTATCAAAGTGAATGTCGGGTATAACATAACTCGATTCTTCCGATATTTGATTTATTGGATTCTTCTCTGCTCCGGATAACAGAATAATTATTAAAAAGTTAAAAAAACTCATAAGAAATAATATAAAATATATTATTAAAGTTAGTATGAAACGGATTTCCTGCGACGCCAGCGCCATATTGTAATTTTGTAAAATAAAAAATATTTCAGGCATTTCAAGCTCGGAGTGATACTTCCGGAACCAAGAACGGAGAAACTTAAGAGAGAGTCAGAAACAGTAGCACGAGAGTCAGACGGAATCGTGAGATTGGGCAGACGCAGGCAGAGAAACTTAAATGGGAGATGACCGCATTGCTAAGGTGGAAGCTAACAGTATACCGCATGGCAGAAGACTGTCAGGCAGACCACCCAAAGGTTGTGGGACATCTGGAAATAATTGATGTCCACATTGAACTTACTTGAACCGAAGATATCAATGTATGATCATTTTTGGTGGAAGCCTTGCTAATCAACCGTCGAATCACATCTTCCCCATATAAGACATAAGTTTTTCTCAATATGAAATATTTCAAAAATGAATTATATTTAAATCGTATAAAAAACATAAAAAAGAATTAAAAAAACAATGAAACCATATAATTTCACCATTGTATTTTTTATGAAAAACGGTTAATGTATTGCTCCTTAATTTAGGTAACATCTTGCACACGTTGCTGATATCAGCATTGCATATAACATAGGAGTAAGTTGTTTAGTTGAAGACAGGACACATACAAGTTACGTAGTTTGGTTCCGAGAGATCTAAAAGCTATTAAGTTTCTAAGGATGTCTAATAGCCGAACTAAATACATATATGAACTTACCTGCGATGTTACGTCAGATTTTATGTACCAAGTACCTACCTACTTGGATCCGTCCATTGGCGTAAACGATTCTTTAAGGACCAGCGTTAGGTTCTTAGAATGTAACATTGTAAAGGTGCATTTTTATCAAACTAATAAACACCCAGAGCTTGAAAATAAAGGACGTTTATTTTCTTAATCGTTAATATGGTCACCAAGGAAATAATAACCAGAAATAACTGTCGACGGGTAGGCGTATTATTAGTAATAAATTGTTGTTTCCATTGTGTCCAGTACTGGTTCAAGCTCTGGATCTTTATTCATTTGGTATAAATGCACCTTAACAGTATTTAAAAAAGTGCCATGTACGTACCTTCTGTTGGAAAAAAAGGCTTTGTCAACATATTATATTTTCTATGGTCATGTATGTACTGACATTGTGTTTATCTTTGGTTGTAATTTTACTCTGTTTTCTTTTTTTGTCTATGTTCGTTCTCTTCCTGTTCAGTGGCTGATGTAATGGTGTCGTTGTTTTTGCTCTCTTAATAAAAATTTAATTACGATACGTTTTTCATTCTGACTCCTTTACAGCTGCTGCCTAAAATTAACCTCTGGCTCCAACACCTTCCTTAGTTTTAAGTTAATACTTATTTTTCGATAGATGGCATTCATAGAGATTGACAGCTAACGGCGTCCGAGTAAAACACATTTGGATTTGATAAAGTAATTATATAAAATCAACAAAAGTGTTAACATCTATTGTCGTTGCTCTGTTTTCAGGTAGGATAAAGTGTACATTATTTAACCTTTAAAAAACGTTATTTAATGCCAGGATTTTAGGTTCTACCTTAAGTTAAAATAAAAGTTCTTTAAATACTTTATAGACACACATATATTATATTACACGGATCACAAATTAATAGGCAACGAGACTCTTAACTAAATACTAGCGGACACGAGGAATAGCGATGTTAGCTGTGCAATCGTCCGGAGCCAAGTGACATCGCCGGGAACTCTGTCGATGTTCATCGACAACACTTACGTTATGGTCGTTATCTGTTTTAAAATGGTAGAATAATAAACATATTTTAACTCTGTTTTCAGATAAATTTTGTTTGTTTGCACTTTCATAAATAACATTATAACAACATTATCTAGTTTTTAGATATACCTAATAATTTTCTGTAGGTGCTGGGATTTTGAGGTCTCCGTTTACCCTCAATATTATACAAGCTGACAGCAAAATCTGTCGGAGGACAGATATAGAAAAGGTTCATCAAATCTTTGATTGTCAGTTGAATCGTCCATTAAAGGGTGAGTTTATTGGTAAAAATAATTACAAAATTACATTAAGGCACTTTATTTCATTGGAAACTTTTCACGGCACAAGAATCTTATTACGTATTGTACAAACTCCATATTTTGTTAAAATATTTGTTTTATTTTTATGCGATAGTGTGAAAATATACATCGGCTTATCACAGTCTATTTGTAAGCCTTCTAGTATATTTCGCAAAGAAACCCATATATTTTACAATTTATTGCAAAGACGATGGTAAAAAAAAACATGAAAAGTGACGCCAATGATTCTGGTGACAAGTAGAAGAGGATGGTTGTTGTTTGTTGGTTAACTGGCCACCCACTCGCTGCAGGCTTGCTTCACAGCATAGCAACGCATAAAATCTACAAAATATGCCTTAACCTGTGCAGGCATGCCCTAAAATTATGTGGAAAATACTCTCCTGATGCGCCCAGACAAGAAATCCCATTTCCTTTAATGCTGTTTTTTTTATCATATACTTAAATTATTATTCAAATCAAATGTTTATTTTTAATTTCTTTTAGCAATGGTGAGCTTTCATACAAATCTAGTTCTTCGTTCAAGACGTTTATGTTTAAATTATTTTTTATGCGGTTGACTTCTAATGCTTCTAATCTGTCTAATTTTTTGCCTTTATTGCACGTGTGTATTATTTTGACATTGGAGCTGGGATCATTTGTCCATCTGAGGAAGGGAGTAGTCGCTCCCGAAAACATGTTTATGGAAATAAAATTATTCGTAGTAGCACAAAGTGAAGACTCGTTTTTTTATTTTTACGTCAGTGAAAATGATGTAAAATTTTGTATCACGTGTTTTCGACTGTAAAATAAACAAACTTATCCAATATTAATCTTTAAAATAATCAACAAAATATCTTTTAATTTTTAAATATCCAACCATATAATAAGACCTTATTAAAATTTATGAACGCTAAAACAAAAATTACAATATAATACTGAAAAATTAAAGTAAATGTGTTTTGAAAAAAACATCGAATCCCTCTTTACGAAAGACTGTTCTACCCGTTTCACCCCATATCAGTTCTCTACAAAACTGTGCTAGGTAGGTAGGTACACAGCATACAGCCTTCCAACAAGTAGGTAGAGTGTAGCCCCGTATAAGCCTGCCTCTATCCCCTCCCAGGAGATTTAGGGGTCGCTTAAGCTCATCCCCGCTTAGACACATTTAACCTGTTGCATTTAAGCGAAAGTTCTTTTACGATACTTTGATACCGCTTTATTCGACAAATTATTGTAGACTCGAATAATTTTTTTTAATATTCTTGATATTGACTTTATTATTACTAAAATACTATCATGTTATTTTTCTTTTTAATTGAGGCTTTGTGGCCTATAATTCCAAAGGTTTGAGTCCATTTTTCTCACATGTGCATACCAGAACATTCTATGTTGCCTTCCCCATCTCACTGTGTCTTCGACTTCGCATATTTCCCTTACTATGTGTTTCTATTCTATCTTTGAGGGTCTCCACAACAGTTTTCATTTCTGAAATTCTCAACGCATTTTTTGCTCACATTATTATGGAAAAAAATCTCATATTTTTACGTTTGCATTACTATTTATACTATGAATACTTATAATTGTCATATAAATGATGTTTTCTCTATTTTTGTGGTCTTTTAAGAACATCGATGTTTAAATGTACATATTATTTATACCAAATGAACAAACACCCAGTGCTTGAAAATAGAGTAGGTACATTTTCCGTCCGATGTTGATAAACAGTCCGTAATCTTTGAGATGGTCACCAAGGAAATAATCTATTATATAAATTAAAGTCGGGTTAGTGCGAACACTTATAACTCGAGATTGGCTCAACAGATTCTTCTGATATTTGATTTATTGGATTCTTCTCCGCTCCGGATAACAGAATAACTAATAAAAAGTAAAAAAAAATGGATAACAAATGATGTAAAATACAATATTTAAGTGTGTATGGAAAGATTACTGGGACGCGCCCACGACATCGCGGGTAGTTCCCTCTCATTCTCGCATACGCTCTTACAGTAGCCCATCCCACTTACTCCACCGCACCGTTTCGATAGTTTTAGAAAATTTTCATACAAAGTCAACAATATTATCGGGCATATTCGTGTTGGTAATAGGCGAGGTAGGGTGTGTGCGCGAGCGCATTTTTCTCAAGTTGTTCCCGCCAGAGATTTGAATACGAATGAAATAGGGATGTTTCAGATTCAGATTTCAATGTTATTATTTTATTAGCTTATCTCAATCGAATTAATTTTGTATTGTTTAACGGGGGCGCAGTGCCCATTATGTACTAGATATGAGCGCCGCGCCGGCGCGCCGCCGCCGCCGCGGTTTTCCCTGCGCCGCCGCCGCCGGTTGACTCAGTCGGCGCGCCGATAAATATCGAGCGAGATCAGTGCAATCCAACATTACGAGCGTTTGCACGTCTGCGAGGTGTAAAAATGGCGGTAACGGCAACAGTGATTGACATTTTAAAGAAGTTAAGTGAAACAATAACCCTAAATAACATCAATATAGAGGAAGTGGAGGAATATGTGTACCTGGGTCAAATGGTATCAGGCCAGCAGAAGGAGACCGAAAGACGCATACAGTTAGGCTGGGCGGCTTTCGGCCGGCTAAGCAATGTGTTCAAATCAGCGATGCCTCAAAATATGAAAACCTAAGTCTTTGAGCAATGCGTTCTCCCCACATTGACGTATGGATGCGAAACATGGACTCTTACAAAGAATACCATGCATAAGATGAGAGTCGCACAGCGCGCTATGGAAAGATCAATGTTGGGTATCTCAATACGCGATCGCATCAGGAATACTGAAATTCGAAGGCGCACTCGAGTCACAGATGTGGGAGATAAAATTGCAAGGCTCAAATGGAGGTGGGCTGGTCCCGCAGGGACGACGGAAGGTGGAGTAGAAGAGTGACGGACTGGAGACCAGAGACTGGCCGAAGGAGTGTGGGAAGACAGCCGATGAGGTGGAGCGACGACATCGTGCGTGCCGTTGGGACAGAGTGGATGGGGATGACCAGGGACAGAGAGGAGTGGCGTGAGCGTGAGGAGGCCTATGTCCTGCAGTGGATAAGTACGGGCTAATATGAAAAGTGAAACAAATGTGAGTGTATTAAGCAAAACTTCATCAAAACATAGTTTTTACTGGAACTATATCGGACAATTAATTTTAGCTGATATCGACGGAATGATAAAAATCTGCCTTTCATAGGGTGGAAACACGTAGAAAGCCGATTCTATACCGCGCCGACCGACGCGAATAACGTTTCTATGCATTTGAATGGGGATACGCATAGCAAAACAAGGAACCCGCTTTCCGGTATGCCCATTTAAATGCATTGAAACCATAGACAACGTTTTTGCGCCGGTCGGTGCGGGTCTGAATCGGCTTTCTACGTGTTTTTTTTTTCTTCATTCAAACCAACTTACAGTCAATAAATAAAATATTACAAAGTTCATTGAATATGAATAATAGACCATTTCAGTGTTTCCACCCTTAGGGTAAGAACACGTAGAAAGCGGATTCCAACCTGAGCCGACCTGCGCTGACCGGCTCATATTTTGTAGTCTACGGTTTCAATGCATTTATATGGACATGCCGGAAAGCGGGTTCCTGCTTACTCTGTGGGTATCCCTATTCAAATGCATAGTAACATTTTTTGCGTCGGTCAGCGAGAGTCGGAATCGTTCTTACCCTTAGGACGCGAACACGTAGAAAGCTGATTCCGACCGGCGCAAAGAATGTTTCTATGCATTTGAATAGGGATACGCACAGCAAAACCAGGAACCCGCTTTCCGGCATGCCCATTTAAATGCATCGAAACCATAGACAACGTTTTTTGCGCCGGTCGGCGCGGGTTGGAAACGGCTTTCTACGTGGTCTTACCTAAAGTCGCGCCGCCGAAACGCCGCCGCCGCTGACACTTTTGAGTCGGCGCGCCGCGCCGACAAATAGTCGATCGGCGCTCATATCTATTATGTACATATTAACGGGCCACTTCGGGCTAGAACCACAGGACAACGTCTGTCGGGAAAGCTAGTAATAATATAAAAAAGTTTTCTATACAAAGGTGTCAGTATATCCGGAGGAACTTATTACCTGAGGCAATTTTTTCCAGTCAACCGGTCCTGTCCAATCTGAGACAGGCCAACCTCGGGTAGAAATTTCAAGTGAAAAAACACTACTAAAACTCTGACACGACCGGAAATCGAACCCGGGTCCTCGGATCTGAAGTCCACGCTAGTACAACCGAGGTCGGTAATAATAACCAAAAAGAACTGTCATCGCCTACTAGTAAGTTGTTGTTTCCATATTATCAACGATTAGGAAAATTTACTATTTTTTCAAGCTCTGGGTGTTAGTTCGTTTGGTATAAATGCACCTTAAGTTTGCACGTTTTGTATTATTTCCTGTCACACCTACTGTACTTATTTTGGTTTAAATATAATTTAAAAGCAGCTTAATTACGAAGAAAAGAATAAAACAAATTATTAAAAATTTCGCTTGATACCAATATGGAGATTGCTCTATCATTCAGTTTTTAAATATCACTTATGCAGAGCGCAATTTTAATGATGATAGAGTAAAGATGGTCCTTTTTAAAATTAAGTGCCATTAAATCATGTATTTAAATTGCTTTTATGAAATGAAACCACCCAGAATAAGTTGCACAATGTTTACTAACGAACCTGATCAAAAATACCACCTACCAATTAATAGCGGTGTGTCCATAAAAAAGTTATTGTCAATACATCATATTATTATCACCATTAAAACGCCACTTAGCCGAAGTGTTAACAATGATCTATGTCTTCCACTGGCCACCAGGATGTGCGGAAGACGGAAGAGGCTAACAGCCAACAAGCCATTATGGTTCCGGTAATCAAGAGTCGGTATAATCAACACTAATTGTTATTAATGTCAAGAAAAATGCTGGGGATGAGTCCCATAAAATGGGGGTCGTCATAGGGGAGTGAGAATCTCTCACAAACTCGAACTCTGTTGAGAAAATACATATATATATGGCGTTAGGATTTATGTGATAGATTTGAAACTTTATTGGAAGCATTGAAATTAAGGTTTGACTTAGTTTGTGTCGGGTTCATTTACCCTCTTATTAACTTACAAGTAGTGTTTTTAAATTCAGTTTATTTTTCATACTAGCAGCAAAACTTGTTGTATAACAGGCATAAAAAATGTTTACTAATTATTTGACTTAAAGCAGTTATAGGGTTCCGATTTCACCATAATATTCATCATGTTGAGAACAACGGGCAATTTAACATTTCTTACAGTTGTATGAAGGAACATCTAATATAGTGGGTACTTATCACAAATTTTTTCGATATATTTCCCGCAGATGCCTACATGTTATTATTGATTGCTGTAGAAACCATCGACTACTATAACCATCACAAGAGTAAAATTTAAGTTTAAATTTAAAGAAAGTAATGAGAATTAAACCGCAGTTGTACTTAGTTAGCTTGAAAATCTAGAAAACATCGTATAACAAAGGAGTTAAATTTAAAAAAAAAACATGACAACACCTTATTTCCAGTTTTCGTGTGGAATTAGCAGAAGAAGGAGTCCTTGCTACAAATCACCTCCAGGTATGTTGAGAGACATCGCGGGGTGCCGGGAATTATGATGAGTGGCCGATGGTGGTGGCAATTCTAAGGGAATGATCAACTGATTGGATTTTTATATTACCCTCTTCCCCCGGTGTGTGGTTTAATGGGGTAATTGTAGAAAGCCTCTTTAAATAGCAGCACTAATACACTATTCAAACATCATATACTTTATTAAGTAAAAGATATTTCTTTAATAGTGTAGTTGCGAGTTGTTAGATGTGGAAAGCGTCGGCGTTTAGTGTCGAGACGAAATGTAAACTGATGTGTGTGTGTTGCTCAGTCATCTGTATGTCCTGGCATCTGACCAAAGCCCTGGCACAAAAAGTCTCAGCTTTCGAAATGAAGTGTTCAGGATAATTTTGAGTGTAAGATGGTATCACAAAAGATGCTATACGCCGGCGCACCCAGCGTGAGCTCATCACTTCTTACGTTATGAATAAGAGATGGACTTGATTGAGACGTGTTTCAAGGATGGCGAATGGCAGTTAGCCGAGGAGAGCGCTGTTGTTCCTCCCATCAGGATCCCGAAGACGATGAAGACCCTCTTACACTGTGTTCCGCTACTTCGAAGCAGAACTGAGGGATTTGGACATGGTGTGGGAGTAGGTCATAAACATTGCGCAAGATCGAGCGCAATGGAGAGCTCTTGTTGCCTCCCTATGCTCCTGAGTGGGGTTTAAAAGGTAGTATCTATTGTTATGTATGCTTTTTTCACAGCATCAAATATAATGAAGGCCACATCAATATTTTATCCCAAAAATAAAGGCCGCCTTTCTGATGTAGAAATTCTCCTTTATGCGGGGTGGCCCTATAGACTTAGACGATGGACTCTCAAATCAATGAGGCACTCAACAGATTCTTCCGATGTGTGATTTATTGGATTCTTCTCCACTCCGGATAACAGAATAACTAATAAAAAGATGAAAAATGGATATGAAATAATATAAAATATGATGTTAAAGTTAGTATGGAACGAATGTCATGCGGCGCTGTTTCTGGAGGCGCAATGCACCTAGAACGGGCCTCCTCTGGCTAGGACCAAAGGGTCCACATGACAACATCTGTCGGGAAAGCTAGTTTAAAATATATTACATATTATTTTATCAAAATTTTGACAAAACCAATCCAACTAATGAAAATATTTCTCATACTTTAATTTTTCTCGTTAAAACTATATTTTGATATAATGATTAATAATAATTATGTCCCCGGTTAATACATTTTCTATGTACCTTTTGTTCCTACATACAATACTGTTTCTATGGGAATAAATGTCAAATTCTCCGCTATTCTTAACGAGAAAAAAAATCATATGGGACCCTTAAAGGGACGATACATATAGATGACTATTAGGACAATCAAACAATTAATGACGCTTTTCTATACCTGTCACCTGACAGGTTTTGCTGTTAGTTGTTACCTACCTATTATTATTTAGAAAACTTATGTAGAAAATTATTCCAAAATATCAGATAACTATGATAGAGGAATCTGAAAACTTTCAGTGGAAGTCTTAGAAAATTGGAAATCCCTGATTATTAAACTAAAGTCACTGTTATATTCCTAATTTATAAGCAATTGCCCCGGTGTTGAAAGGGAAATAATTATTCTCTATACACCGCCATGTCGATTTTATTTGTCAAACTTACGGGTGATTTTATAGTTTACACAGAATTTCTAGGAGGTGAAGAAGTAGGCGGGCTAGGGAGTCCCCCTAAATAGGTGAAGCTATACACCCACTTTCAGAGATTCCACAAATTTGAGGCGCGGCCAATGTTTCATGTAATACATAGTTTCATCTTTACGAAAGGTTCTAAAATATTTGAAAATATCGCTTATAGTGTGGTGAAAAATACCAAATTGTTGTTGACGAATTGAGAAGGGAGTCGTTTATACAGGGTGTCCCAGAAGGTACGATTAATCGAAAGTCCAGAGATAGAACACCTTAAGGGCTATCCAAATACCTCAATATATTATGTTCTTTTTATAGTTTTCAAGTTATAGTTATTTTAGAACTTTTTGTGAAACCCTGACTTACAGGATATAAATAATGATTAGAGAACACCAATGTTTGTGGTACATGCATACTTTTTTTCTAGAATAGCTGAATAGTATACCTACATAGCAGATAGAAAAACAATTATGTCTCTATGAAGATGGAGCCTAATGAAATTTACAGGGTAAATAGATTGATAAATTTGCAAGTTTTTGAAAATAGTTGGAAGAAGTTAGGTATGTGATATTTTTTAATAAATCGTCCTCAAAATTTTTGTAAATTTTTAAGTTGTACCATATTTTGAGATTCAACATTTTTTGTTGGCAATATGGTATCAGATAGAGACTTCCCTAATTATATGAAAGTATGTAGCCACTATGCCGTGAGGTTGCCGGCGAAAAATAGCACCTCTGCTCTTTTTGCTGATTTTTCGAGCATCCTGTAAGAGGCGGGAAATCGAAAAGTCAGATCGGAACCGTGAGGTTGACCACTTCACGTTCTTAAATCTCAACAACTGGTCAGAAAAGGCACAACGAGCCTCGGACGCCTTCGAGCGCAATGGAGAGCTCTTGATGCCTCCCTATACCCCCGAGTGGGGCTTAGGCCCCCGCATTGCTGGTTGGTTTGGGGGTAGTTCGCGGCGGGCTTGATTTCGGCGGCTTTCTGGTTTGATTGTTTCGATCAAGCTAGGAGGTCGGTTTCGTGCGGGTCGGGTTTGCTGCGGATTGATCTCCGCTGGGCTGGCTTGCGGTGTGCGAGGTGCCTTAAAGGGAGAATGTAATGTGTATGTAATGTAGCCACTATTATAAACTAAGATTAATATTATTAACTAGCTTATACCCGTCTTGCTTTACGTTTTTTATTCCGATTGTCAGGCTTGATCGGTAGGTAATTAAACAGGTTCTAGTCTAGCTTCCCATTGCTTAACAGACCTCTATAACTGACATAAGCACAGAAAAAGAAGAATGACACTTTTAATGTTTATTAAAATTTTCTATGAAGATCCTAAAAAATAGGGTTTTTTAAATAGCTCTAAATATATTAAAGTTAATGCAGCAAATTGTATTAAAGAACCTTCTCCGGCATTTTGCACGGCTCTGTGCAGATTCATATCTGACGTAGCATTTGTATTTTGAGCGTCATGCTATGACATACGGTAAAAAGCAAATAAAAAACATTTTTGAATTATTAATTAGATAGAGGAGGGGCTAATGCGAGTTTTATTTAATTTCCCAATTTACCACGCAACTTTCTTAATTTTTCTTTCATAAAAACCTTCTACTGATAAAAGCCAACACGACAAAAAAAGAATTAGTGAAATCGGTTCAGCCGTTTAGGCGTGATGCGTTGACATTAGGTAAAAAGCTAATAAAAAAACATTTCTGAATTATTATGTAGATTTACCACGCAACTTTCTTAATTTTTTCTTTCATAAGAACCTTCTACTGATAAAAGCCAACACGAAAAAAAAAGAATTAGTGAAATCGGTTCAGCCGTTTAGGCGTGATGCTCCGACATACCGTAAAGCAACGACAAAAGGCAAATAAAAAAACATTTCTAAATTATTATATAGAAGATTATGCCTTTAACTCTAGTTCACAAAACATGACAAAATATCGACACCATGATCAATTTATAATGGTCTCGATTCCAAATCCCTGTCTTGTAAAACAGCCCCTCTTTGCCTACATAGTATACACATTTCTTCCACAGACCTGCCTGGCTACGAGTTTGACAAAACGAGTTATAAAGGGGTAGGTTTGAAAATAGATATTATGAATCCTCTTCCACTCCCCATCTAGAGGGGTGGCCGGGATGTTGCGATACCGCGTGGAGGCGTCCCATCCCCTTGCCCTGTCTACACATGCATCCTTTGGAAATAAGACACTGAGACAAAATCGATGCGATATTGTTATTAAATCACAGGAGCGGAATATATTAATAGAGCGGTACTTTTGAAAAGCTGCGCCACGTGAAATCCGGTATCGAAGGACCACATAATGTTGGTATTTTGTAAATATTTTCCCCAGTTTTTTGTCCCAACTGATTATCCATAATCCACGAGTGGCCAAGACGTCCTATCTCGTTCGCCCATGAGTCAATACTATCCATCATTATTGGTTGCTGTGTCTCTATAATATATATTATCTCTTAGTTTTCAGGGAAAACAGAGTCATATTTGACCTATCCATATTTTTTTTTTACGAAAACCCATATGCCAAAAATTGAGTCGAGACGAAGCCTAGTCAAGCCTTCTAAACATTTTTTTATTAACAAGAAATTAACAACTTTAGCATCCTCGTCGCTTACTTGGCTTAGGTTGTCAATTTGAGCACCGGACTGGAAAAAGTGTAATGATGATAAAGTTACATTTTTAAATAATTGTTTAAAATTATATTTACTTTGAAAATTCTTTCTTCATCTTCATCTTCGTTGTAAGATATTTAATGTTTCGAAAAAAAATCGTGTTGTTGACAGGTAATGTTGGAATATGATAGAAAGCTACGAGTAAAGAGAGTAATTTGCCAGCAATTGAAAAAAGTTTGACTGAGGAGACTAGCAAAAAATCATTCATTTTAACATCAAAAACGTCTCGAAAATCCTCAATCTACAATATGACTCAAGTAAAATAACATTGACACACTCATCAGACAGAAATAGTAATAAAAAAAACTTTCTTTTTATTATTTTGTTTTACTCGTACCCGATAGGTTAGTAGAAGTGGTCCGTAAACGATTCCTCTCTGAACTCCTCCATAAAAGGCTTTAAAGGTAATGGTGGGTGGGACTGAGTACGTAGACGGTATTATCGACATTAGCGATCATGTCAATATGATGACAAATGTATTAACCTCCCGTTTCTTTGATATCGAGTGGTTTATTTGTAAAGGTGGGCGCATACGGTCCACTTTGTGGTTTTTCAAATTGATCAAACCACGGTTTTTTTTTGTTGATTTTTTTTTTACTTCGTATTGTAAATTTTAAACGCCTTTCAGACACAGTGATTTCACTAGCACGTTTGCAAAGTAATATAAGTAATGTGGAAATGTAGTGTAATAGATGCATCGACCTAAATAGTACCTATTTGTTTAAAATAGTTATGTAATTTATCTGATGTACACAAATTCAAATTCAATATTAATAGTGAACTCTGGAAAACTATTTACCTAATATAATTTGCCTTGGCAAATACCAGACGTAATAAGAAATTTGAAAGGATAGGTATTAAAAAACTTGAAATTTTGTACCTAAGTACGATAAATACTTTTCTATACGTACCTGTCATTAGACCCGGATCGCCATTCCTTAGCTGGAAGTTTCGTTTTTAAGGAGCCGAAAATTCTCCATTCGCCCTTTCTCTCTATTATGACCCTGATGTTATTGTTATAAAGTTAGTTGTCAGATCAATTAAAATTATATAATCGAACAAAAATTGTTAAAATATACATTTTTTATAAAGCATTTCTTCATTCAACATGAACTAAATTTACACGCACCGACGATGTGTTATTAAATTGGACATTTTCTCTCACATTTCAAAACCAGTGTGCCGTCGCCTTTAGTATCCTTTAAGACCTTACACGCGTGGAAAGCTTTTTGTCAGAGAGTAAATCTTATACAAAAAGTCAGAATCAAAGGGGGCTGATAGTAGATCAATGCTTTCTATAAACAACCTCCTCAGAGTTATGCCTCCTTCAAACTACATACCCACGTATATATAATAAATATCCCCACACATGTTATATTATGTGACTTATACTCGTATCTTATTTTGACTTTCTAACATTCTGACTCCTACCTCATTATTAAGATCTTTTCATGTCATCGACTGATTCCTATAATGATGAACCAATCCTCAAATCAAAGATAATCTTAGCAGAAAATGATTTTTTATCTACTGGAGTCTCATCCAAAGCGAACACAAAACACTCTAGTGATTGTGAAATAAAATAAGTATGTAACCAGTCCCTTTTAGACCTCACTTTGGGGCATAGCGAGGCAACATGAGGCTTCCATCGAGTTCGATCTTGCGCACATTCAATGATTTTCTCCCACACACCATATCTAAATTCTGAAAAAATATTTGTTATATTGTAAGGGTGCCTGAAAGGGCTAGAATTTGAATTGGCAACTAGAATAGGATGGGCCTAAAAGGGCTAGAATTTGTATTAGATTGCAACTGTATCATTGGCAACTAGAACAGGATGGGCCTAAAAGGGCTAGAATTTGAATTAGATAGAAACTATATCATTGGCAACTAGAATAGGATGGGCCTAAAACGGCTAGAATTTGAATTAGATGGCAACTGTATCATTGACAACTAGAACAGGATTGGCCTAAAAGGGCTAGAATTTGAATCACATTACAACTATATCATTAGCAACTAGAATAGGATGGGCCTAAAAGGTCTAGAATTTGAATTAGATTGCAACTATATCATTAGCAACTACAATAGGATGGGCCTAAAAGGGCTAGAATTTAAATTAGATTGCAAATATATGATTAGCAACTAGAATAGGATGGGCCTAAACGGGCTAGAATTTGAATTAGATTGCAAATATATCAATAGCAACTAGAATAGGATGGGCCTAAAAGGTCTAGAATTTGAATTAGATTGCAACTATATCATTAGCAACTACAATAGGATGGGCCTAAACGGGCTAGAATTTGAATTAGATTGCAAATATATCAATAGCAACTAGAATAGGATGGGCCTAAACGGGCTAGAATTTGAATTAGATTGCAAATATATCAATAGCAACTAGAATAGGATGGGCCTAAAAGGGCTAGAATTTGAATTAGATTGCAACTATATCATTGGCAACTAGAATAGGATGGGCTTAATGGGGCTAGAATTTGAATTAGATTGCAACTATATCATTAGCAACTGGAATAGGATGGTCCGAAAAGGGCTAGAATTTGAATTAGATTGCAACTATATCATTGGCAACTAGAATAGGATGAGCAAAAAATATCAATATTTTTAGCCTGCTTTACATTTATTGACACATTTCAAAACTATCAACACTACATATTTTTTTCCGTTTGCTCATCCCGAAACCTTTTTTTTACTCATCACGCCATGTCTCGTAAAGGGTAGGCCACTTCTTTCGCTTCTTCCACTGTCGTACTCTCCTATTTTTCTTACTTTTGACCTGCGTATCCTTGAGAACGAAATCGATGTGGTCGATCCACGTCATTCTCTGTCGGCCACGCATTATTACACCTTTCTTTTCAGCCTTTATACATTCTCTTTATCATTCCGTTTGCAATCAGTCTTTCCACATGCAAAAACCATCCTGACTTATTAACTTTCATCTTTGTCACAACACTTACTTCCATACCACATTCCTTCCTAATATTTTCATTCCTTTCCATATCCTATAAAGTTTTTCCACATATTCTTCGCTCAGATTTCATCTCTACTGCATTTATACTACAATATTCTTTTTTCGTCCATGTCCATTGTCCACGTTTCACAACATGATGGTTATACAATTGCGTTATGTACTTGCTTGTAGTGAGACATTGTTGTTTCTCATTATAGGTCTTAGTGCACCGCCCACCCTGCAACCAGCAACTCTCCTACGTTCGATTTTTTTTTCACACTTCAATTCCAATTAAAGGTTTATCAGTTTTCACCTTATAAGCCATTTAAGGAGCTATTTTGTGAAATAATAATATATAAGTTAGAGAAAGAGTCATTGTGTAAGCCTTCCATATATCAGGTTTTGTAGAGTAAAGTAGTCTATCTGGGTGCTTAGTGTTTAGTTCGATGCCTGAAATACTGAACCGTGGTATTGTGATACGGTCAGAGGGTGGAGTTCTCTATATATCACACCCCGTAATAACAGGTCCGAATTATATGTTTATCTTAATAAAGTAATATTTAATTGAAATTCTTCCCAATGTAAGTAAAAATGGAACGGTAAAAATAAGCAGTTATCTTAATATAAAAAAGAAATTCGGGTTAGTTCGAATACTTTTAACTCGAGATGGGCTCAACAGATTTTAATGATGCTTGGTTTATGGATTCTCTGCGTTCTGGATAACAGAACAACTTATAAAAATCGAAAAATGGTTCGAAAGTAGCATAAAATATAATATTAAAGTTAGTATAGAACGGATTTACTTACAATGCCATCTGTGAAAAAATCCATAACAACACAATTTTAATGAAAAAAATGGGTTGAAGCGGCCCAGGATAGAGAGAAGTGGCGACAGATGGAAGAGGCTTCCGGATGGATGGAACATCCAGCAGTGGGGGGAAGGCTAGGAAGAAGAAGAACACAATTTTAATAAAATTTATAAGATGTTAAACACAATTTTAATTTACCTGACAACCGTTGAGTTTCAAAATATTGGTATGCAGGTGATTGATAGAATTTCTTTCAAGTTTTCAGAAATAAAAATTTAACACTCGAACATAGTTAGACATATTTTAGTAGGTATTTTTACACCATTGAATGAATGCTTTTCTGATGTTTTTGTGTTGATAAATATCTAATATTATATAAAATGGGTGATAGTCTTGGTGGTTTTGAAATAAATTATGCATAATATTATTACCACATAACTTTTAATTTTTACACGATGAGTAGTCATGTATGTCAGCTATGTTATATTTCTCAGCAATATTTTATTGATTAAGGCAGGACGAAGTTCCATGGGTCAGCTAGTTATCTATAAAATAAAATAGTGGAAAGGAAAAGTATTCAGAAGTAAAAAAGACTTGTGACATATTTCACACTAAGCAAAGATTTGTTTCATGAAAGTGGAGGATATTCGGCCCCGGGATAAAACCCACGAACTTCTAATAGCTAGGCTATCGTCCAACACTTTTGGACTGAATGTGAAAAACTTAATAGGTACATAAATTGTTTTTTTCCAAAATATGACTAATATTTTCGGTCGGAAAGAAACAATGGGTTTTTTTATTAATAAATATAAGTATTTTTAAAGAAAATTATATTTGGGGGGGCCTATTTGTACATATTAAATAAAATTATATTGTTTATAATTTTCATTACGTCCCTGTCGAAATTTTTGATATCGTCCAAAGTCGCACAGCATAATTCAGGTCCGGCATAAGAGGATAAAATATTTATAATACCATGTGACCATCTATACAAGATTACTTTCTTAGGAAATATTCGATAAACATTCGAAATACGAACCTAGCCAATAATACTGATACGTAAAATCATATTAAAATGTACGTATATTTCAGTATTAGGTATGAATATAGTTTCCCTGTTTACCCCTATCTGGCCTCGAGAGGTGCCTACCTATGCTGTGTAAGTTGTCCATACGTGGAACTACCTACTGATCCGGATCAGCGTAGAGGCTAAAATGTAAACGTTTAATAAAAAAGACTTCGAAATTTTTAGAAGATGTGTTTGATGAAAAACTATATGAGGCAAAACTAGTACATAATTAATTTAAAATTTACTTCTATAAAGCATCATTTGTCTAAAATATCGAAATAATCCTTTAAAGACAGTCACCTATCTACATCGTTTGACATGAATCTGTCAGCCTTTTATTTATTTATTTATTTTTTATGAAAATGAATCTGGAACCATCATCCTCTTATCTATCGCGTATAATATTGTTTATTTTGGAAGTATCCAGATTAATACCCAAGCCGACTTAGGAAACCTACTGGAAGAGAACATAGGTTTCAATCGAGAGGTCCCAGGTTCGGTTCACTATCGGGTCATATTTTTAAGTGTTTTTCATTTGAAATTTCTCCCAGGCTTGGCCTGTTTCAGATTGAAATGGTCCATTCGACTAAAAAAATACTATTACTATTGTGAATTTTCCGAAATCTGACGAACAAGCCATAAATCTTCAAATGAATAGCAGTAGGGAAACAATAGCAGGTATTGGTATTGTCTTACGGTGGCACGTGTTATTAACCAATCACGTACCGTGTAAATATCCAAGGGTTTTGCACAGGTACTTTCTTTTACTTCTTTGAGTTATCGGCAAATTACAAAAACCAAGATGTTTTGTAACAGAATTTTTTAAGTGGGCAACACAGCCGCTTCAGGTTTTGTGTCGACTCACGGTGCGAGGTGAGGGGTAATAATACTGAAGACAGGCGGCCATTGCCACAATTTTTCAGTCGACGAGACACGCGCTAGTTTGCGGTGTAATGATCTCTCTAATGTGAGTTACATATTAAGTTCAGTCTTACAAGTCAAAGAATTTAAAAATATAATAACAGTTTGATAGTGTTGAGTGGCGTCATATCAAACGACGAGCCGCAGTTAATAAGGTATGTCCCTTGATACTTATCGAAATAACTTTTAAAAGATAAAGTAAACATCAAAACGTGCTTCACACGTAAGCCAATATATTAAGCGTTCCGAAAATTAAATTTTCAGAACGCGGCTCCTAGCTGACGCCACTTTCTGGGCCGTGCAAAGCATCCTAGCTGACGCCACTTTCTGGGGCGGGCAAGGACTCCCATCTACGCCACTTTCTGGGCCGTGCAAAGCATCCCAGCTGACGCCACTTTATGGGCCGCATAGTATTCGTACAAGAGTGATAGCCTGACGTCACCTTTTGGGCTCTGGACGAGCAACCAGACGAGACAACACTTCTGGCCACCGGCTAAGAGCCAACCGTTGCTGGGCGCGTCTACCGGGGCGGATTCCTCGCCACCCTGCAGTCGGCGTGACTGGCGGACCCAAGACTTAAAAGACAAGAGACCGGTGAACCTTTAAGCTTAGTAAATTATATAATTTTGCATCTAATTCTAACTTAAGAAAATTTGGGTTGATATTTCCACTTTATCTGTGTACCTATAAATGAAAGTACCTAGCATATTAAATAATATAATCGTGATACAAGTTTTTCATTGTACAATCACCCACTGAGTGAGGACAGTCCGTCACAGTTTATTACGAATTTTCTGCTTATCCTGAGGTTTATTAAAGTTGATGTTACAATTTGTGGGGATTGCTTTTTATTTCACAAAAAAACAAGTACACATTGTTAATCACTGAGCGCGTTTGATACTCCGGTTAATTTTGTAAGATTTATATTAGCGAATAAAGACTCCATGATTCTTCAACAAAAGCTAACAAGAAACTAAACAGTAAAAATTTATATTCAAATAATCTACAATGAGTCTGAAGATACATTAACACAATAACAAAGATCGATGTTCCTTTGAACTTTCAAAACACTGTAGAAAATATAAAAATGTAATTGAATTCAACGGAATTTACAATACCTATTTAAAAATTCCCATTATGAAAAGAAATAAGTTGCAATAACTGTTCCAGGAAAAAAAAATGAGCAAGAATATTAATATCCTATCAGTTTTACTCATATTTATCTAGACAGGTTCACGTAATGAATTTCCAATTAATGCTTCGCCAATAACAATAACACAAGGGTGCATCCGTCATAAAAATAATCCTACCCTTTTCTATTGTATTATAGTTTGGATAGATTTGGCCAGTGCTCAGATTTCGTCGAAAATAGTTATAATAATTACTTTTTTGCAGGCTATGCTGACACCTTTGTATTTTGTATATGAGTGAATGAAAATTTTATTTCCTCATTATAATTACAATTAGAATATTTAAATAGTTACAATATAATCAAATTTAAATAAAAAACTTTTTAACTATTCCACCAATTTATTGTACCTGACATGTTTCGAAGGGGCACGCCCTTCATAGTCACAGGTTATTTGAAACCCTTCGAAACATGTCAGGTACAATAAATTTGTGGAATAGTTAAAAAGTTTTTTATTTAAATTTGATTATTTAAATTACTTCCACCAAGAAAAATGCATGTTCAACAACTTATAAATTTTATTAGTTAGGTACAATATAATTGAAAATTTTTACTGCCTCACTAAACGTGGTCTGTGGGGCTAGTACGAGTGTTATCGAAAACTAGTTGCACGCAGATAAGCGCTTATTAGCGTGCAAATAGTGCTCTTAAATCAAACGATCGAATCATTCGATCATTTTTGTATGGAAATTTATCGAAACTCTTTCGATGATCGTTTTGATATTCGATCACCGAAAACTTATACTAGGGCTACTCTGTTCTGAGGCAGTACTAGGCTACTAGGTATTAACAAATGATAGTATAAAATATTACCACGCATAACATGACTTAACTTATTAAATGGATAACAAAATAAAACAAGCAAGAAATAAACATTTTACAATTTAAGATATTTGCGATCCAATGAAAGAAAGGTCTGTGTCAGGCGAAGAAAGACGCACCACACCCTCCAAAACTATATTATAAAATATATAAAAGAGTTGATTTATTTATTTTAAAAATCTGTATTATGTATTCTTTTCATGATGGAAATGTACCTACAGATTCATTTTATAAAAAAAAATGAACAAAATTATTGACTAAAAAAATAATCACAAAAAAACGAAAAAATGACATTGGTGTTTGTAGAATGGAGTGGAGAGTATTAAAGAATATTCCAATACCCAATTTCCCGATGTTAAAGGAATAAAATTAGAGCTTTTCTTTCCTAAGCTGGACAATATCGGCTTTAAATCGGAAATTCAATAAAATTTATGTTGTTATTGGTCCAGCGGTCACCCTAATCTCGTAAAATATGTATTGGCCATAATATGTACCAGGAGAGTCCTGAGCGATGACGAAAATATTGTTATCCTATTATTTAGTCAATACGGACACAGTTTTTCTAAACCTTTTGCGATAGAATAGAAAATAAGCCAAAAAAACCATAGACTACATACAAAATTAAATGAGATTTGTAGTCGAAAACATCACGTTTGAGTCGATCGAATCGTTTTGTATCAGTAAGAATCATATTTCCATTGGTCACGTGTGCTGGACGAATTTAGCTAATTTATATTTAAGTTGTGTTTGCTATTGTCAGGAGAACGTTCTTATGAAAGAACAAAATTTGAAGGTTATGCAATGAAAACTTAACGTATCTTTTGGCAGCGCATAAAAACTTTTCTGTTTTTTTGATTTGGCATCTGTCAGTTGTTTGGTAATTTGCCTGAAAACATCGTTTAAAACAGATGCATCGGTCAGAATAAATAATAAATTATACAAATTCGAATTACATATTTTTCGACGTGTTGAACATGTCGAAAAATTCCATTCCCCCTGCAGATTTCGATCCCGCATCCCTAACCATCTCAAGAAGAGAGGCTATCCACTGGACCAACCCATGAATTTGACCACATAAATAGCGTAAAAGTGATCACAGTAAACCATCCTTCGAAACAGCAGTAGATGATGGTCATACAATTACATATTGTGGTGTTTTGTTTCTCTCCTTTTAATAATTTTGTTTTAATTGACCACTTATGGTCGTCTTTTATTATTCTGGAGGGGACAGAGTATTTCATACTCTGAATCTTGTGTTTGTATTGTTATGGGTGTACTTAAATTTTAATGTTTCGTTGTAAAGTTGTGATGAATAGCATTTTTATACTGAAGTGAAAATTGAAATTGAGAGAGACCATCTATGAACCATCCAAATATTTACTGTGTATTGTTGTTTGATTTCATTTAAATGTATGATTCTATTTCTTGCGTAAACATTGTAATTGTTATTCTTGAAATTTATATATTGTTCATGCATGCTGAAGTTTTATTGTTAATTATGTGAATGATTTTGTTGTTATTACTATTTGTATTTGAATTATTATAACGTATTATAAACTGTATGTAAAAGGCTTTTGCCGTTAATGTATATAAATAAAATAAAATAAAATAAAAAATAAAAATAGGCACGTATTTGGAAGATGCAATTTGTGAAAAAATTCTTCTTAAAAATCAAACACTAATAATAGATTTAAATAATATTATAAACTAACTTAAAAAACTAACATTTACTGTTACATGAAGAAAAATATCTAAGCGACAAAATACTATAATAATGTAGGTACTTCGCTGAGTGTTTATAACCTACAAAATTTTGTAAAATGGCAACAATTATTAATAATTTGGCCTATCTTTCAGGCATCTGGCAACACATGCACAAAGGTGCTAGCTAGGGCGTCGTCCACTACAGACACTAGATAATGGTATCTTTATTGCATGCGTGTGGGTGCCTGCTTACCAATCCAATAGATATTGATTTGACACTTATTGTCAAACTTTTCGCTTGCAAAATTATGCATTGCCAATTACTTATTTAAATTTTACTTTTTAATATTTCAATCAATGTTTAATTATTTTTTTTAGATATTTTGAGAGAAGTATTAATTCTCGGCGTCAGTCATCGAGATAAAATAAGAAACGAAGAACTCAGACGCCGAACAAAATTAACTGACCTCATGGATCGGGCTGCTAGTCTTAAGTGGCAATGGGCGGGTCATGTGGCAAGACAGATGGACTCAAAGAGTGCTAAAATGGAGACCATGGGAGAATCGGAGAAGTGTCGGCAGGCCTCAGAAGAGATGGGCCGATGACGTTGCAGCTGTGGGTGGAAAAAAGTGGATGAAATTGGCAAGCAACAGAGGGGATTGGAAGAAAATCGAAGAGGCCTATGTTCAGCAGTGGACCAGAGAGGGCTGAAGAAGAAGATAATTTAATTATCTTAATTTATACTTTGTTAGGCAAGTGACCTTTTTCGCGAAAATAATAAGGCAAAAGTTTGTTTATTCGAACAGTGTGGTTTTAAATCATTATGCGGGATAGCAAATAAATAATTATTTTTTATATTTTTTACTTTCTGAAGACTTTTAAAAAATGCACCGATATGAAAATATCCCAGATAAAAGTGTATTTTTGGAAGTACAGGGACCTTTGATCGAGCACAGACCATTCCATAGTTAACTTAAGGGTGACTAAGGGGCTTCTAACTTATAAAAAACCATTTTAGAAGTAAGTGATTCAAGGATTCAATGAACGATAGATCAGGGATATATCTTGGCATTCTGAGAAGAAAAATCATAAAGTAGAATCTAGATAGACGGAGTGTTGTGCTTCTATTGAACTCTTGAAGTCGTCAAATGAAAACTGTAGAATATTTCATGAAATATACACACGCATAAGAAGGCATTTCGAAAATATACATATTGTTATTATATTTTGTGTCGCAACACAACAAACGTAAAACAATGCATTTCACTCTTTCTTTCCAAGCTTCCTTAGAGAGGGACAAAGATAAACAGAGCAATGACTGTTGTTATTAACATTTGTTTATTTTTATAAATATTATGATGATTTTCCGTCTATCATCCGTTTAATAGTGATGGAGAATCGTCGTATTTATAATACCTACTTGTGAGTTGCCGTAAAATATAAAAACTTTACCATGTTTTAATTGAATTATAATATACCAATTTAAACACACAAATACGAACCAAATCCCGAAGGATCTCTTCCAGCCAACCCAATGTTTGGACTACGGGCATGTTCAACACATTGAAAAATCCCATGCTCTCAGTTAGATTGGAACCCTGCATCCCTAGCCACTTCAGATGGAGAAGGCCTTCATCTAGGAGTGGACGAGAATGGGCTGAAGATTAGAGATGCAACGGATATCCGGTATCCGGCCTATCCGGCGGCTTAAATACTATACGGCCAAATACCGGATAACTAGCACCTATCCGGCCGGATACCGGATAGTAAAATAATATATATTTGTATAATTAATTGAGTTTTTTTTTTAACCCTTTGCACTCGTTGTCGAGTGATTTGGGTAATTAATTGATTTATTTAGTAAGTATCAATTAAGAAATACATCCTAAAATCAATTAAAAATTGAACTTGATATGGAAACATATTGAACTAAAGGAAAATTATGGAAAATGAATATTTATTTCTTTATATAGAGGTAGCAAGCGGCCTCTCTTGTCTCCGTAAACAAGGACAGTTTCATAAAAAATACGTTTCGTCATATACCCTGCTGGGAGATGCAGAGATAGATCTCACCAAATTTGGGGAACAGTAACGTTCCGGCAACGGATCATTTCCAATCGGTCTATGCCGCATACGTAAGCGTAATTTAGGTATGCGATGCACCCACGGCCGTAGCATTTGCTTTCACATGGAGAGGGTCTGGAGGATGGTTTTTTCGACTATCTTCCCAATGATCCCATAAGTTGCAAAATACGCCCATGGATGCGCCAAGATAAAACATACGCCGGCTATTTACCAGCCGGATATCCGGTATTCGGCTGCCTTTATGGCCTAATATCCGGTATCCGGCTATCCGGCTAAACTGCTATCCGTTTCATATATAGTTTGGACCAATCAAGATAGAGAACATTGATGGTCTCTAATAAAAGCCCATGTTAAGAAAAAGAATTAAATATTTTATCGTTTTGTCAACTAGGTACCTACTAGATATAGCATTTCGAACAGAAAATTCAAAATTTTATGTCAATTTTTTTTTAACGTTTACGGAGGTTAAGGGACGTCAAGGGGAAGGAAAAGTAGTGACTGCGTCAAAAATTATCATATGATACTTTGAATGGGATGTTTTTATTAAAAATTATCATATGTAGGATACTTTGAATGGGATGTTTCTTCCTTTCTGTGCCGCTAGAGCCGCCCTAGCTAATCCGGTCTATTGTCAAATTCAGTGTTGTCAAAGGGGGCGATTTACTGCCTTTTGGGCTATTTGGAACTTACTTGCTTACTTACTTACTTACTTACCCTTTTAGCGAGTTTTCACCTTTTCGGATACTAAATGACCTTTTTCAGTGAATTCCCACCTCTCTTCGGATACTAAAATTTTCGGAATGACCGCATACCAAATTTTCAGTTGGGCTTCTTTGCGTTTGAAAAACAGCGTTGGCAACACTGGTTAAATTAACGTTTATAACCTCAACGGTCCGTTTTGTCTTTCGTAAATAAATACTTTAATTTTTTTATTTATACTTTGTGTTACAGTGAAAATGAAAAGAAAACAATTTATCATTCTAGTTTATTTCAAATTAAACAACTTATGTATTATTATAATAAGATAACAATACGTTTAGAATTATCATTGTACATTTCTTTTTACATACTATTACAAATAAAATTGTTTATCTTATTTTATTTTTTATATATCTACCTAAATACAACCTAACATACCGTAACAGAATACAAGAATATATACAGAACAGCCTGCAGCACTGAGATTTTTTTCTCAAAGAACGGGACTGAAAATTCACCCTTGAAGACAAATACATACCTAGTGATTTTGTTTGTATGTAGTGTAAAAGGACATAAGTATTATGGTTTACCTCCTAGAAAAAGCCACTTTTGCAATCATCAATAATTAAAACGTTAAATTGTTGAATTATGAAAACAAAAAAAGAGAGGAAATATATAAGTATAATATTTATCAGTCAATGTTAGATGGTATGTTTGACAGCTGTCATAATTTGACAATAGACCTTATTAGAAGTTCTGCCACCTAGTGTGTATTGTCGGAAGCACCCCAGAAAACTTCCCATTACTAAATTTGACAATTCAACGTTCGTCTTCGAACGTTTGCAAGGGTGTCTACATATAATTAAATCCCTCAGATAAAACAGTTTAAGAACCATTTGATAAAGAAAAATCATTAAAACTAAACTCGTTTTTGACAATTATTATCCAAGTACATACAATAATTCCCATCACTAACGACTTTATTATGGTATCATAGTTCGCTACAATTCGAATAGTGTTGATGTATCAATAATTTCTTATAATTATTATAAATATTTCAGTGTGTCAAGTGTCATCACATACAGTACCTGTTTTGTTGTCTATGACTACGAATAGATTGTGTGTTTAACACCAAATTCTTATCACACTGAATTATTTTAATCTTATCTGAATCACATACAAGTAGTGAAATACAGATAAGTGAGAAAAAAAGCATTGTATCGTTCCTAACTTCATTGAACTCACTACAACAGAATTTCGAACGAATATTAATTATTACTTGTTCGATTTTTAAAATTCAAAATAACATGGACGCCATTTTGTGAACGAACTGTCAAATTTAGCAACTTGTGTTTATTGCAAAGTGTTTTTAATATTTTTTTTTAATAACTTGTTTAAAACATTTAGTGTTTTAGCGGTTTTTTTTTCAATATTTGTGTGTGTAATTGTGTTTTTATCGGTCGTATGTAAATTTTGATCGTTTTATGTGATAACGTTCATTTTGTGTCTAACATCGATAAATGTAAGAATTTACTAAACTTTTTTTTTCAAAATGAGATAAAAGTGGCACCTTGCTGAGTTGGTTAAAAACTAAAACGTTTTTCTGTTGTCAAGGATCACAGGTAAATACTCAAAACACGATTTATTCCAAATTTTGAAATTACTTAATAAAGGAGTGTTTTTTCGTATACAGATAACTATTATCGAGGAATCTAAAGTTTACTTAAGTTTAAGATTCTCGTACAAAATCTAGCTAATCTGGTTGGTTAGGTACTTAACTTATACCTACATACATTATTCATTTATTTATGACACAGTCATTTATACAATTTTTGGGCAAAATGCAATTGGTAAACCAACATTGTCTAACGAAATCATTGTAACTGAGCACATTATGAATAGATCATTATATTAAAACTGTTTTTTTTTTCAAAATATAGGCGTGTAAAGATTTGATGAATCTATTAAATTAGGTTAATGAGGATGAGGTCATAAACATTGCGCAAGATCTAGCGCGATGGAGAGCTCTTGTTGCCTCCCCACGCTCCTAATTGGGGCGTAAAGGGAGTTTGGATTGGATTTAATTAGGTTTATTTCCTGATTTTATTGATTTGATTAATTTCATCTTAACTATAATTTATATGTAAGTATTTTATATTCATTCGTATACCTAATGGCTTCGTTCAAAAATGAAATAAAAATAAAAATGTCTACGATACCTATAAAACGAAATTAATTAATTGATGTAATAATTTCGTGGTGTAAAAGTAAAGCAGAATGAGTAAATTTCTGATAATAATTTGTTTCACAGAATTGACCTTTTTTAGAAACCTAAGCTAATTACGGCCTCAGACCAATAATCTTATTGGCTGAATTCAATTCAATTTTTAATTAAGTTAACTAAGTACCTATATCGCCATCTACTGAAATTTCATACAAAACTACCCTATTATACCCCCAGAGATTGAACTTTTTAAATCAAATACCTACCTACAAATCTCTGGCGGAAAATCAGCTTTCGCCTGCTAAGCTTGTGTCATGAAATAATCATAAATTATAGTCCATGCCGGGATCATTATTTTGTTATTTAAGTTTGAGGTTATATTATTCAAAATACTTCTAAGATTCATATTAGATATACTTACATTGTGTTGTATTGCTTTAAAATTGCTTTCTGTGAAACTCGTATCAATGTTCATACAAAGTCTGTTAGAACTACGAAAGATTGTGAGTCATTTTGAATTTGTATCAGTAAATTGCCAGAAACAAAACCATGGTTTAGTTGTTTAAATGATTCCTCCTAGAATTCACGTTCAATTCTTTGGTTTGTTTTCCATTACTCATTGTTTTTTCTTATCTCCCAACATATCTCCAATGGGGGGTTTTCTGGGGAGCTTCCGACAATACACACTAGGTGGAAGAACTTCTAATCAGGTCTATTGTCAAATTATGACAGCTCTGTCAAACATACCATCTAGCATTAACTGATGAATATTATGCTAATATATCACCTCTCTTTTTTGTTTTCTCAATTAAACAATTTAACGTTTTAATTATTGATGATTGCAAAAGTGGCTTTTTCTACGAAATAAACCATGGAACCCACGTCCTTTTACACTATACACAAACAAAAGCACTAGGTATGAATTTGTCTTCAAGGGTGGATTTGCAGTAGTTCTTTGAGAATACGTTTCAGTTCTGTATCTTCTTGTTTTATTGTTTTCTATTACGGTATTTTTTCATTTGTATTTAGGTAGGTATATAATAAATAAAATAAGATAAACAATTATTTTATTTGTAATAGTATGTAAAAATAAATGTACAATGATTATTCTAAACATATTATGGTTGAGGTTATAAATATCAAAGTTGACCAGTGTTGCCAACGCCGTTTTTCAAACCCTAACTAGCCCAACTGAAAATTTGGTATGCGGTCATTCCGAAAATTTTAGTATCCGAAGAGAGGTGGGAGTTCACTAAAAAAGGTCATTTAGTATCCGGAAAGTTGAAAATTCGCTAAAAGGGAAGTAGCCCAAGTTGCTACCTGTCGCCTTTTAAATTTTTTTTCGTCGCCGATTCTAGTTCCAAATAGGCCAAATGACAGTAAATTACCCCCTTTGGCAACACTGAATTTGACAATAGACCGGATTAGCTAGGGCGCCTCTAGCGGCACAAGATGGAAAAAAAACATCCCATTCATTAATTCTAATGTTGACTTTATGAATCAGGTCTCTGGGTATGGTAATAGTAATTTCTCAAAACCTCCAACAAATGTTTGCGCTGTTTCACATTTTATGATAGTCTATACTCCCTGAATGATAATGGAAAAGAATTTTAAATGCAAGTCAGCAAGGTAATATTTTTTTTACCCATCACGCCGTTTCCCGAAGGGGGTAGGCAGAGAGTATGGACTTCCATTCTTTCCTATCCAAACAAACCTCTTTCGCTTTCTTCAAACGAATAACATTCCGCATACATGCTCTACTATTCCTTTTGATCCTGACTTGGCCCTCCTCTAAGAGGGCAGCGATATGGTTGGACCATGGTCGTTTCGAGGTCGGCCTCGTCTGCGTGCACCTATTCTTTCAGATTTATAATATATCCTTTAGTCATTCTCTCTTCGTTCATTCTCTCTACATGCCCAAGCCACCTTAATTTATTCACTTTCATTCTAATCACTACGCTAACATCCACTCCACATTCCTTTCTAATATTATCATTCCTCACCTTACCAATCAGTCTCTTACCGCCTAATACGAATGCAAATAAATTATAGGTAACCAGTGGATACTTGGCTGTACTACACTGCGATTGATTGACATTATCGAGGCAATAACCACAAGCGATATAACTTTTTTGATGAGAATGACAGATCGGTGAGATCGGTGAGAGACAACTGAGATCAGTTTAGTCAGGGTATGTCGATTGGATGGTGTCAAAGTTGGACATATTATGTAGATTTTTTTTGTCTTTTATGGATATTAATGGATAATGGTCTTAAACCATTTCAGCTTTGTAATCTTCCTGATGAAAACTGTTTGGAAGCTCATAGGTTAGCGTTACATAGTTTCGAGTCTATAATCGACTTATAGAAACAGATCTTCGATATGTTTTGTTAAAAGGTGCTTGGTGATGGTTCATTTCAAAATAAAAATGAAGGAGTCTTGTATAGTTCTATCACAAAATTTATTATTCAATCATGAACCGGTTTATGGAGATCAAAAAATCTGCTGATAATCAGTAATTTCGTATTTTCAGATGCCTTAAAGATGTTGGAGGCATCTCCTAGGATATGGGCACAGGCAATTGTCTTGGCCGTCTTTCTAGGAGCTGGCGCTTCGCAACCCCTCACGTGTCCTGATGAATGCGAGTGCTACTTCGATACTCAGGCTCTCTTCAAGGTCGATTGCTCCAACAAGGATCTGGCTGCTGTACCAGAAAATATTGATGAACAGGTAGGTAATGGAATTTAACTCACTGAATTACACTTGGGTAAGTAGAAGATTGTTCAAAGCCACTAATAGTGACACGTCCAGAAATTTATAAACTAAGCAATACAATACCATACGGTTGCCAAGTGAGTTGACGAAGACGCTCGCGTTTTCTCAAAGTCCTTGAGCATAGTTTCCAAAGGAAAGCAGGGTTCTAAAAAGAAAAAAATGTTGATCAATCTACTTTGTATATTGCTAATGTTAGGTACCTACCAGTTTCCTTGAAACTGCTTATAAAATCGTTTTTTTTCTAAGTTTTTTTTTATGCAATAATAATAATAATAATCATTTATTTCACAGAAAAAGTTTACAAATTAAGGCAATTCACAATTTTACAAATAAATAAGGCAATATAAATCATTGAATGTTTGCTCTCCAAAGAGTGAAAACTCGTGTTTTGGAGAGGTAACTTAAGAATGAGAAAATATCAATATGTGTACCATATCTCATACCAGAGTCAAATCCTTATATATCATCATATATCAAATTAACCAATAAGACCTGTAAGCCTGGATAAAACAGCATCAACAGAATAGAACACAGTATGAATGGGTTTTCTGCGTTTTCTGGAAAGCTTTCTCCTCAACCATCTGTAATTTTGCATCCTTAGCGCATGCCCATCTCCACTCCATTAGAAGCGATGGTTTGCGTCGTTCGCAAAACTGTGATACAACCTTATCCCCCATTCTTACAGATTTCTATAGAAACATATTTATTAAGGCTGAGCAACCAACATTTTTTTTTTGGACTATTAAAATATGTGCAAGCAATTAAAGCAAGGAACACTTTTAAAGGTGATTTAACGATGTTTATTTTTACTTTTTTTCAGACTCAAATATTAGATTTATCCAACAACCAGATCACCTTAATTCTACCGGGAACATTCTTCTTCCTCAGCGAATTGGAGAAGCTTAACTTGAGCGGAAATCACATCAGCAGTTTGTCGTCCTACACCTTCGAAAACCTAACTTCGCTGACGGTGTTGGACCTTTCAAACAACTTGATAGCAGAATGGGAAGAAATCTATGCAAACCTCATATTGCAACCGGCCAAAAATCTTAGGAAATTGATCCTGTCCAAAAATCCATTCCGGGCTATCGCAAACCTTAAGCCATCTCAGTTGCTCATTAGCGAATCATTGCACATACTTGAATTGAATGATTGTGGATTCACGGGTATCGTTGGAAGATCTCCGATTGCTGGTCTTAAGGATTTGAGACAACTAAACCTGGCTCACAATCCTATAAAAAGAATCCATCGTCTGACTTCCCCAACTTTGCGTCTATTGGATTTGAGTCATTGTGAATTGGTGTATATTGCTGCCGACGAGTTGGACTTTCTCCCGTCGTTGACTCATTTGCATTTGTCCCACAACATCCGCTTGTCCATCAGTGAGGAGGGCAATTCGGCTAGACGTCTCCAGTCCATATCACTCATCCACATAGATCTATCATACTGCAACATGGATCATATCTCGTTGGGAGGCTTTCCGTCACTAGAAGTAGCCAATTTGAGAGGGAACATGTTGAGAAAACTGAACGCCGGTGATTTTTTAAACAATACTGCTCTAAGGTCCTTAGATCTGTCTTCTAACTCTATTGAATATGTCAACAAGAATGCCTTTGATGGTTTAATCTCTTTGACGACCTTAAATTTGTCTGTCAATGTCATACCGAGTCTCCACGATCTCACTTTTACGAGGTTGCTCAACTTGACATCACTTTATGTATCCAGAAACTACATATCCACCGTGGGCTTTCTGAGATCTCCTTCTATTATGGTTCTGGATATGGGATACTGTGAAATACAGCACTTGGATAAAGGCTCTTTGGATGGTTTGTCATCTTTGGAAGAAATCAATCTATCGAAGAATTTGATAAGCACCCTACCCAACTATCTCAGTTCCAAAACTTTAAAGGTCCTGGACTTGCGGTACAATCGTTTGAGCAAATTGAATAACGCGTCATTCGCGAGTCTCCCCGGCATGATGGTTCTTCGCTTGTCCGAGAATCGTTTCTCGGACGTTTGGCACAGATCGTACTTCGACAGTAATCCAAATTTAGAAGAGCTGACGCTTCATGACAACACATGGCGCTGCGAGTGCCATGATCCTGAAATGAAGAACTTTTACGAGTTCGTGAATGAGTATCCACCGATAGTCTGGAATATCAACGAGGTCTACTGCAATTCGCCGTCTAACTCGTCTGGAAAGACCTGGTGGGAGGCCTGCTATTTTGTTTGGAATCCTCCACATTTCCTCTCTGTGAATCAACGAGCCCTGACCTACTTCCTGACAGTCTTTATCATATTCTTCATCATAGGTTTTGTAATAATGTTAATCAGACGTTCGAATCGAGCCAGGACGTTGGCCCACAGGGAACAATTGGAAAGGGAGCAACAGGAAGAAAGGGATCGGATGAGAGAGTTGAGGATGAGACGGGAACAGGAACAACAAAGAAACGCTCCAGACCCCAGAGATCTCATCTCTCCTCCCAGCTACGACGAGGCTCTTCTGATGCCTCGACTGGATGGATCCTACCATTCCCTAGCCGGCTTAGGCCTTAATCAAGAGAAGAAGAAAAAGAAAAGACTGAATCGCAGGACTAGGTCAAGCGGTGATTTGCTAGAAATGGATCGCGAAGATAGCGGAGAAAATAGAAGAAGACAAAGGCGAAGTAGAAGAAGATCTACTGCATCTGAAAATGCAAGAACGGAAAACGGAGCCAGAGAAGACAGACCCGACGATGACAATCCTCGAAATGGCGAAGTGCAAGGAATTGTGATTCACCGTTTGCAAGAGAGTGACTTTTAAAACGCGACAATAATATATAATAGCTGATAATGTGCAGTACAAAATTAACAAACTTTTTTATTCGATGACAATATTTATTATTTTAATTATTTCATATTTATTATTATAAGTTCTTGATTATTATACAGGGTGACTGGTAATTCAATACATTCCTTGTAAGGGGTTATTCTAGAGAAAATTTGCAACAATTTAGTTCCTGTTACCCAGGGGTAAAATACCAGTGGTTTTAGAGTTATTTAACTTTGTAGAGTTTTTTCAATTTTCCACCTTTTGACCTAAAATTTAAAATTGTGAACAAAGTACTCCATTTAGGAAAGTAAAAATATGCTTTTCCAATAGCTGAAGAATAAAGGAAAGGCTGATGTAAAAAATCAAGAAGAAAATCTTAAAAACCTCAGAAATACAACGTTTTAAAATCACAATTCGGTGTTTTTTATTTTTTATTTCGATTTGTCTAACGGACTTACTCCAAAAAAGTATAAAACACTTGGCGTACAAAACACAAGAAAAACTTCCCCCATTAATAAGCTTTCAGAAAGCGTATGAATGTTTTCTATTTTACCACATTTTCGGAAAATAAATCTTATTAAACGATTAGAAGGCGCAGAATCAGTTCAACTTCGCCATACTAATGCTGGACTACCTAGTGTAGATAATCATAACGAAGCCCAGCTTTGAATTTTATTCATGTTGAAGTAAAATCGTTTGTATGAAAACGCCTACGGCTTCATAGCACCATCTGATCGTATAAAATTGATTATTTTCCAAAACTGTAGTAAATTGGTAAACATTTTTACCTTTTCGCAAAAGCTTATTAATTGGGGAAGTTTTTCCGGTGGTTTTTACGCCAAGTATATTATACTTTTTTGGAGTAACTAGCTTAGAAAAATCGAAATTAAAACTGAAAAAAAAAACTGACTTGTGATTAATAACGTCATATTTATGAGGAATTAAAAATTTTCGTCTTGATTTTTTACTTCGACCATTCTTTTATTCTTTAACTATTAGAAAAAAATATTTTTACTTTCCTAAATGAAGTACTTTGTTCACAATTTTGATTTTTATGTCAAAAGGTGAAAATTGAAAAAAAACTCTAAAAAGTTAAATAACTCGAAAACCACTGGTATTTTACCCCTGGTTAATAGGAACAAAATTGTTGCAAATTTTCTCTAGTATATCCCTTACAAGGAATGTATTGAATTACCAGTCACCCTGTATAGTTGCGTACTTTGGTTAATGTGTTCATAACTTATGTTGAATTTTCTAATGATTTTTTTAAGAAAAAAAAATAACAAAATATAAATATTATTATAATAAAAAAATTAATTCTTTTATGTACGCGTGTTTTTATCTTTTAATTAATTTATAATTAGAACCCAACACTGCCATCTGGTGAATTTTGACTGTAATGAAAAAACTTTTACACGTTGGTTGACTGCCATCTATTGAGGAACGATCTAATCAATACGAGTTCTTAACACTAGACTCGTTCCTACACAGCATTCAGGCGCTAACACTTTGGCGTATGTACAAAAGATGGCGTTTAATAATTTTATTTCACATTAATGTATCAATAATAATTTTATAATAGGCTACCTTTTATAAATAGGTAGTACCTATTTAAAGCCTACTTATACAAAATTAACAATTTCCTTTTCTTCTATTTTTTTTAAGATTATTAGCAAGAGATGATTTTGTCATAGATAACCAAAAAGCCGGCCGCACAACACAACTCGGTAATATGTTTAAAATGTGTCGTCGAGTTTCGAAATCCTCTATAACAATTTTTCGTGATTTTGAGAAAAACGATAAAAACTTTTTTTTTCAATATTAAACTTGCTTTCCTGAAGTTTAATAAGTCTGGGGTTTGCAAATCTGTTACAGCAATACAGCTCAAAAAAAATTGCTTTAAAATAAAAACAAACTGCTTATTTTGTAAAAATAAAAATTGATATGTCGGTTTTTGATACTCATATCAGGTTATGGCGTGTTTTGAAACACACACATGGTGATATAGCGGATTTTGAAAGGATAAACTATGAATGGTCACGTGCATTTTTTCCAGTGGCGTGAACAAAATAAAATGCTGGTAGGAAGGTAGGTATTTCTGATGAAAAATTTTTTTATTAAAATTTTTCATTACAATAGCCTAGGCCCTAGACACATATTTTTATGTAGGTTCAAGAAAAAAAACCTTATATAAATTGGAAATAAAATAGGTATATAAGCAAAATTTTAAATACAACAATGATGTTTTAGTAAAGTATTTTTTACGTTATCAGAAAAGATATCAAAACTAAATTAAACAAGCTTAGTGAATTCGTGGGTATTTTTGGATTCTTTCGGATTTCTTTTGGATTCTTTCGGAAAAGTTCTGACATTATTATTTACACGTTATACAAAAGAAACCGTAGATATTTGCAATTTATTAGGTAGGTACATTTTTTATTAGTCTCCACTCATTATTGATTGATTTAGGCAGGTACATTTTAATTAGCGGGAAAGAGTAAAAATCTAAGCATGTATAAGCTTGAATAATAGTTTTAAATAGCGAACACTAACAAGATAAGTTTGTTTCTTTAAATTAAAAAATAAACCTCAGGGTCTCTTTGTTCACAAATCGGGGAACCGTCATCAATAATTCCATTATTTTCAGTGAAATGGTAGGTATACCTACTGATATCTTCCTTCAAGTCTTTGTAAAATAATGAAATTTCTAAATCTTTCCAATTTGTCAAACGTGAGAGATTCAAATAACCTGTGACCATGAAGGGCGTGCTCCTTCGAAACATGTCAGGTTTAATAAAATTGTGGAAGACTTAGGTAGGTACAAAGTTTTTTATTTAAATTTGATTATTGAAATTATTTCCCTCACGGAAAAAAATCATGATCAACAATTTATAAATTTTATGTATAATTTAATCGTACCACGTTAAAGAAATTGTTTCCCAATTTTTTACATGGGTACCTACGCCACTGTAAAAAAACAGGAATAAATACGAAATTTCCTCAAAATTCCTCAATGTTTACTTACCGTTTTTGGCGTTGTATGTTAACATTCCATTTTTCTGGTTGTCTTATCTTTTTCCTTACTATGTTTTTTTTCGCATTTTTTAACATTCTCAAGTTGATCACACATTATTAAATAATTAATAAGCAAAATTGTCAGAGAACTACTAACTTCGACAACAATAAATTTGTACTGGAAACCATTTTGAAATTTGTGAAATTCTCGCCTCCTATTGGTCGGTTGTGTTATAGCGGATATCGAAAGGCATATGAAGGGACATAGCGTGGATCGTTTCTCATGCTCATTTTTTTTTTTTTTTTTTAAATCAACCAAGAGTGTTTTGAAAGAAAAAATATTCTAGGATTATAGAGTTTTTAATTCCGAATCCAACGACATCAATAACTCGTATTTGATCAAAATGTGTTATAGAGGATTTCGAAACTTGGCGACTCAAATGTAGAGACAGATTATCATATTTACAACTAAGTATTACGACAGGAGAAAATATCCAACTGTCCGTAGTACCCAACCCAAAACTGATTTATAGGACATTCAAACAATGAATATCCCTCTTGTATGCCTGTTATTTGACAGGTTTTGCTGCTTGTCTATTTTTTAAATCTGAAGATTTAGATAACTTTTTTTTTATTAATTAGACATTCCAAGTAGATACCTAACTTTTATCAATTAGGCATTCCAATTAGACAACTTTTAATTTAACAAAATTCAAACCCCTAAATTTTCCCACTAAGGGAATCTTCATGAAGTTCTATTCAATTCAATACTCCCTTTTTGATCCCACTAAGGGCATAGGGAGGCAACAAGAGCCCTCCATAAAGCAAAATTCATAAAAATCTCTTCTCTCCGGCAACACTAGAACTTGCTTGAAGCCACATCCTGGCCCCTGGGCAACTGCATAATGCTTATTCGTTCTAGAATGAATAATCATCGTTCTAAAGATTTTTTTGAAATGAATCTATACTCACTCAAAGTGAATACAAATACATTTTTGACATCTTTCAGACTTAACAACAGCTTGTGCTGTGAAAGTGGAAATGGTCGGCACCTGGATTCAAACCCACAACCTCCAATACACTGTACGTACGAAAGCCACCGATTGATACCACTGGACTACCAAACACCTTTATTCCTATTTAATCATATTATTAAGGTAGACTCCCTCGTTGTGGCAATATCGCCATATATTTGTCAATTTTCTACGATCATAGCGTGTGACTAGGCTATGTTGCGCTGGCAGTCATCGATGGCACCTAAAAAATGTACCCTTGTCATATTACATAGAAATATGGCGTTATCGCCATAGCGTGAGAGTCTACCTTTAGATTTGAAAAAAAAAATTCAACAGAAGCAATAATAATTAATTATTAATAATCTGTTAGAGGGCCTGGTCTACAACTTCCATTGACATGGATTAAAGGTGCTTTTAACATAAGTTCAATAGTCATAGCTTGGCTGACCATTGACTTCAGTAATAATGTACTTATTCCTTCATTGTACTCGAACTTCCAATCAGCTTCTACTACACTGTGTTATATTTTTCTAAACAGACCTTTGATAGCTGTCAATAGATTTTTATCTAGGCAGAGGTTATTGTCAAGGAATGCAGTATTGTCATAGAATTTAATACACTTCCTAAGGGCAACGAACAAGCAGATAGGCTAGCGAAAAGAGGTGCAGCAACACACCTAGTTGGACCAGAACCTTTTTGCGGTCTAACTAACAGATTCTTCCAAGAAGAGATAAGAAAGAAGGGAAGGGAAGAAAGAGAAGAACGGTGGAACAACCTTCCCGGACTTAGGCAACCCAAGGATCTCTTGGTGGTTTAACTCCAGAAGTACCAAAACATCTTTAAGCCTTAGTAAAATTAAAGTGTTGAGACACTCGGTCACTTTTTGAAATATCTTTCCCACCTTCCATGATGGCCTTCACGAAATTCAATGACAAATTAAATTTTTGGGATAATTTAGATGGGTTTTGTGATAATTTCTTATACCTGCAGAGGCCCGCATACAAGCTTGTCTTGAAAAAGTCAAGGATTCGTAGATAATAATGATAAATAACACTTTATTGAATTTTAAAAGAAGAATTTGAACACATAATCAAAGAGTGGACTTATCCCGAAGGATCTCTTCCAGCCAACCCATAGATAATGCGTGCGACCACAGAATCTTCTTGATGGGTGTAAGTCTTTAGAATTTTTGCTGTTCTATCGGATAAATGTTCATCTTTATTGAAGGTTTAAAAATGTTTACAATGTGTGTTGGAATAAATAAATAGACATTTTATTTCAACGAATACATTTTATTTGAAGAAATAATCAGTCAAAAGAACATAGAAAGGGATTTCACTGCATCCGTATATTACGCGACGGATATAAAGACATAATATAATGTATGTAATAAGATGGAATTAATTTATAAAAAATATATACTTAAAAGAATTTTTATTAAAAACCGTAAAAACCTTTTTCATTACTTTTTGGCACAAATTAATTAATTTAAAAAAATAGTGTTTTTTTACAGGTAACAAAAATAATAAAAAAATTTATATAGATTTTGTTTTTACAATAAAACAAACAATTGTAAGTAAATTATTTTATGTTTATTTTATGGAAATGGCACCAAATTTTGTATATAATTTAATATTATAAAAAATATGATGATTTTATGTTGCAAAACGGATATATAATATATACAAGCATTAGAAAAATTTATCACACATGACGAAATATATATGGAATAAGGCAAATTATTAATTTATTAATGTCCATTTATGTAAAAAAAATCATAAATTATGAAAAATGAAAATAACAACTATCGTTAGGCCAATTGATTTTTTCTTTTTATTTTTAACAATACGGGAAGACTTTAAAAAAGCCTTAAAAATAGCACTAATTTATTAAAGTTTAAAAACAATATAAGATTCACAGATTAGGTTACGTTTTCAGTGGAATATCAATTTACAATAATTATTGTATAAGGAAATCGACAAATTTTCATTCTTAGTATTAAAAATGGCACTATTTAATTATTAAAAAAAATATATATTATTATTTATTCAATATCTGATAATTTTTTTTGTCTTTTTTACTTATTATATTATTATTATCATATAGTTTTTGTTTTGTTGGTCATTGTAAAAAGATTGGTTTAAAAATGTTTGAAATGGGAATTCCTTAAAAAATAATGGTTATACAATGAAAAAAAGAAGTAATTGCTAATTTAATTTAATAAATAAACTTGATATCACAAAACTGAACCTGCCCTAAAGGAACTTTATAGCTACGATGACAGCGTCGACAAAAGAGAAAAAAAAATGTTTTATACTTATATAAAAAAATATTACACATTTTGTAACTTCTATGTAATCAAAATAGTCTCGATACCTTATACAAATAAAGGATATAGCGTGAGTTATATAACTCAGCGAGCATATTACAATAATATTTTATTTTTATAGGTAAGTACTATAATTAATATAACAATATAATATGTTACGAATAAATTATTTAATTTAAATAATATTATTTTATTAATAGCACTAAGAGGCTAGTTACAATAACAATTATCAACAGATATACATAAAATAATATAAGGTATGAATAATGATCTATTCCAGCAACAGTTAATTATTATTCTTATGTAGGATCAATTATACAAAGCATAAAAAATTATTCCGATCAAAATCGTATTAAATTAGAATAAGCAGACAATATAGATTTAGGGAAATGACTTATTTAAAATCACTACTACTTGATCAGTTTATATTATTATTTAACTTTTTGTTATAAATTCAAATTTGACATTTACGAATTTTATTTGGTTAGTTTTATTTTGTGTGTGTTTTTTTATTGAATATTTATGGAATAAGGGATGTTAAATGTAGTTTTTTATTATTTTAAATGTGTAATTATTATTAATTTATGTTTATTTACAAAATCTGTTAATAAAACATTGAAAATCCCTCCTTCCATCAATCCATCAGAACTTAATAAAATAAAACTAACCTATTAAAATTTGTAAATGTCATTTTTTGAATTTAGAATAAAAATTAAAATATAAATGGATCAAATAGGCACTCTCATGAGTGAATTCCTTTTTACATTTATATAAAGATCCCAGTTGTTTGCATCATTTAAAGGCTAAAAGTTCTTGTGATGTGATCTCAGCGTAACATGATTTTTTACATAACGAGGACTAAAAAATATTCTACAAGTAAAAATAGATTACAAGTGTGTCGTATATATAATAATAATAATATATTTAAAAAATATTACATAATATATGAAATGCACCAACGTATACACAATAGCATTATTTGGAAAAAATACTTTATACAAAATTAAAAAAAAAACTTGTTTGATAATTTACGTAATATGTACAAGTTTTCTTTTTATATATGTATGAAAAAAGCACAATTTAAAACATAAAAAATATACATATAAAATCTCCACATAACAATATATCATAGTTGATTCAATACTAACAATTCAAAACTATATTAAAACAAATATTTTGAACTTCTTTTATATTAAAAATGAAAAAAATGATAGATCAGTAGTTATTTATACCCATATTCGTAGTAGTTCAAATTTAGTAATTACTTATACAAACCTATAATAATATATTGTAATAAATCTAAGGCACTCCGGATGCCATGGACTAAATCGATCACTTTGGCTGACGAGGATTTCAAAACTATACACAAACATCACGCCTCCACCTACTTGACTCTGAATTCAAAAAATTAATAGTGATAATCCTTAAAATCGACGGCACTTCGCAATAATTAATTGTCATTATCAACACTGTCTCTAAAATCACAAAATCATTAGAAAAATAAATCCTTTATATTTATACTAACTATGGCCTATGTTGAAGTTTTTAGCGTAGACCCGGGTTCCTCTGAAACGGGAGTTATAATGATATCACCAGCATTCGATCGGCTCCTAGTAACCAGCACTGGAGTTTTCGGTTTGGGCGTTTCGGTCATTTTTTTCCTAAATCTTCCAGAGTCTGGATCATAAACTAGTGCGTATTCACTGGGCCCTAATAAATTGGGTTCAGGATAATACCGTCCATTTAAATGAGGACTATTGCGGCCGTTAGAGTATGGCATTGAGTCGGGAGCATCTTCCGAGTGGCTGTGCTCATTAGGATGGTTGTTTAAAATATTGTTGTTTGGATTCGTTGCAGTTTCTTTAGGTACATCTATTCTTGGTATTGGGGCTTCATCAACACTTTTCTTACTATCAAGAGTCCCATTTTTCTTTGTTGGATCGTGCGTGAGCACTAATTCATAGTTGCCGTTAACCTTCTTTTGAGGTTCATTGCCAGCCGCAACTGGTATTCCAAGTAATGGCTCAAGTATTATTATTTCTCCCCAATTTTCAATATCTTTCATTTGTTGTCTTATGTACCGTTTATCTCTTCGTTTACGAATGACATTTTTAACAATGACAACCCCTATTAAAGTTACCAAAATCAACAATAATAATCCAATACAAATGTATGTTCCCGTTTGACTTTTTGCAGGTTTCACTTCTTCAATATCTTCACTAATTGACTCGTGTGATACGCCGACAGTAGCAGCATCTGAATGCTTGGTTTCCTTGACGATTTCTGGCTCGTTCACGGGTGTCATTGAAGTTGTTGATGTAGGTTCTGGATCCGGACCATCCCAATCAAGCTCACCTTTGAAAACTCTAGGAGCTTCCGGTGTATCAAATGGTACCTCGGGGGTTACATCCTCTTCGGAGAATAAAGGATTTAATGCCATAATGAATGGTTCGGTAGATGTACTATAGTTTTCTCCATCACCACTACTCTCATAGTAATCTGGATCCAATGTGGATGATTCGTGCTTAACATTATATATTTCTGGAATGCTTCCAGACCCTTCCATTTCATCTGTGGCTGGCGTCGTTTCAACATTGATCATATGCGCCATTCGTGCTTCGACATCATCATTTGAATTTCCATCATCACCAGACCCTTCCTCTGTATGCGATTCTCGTTTATATTTTTTCGATACATGCAAAAACATTTCGTTGTCGTCGGTATCCATATTGATTCTTGGACTTTCGAAAACTTCTCCCGCATTAAGATCTCTCGAATCGGCCAACTGTACATTTTTGTGCATATTTGTCATTTCATCGTGAATTGGTTGATCTGCTATCATCTCGTCCACATCATCATGCTCTTGTGAAATAGATTTTTTACTATTGCAAATGTCGGTAATTTTAATTAATCTCCAATTTGTAAGTCGGCGAAAGACTCTATCAAAACACTTCACGTCGTCCAAAACTACTCCGTATTTACTGATGTGTTCTAGGGTTCGCAAGTTGTGGCATGAACACTCTAATCGGATTCCACTTAGAAGCAAGTGCTCCAAGTTGGAGAGTGTTTGTAAATGTGATGGAACTTCTCTCAGAAGATTGGCCCTCAAATCTAGAGAGCTGACACTCGACGGCAACGTAGCCGCTGAAAATTCCTTTAATCTGTTTTTACTCAAGTTGACGTGAGTTAATTTGGTGGATGTTTTCATCAATTTGTTGAGGTGTTCTGTTTTATTGGACGAAAGATCCAGCGACACAACTTCTGTAAACTTATCGAGTTCTCCATTGATTTTGACAACACCAGCACCGTGGAAATTGATGATATTAATGTTGTGTTGCTTGTGTTTGTCCGAATATTTGTGGAGGGATGACAAGGATGTGCAGACGGCTTTGTGGAGACCCTCTTCCGTCGTTGAACAGAGGCATTGTTCTGGACATGCGGGGGTCACATCGCTATGAGTGGCATGGACGGTCGTGAAGAGTAGCAGCCACCATAAGATGAAGGGCAGAGATCTCGACCACATTTTGACACGCTAACCTGAAACAGATAAAACATTACTTGGTGTGGAGATCAAGGACGAATCTAGTGGTTAGAATGGCGCCAGAGAATGACGAACATATTTTAATTATACAGTACATCACGCGGTGAAATGTGATATGGCGGAAATTATACACCACACACTTATTTACTAATCATAATACTTCAAGTTCCGAAATTAGGGCTACCAATTAGACATTAATTTATCAATATATTAATTTCCAATAAAAAAAAACAATTATTATGACTCAATCAATACATACTGAGGGAGGGCAAAGAGGTGTTTTGAGGCTTATTTTAGATATATGATTTTATAACCGGACCAGTTAACAGAGATCGAGTTCACAAATTGGCCTAAAATGTTGATCCATAGTCAATAAAGGTTGATCAATTTGACGAGAGGAATCATCTGATGTCTAAAAAATTCTACAGCCTTTTGTCATCTTTTGGATTGTTGGACATAGCCATTGTCGTATAGTGGTCGGATGGTCGTCCTCTAGTGTCTCTAATGGTCATCTCTTCTCCTACTCCTACTCGTCATACTTGCCTCTACTCCTCGTCGAAGCCATATGTCTCAATGAAGATAGGGACGGTCGTCACTCGATGGAATGTGGGATGAACCTTCTCTGCTATCTTACCTTGCATCCTGTCTGTACTCAAGGAAGGATCTTCTGATGTAACTTGGAGATAGGACGCCTGTAAGTCGAAGTAAGGAGTCTCACAACGACACTACGTTCACCCTGGCTAGCTTTAGGGTGATGTACGAACATTTTATCTTTCACTGTTTAAAGTCTTAGAGCATGAGGTTTAAGATTTCATCATTATCTCAGAGTCTTTGGAAGTCCGGGAGCAAGAATAGAATTTTGAAGGTATAACAACTGTGAGTCATGAATTCAAAAGCACTGCATCATTTTATCGTTTATTATTGTTCACCAAAACACATTGTACAATTTTAACATTTAATTTTCAGTTTAAGCAGAAGAGTATCATGAGAGTGGAACACATAACCAAGAATTGTCACTTATTTTAGATTGTTACATTGAAATGTATTCTTAATTTTTTTAATTTTAACACCAGACCAAATTATTCAACGATTCACTTTAAATTATACATTATAATGTTTTTCTTTTTAATATTTAATAATTTAACACCAGTTCAAAGTTATTCGACGTTTAACTAGTAACCAATAATAAGATATTTGGCATCATACGCAAGATTACGAAAAAACAGATTTTACTTTATGAAAATTATTTCAAACGCGTAATCAATTCGATATATTATTAAGAACAGTTTGTGTCCTGTAGCCTAAGTATGTAAGACACAAAACGTACTTATAGTCTTCGTTTTGTACCAAAACGGAGCCAACTGTCAGTTTTTAATTACATCGGTAGTATGTAAGCCTACGTCACCGTAATTTAGTGAAAACCTATGCGTTTTTGACTACGCGCTGTGATTTCTCGCGTCTACTTGAAACGTAACGTAACGTTTACCTTAACATGACGCAATGTCAAGTTATCTATGCGAGTTACATACTTAGGCTACTGGTCTGGAGCCAAAGACGGCCCGGACCAGAATGAATGATACGAACGCAACAGCGATAGTGCTTGGCTCGAGATTGACCCACTTCCTATGGCGGAGCGTGTCGCAATTTCTACCTCATACAAAGAGCTGTAATTTGACATATTGTTGCGAGACCAGAATGTTCCATAGGAGAAATGATTCAAAACAGTTATGACGCGCCTAGACCGTTAGATAATAATTTAAACTTTACAAATAATTTGATTCTTTCTATATTTTTAATATTATTTTGCTTATAAATCTCAAACAGTATTTTAAAATACGACACCATCCCTCATTCAACCTCTGCGAAGTGTTTCTGTTTTTGAAATGACTTACGTAGGCGCTGTTGGCACAACAACGCCTCTTTTGCCAGGTCAGTTGGCTAAGATGTTTATGAGTAAAATGTATCCACCAAAATTATTGTGACTACCAACATTATGCTAAATATTTTTTTTCTCCTGACCTACACTCGAAATCTGGATCGAATGATGCAGCATCGTGCTAAATATGATATTTTCAGATTTCAGACAATAGCAGGACAAATCAGCCAGAATCAGCGACACATTAAATTATTTATCATTTAACTGCCTTTTATGATACAGAATGTCAAAAGAACTCGACTAATATAAGTTCTGCCAACCCTGTTGTAAGCGTAACTGCTCGACCTACTTACTGATTCTATATAACCTATTAGACGGTGCGCAGATAAAGAATGATATAACTTTACTGGCTCTGTGGCTGTGGTAGATAACCGCAGCCGATTAACCGTACCATGCCATTGAGGAAATTGCTGAATTTCAGACCAATCAGAAGCTTTAATTTTTTTATTTAAATAAAGAACCTAATTTCAAATTAAGATTCCAAAAATATGGAACGTGTACGTACGTGTTGATAATCAGTTAAGAGTAATCAGATAATGAATTAACGAGAAAATAACGCACTTTTTATAATCTTTGTAAACATACTAAATAAAAAATACTTCATATTTATGACTCAACACATTCTTCAGATGATTTTCGTAGTTTTCCGAAGGAAAATGGCAAAGTTGGAGGATTTTCTCTATGTCTTAAATACCGAGATTTCACAGATTCAAAATATGAGAAAAGCTTTACAAAATTTACACTCGATACAAAATCAAAACAGGCAGTTCAAGCAGGACACTCTTTTGCTCACAATTTGATTTACAGAACACAAATCTATTGAATCGCTTTGTCCATCGCTAGTTCTAGTCCTGGAATATCTACATAGATATACATTAATACGTGAAGGAAAAACTTAGTGACCATTTTTACGAAAATTTCCCGGACGGAGGAGTATGCAATTTTGCACTAAGAAGGAGTTTTAGTTTATGCTAATATTTTTTTTAAATTATGCATAAAAAATATATTACAAACTGTTTGCGTTGGTTGCTGGATTTTTGCGGTAAATTTTAATTGGAAAGGAAAAATAGGAAACCTACCTCGATGTTGATCTCCTGCTTTGACCTTCCCGCGTTGATTTTAATCCTCGTCTATATTGACACTTGTGAATTCACAATATTTTATATGGTCTTGTATAAGGTTTATTTTGATTTGAAATAATTTGGTTATTTTTACAGCGAATTTTGCGTAAGAGTACTTGTTGCGCGGGTAGCGATTCTATTTGAACTATAGGTTGTAGGTAGGATAAATTTTGGATAAAAAGTATTTTTGGGATTGTGTTGCCAGGACAAAAAACAATACAGGAATAGGGAAAAAAGGGCGCAAACATGGCCCCCGCCTTGACAGACCACTGTCAACAAAAAAAAGAAAAGTTGAGTGCGTCACAGATGGAGTGACCCACAAGAAAACAAAAAAAATAAAATAAAGTATGATCAATATAACTTAATACACATCGCCTGCAAAAGGCACATCAATTCTCTGCGATTCAACAATTGTAAAAAAAATAACAATAATAATAATCGAAATCAAAAGGAGAAAGCGCTGTATGTCTTTCATCGCGAAAAATAACACAATGTTGAAAAATAAAAAAAATGTGAAAAACTAACAAAATTTAAACAAAAAAAAAGGAATTAATAGTCCACAGGTAGTGGACATATTTTGACTACTGGACGCTTGTAAAGTCCAGTTTTTGTCCTTACTTGGACCACTCGAACAATACCGTCCTTTCCTGGAAAAACTTCCTCTATCCGTCCGAGTGGCCACTGTAATGGAGGAGTGTTCTCCTCTACCACTACGACCACCATTCCCACCTTAACTGGATTACTAGGAGAAGTCCATTTTCCTCGGGCCTGGAGCGTCGATAAATACTCAATTCGCCATCGTTTCCAGAATGACTGTACCATATGATCCAATAGATACTTTCTTCCAACGGCAGTAAGCGATTCACCAGTTGTATCTATGGCTGGCAAAGTTTTAAGAGGCGTATATGTCAAAAATGTGCAGGAGTCAAAGCTAAAGGTTCTTCAGGAGAAGAACTAAGAGCTGACATAGGTCGCGAGTTGAGTAAGGCTTCAATTTGTATTAACAATGTATTGAACTCTTCGTAAGTCAACAATTGAGTGCCTACTATTTTGTAAATATGGGTCTTGAAACTTTTTATGTTTCCCTCCCAAATTCCTCCGAAATGTGGCGCGGCAGGAGAATTCATCCTCCAATTAATTCGGTGTTCCAGTAGTTCTTAATGAACTATTAAATTCATTTGAAGCTAGGAATTCATATAATGCATCAAGATGTGCCTTGGGTCCTAAAAAATTGGTTCCACAATCTGAATATAAATTCAGACATGGACCGCGGCGTGCTATAAATCGCTTAAATGCATTTAAGAATGATTGCGTAGAAAGATCCACAGCTAACTCAATGTGTACTGCTCGTGTTACCATACACACGAATAAGCAAAGATAGACTTTCATCTTTCTCGTACCACGATATCTGCTGGCAGTTATAAAAAAGTGTCCAGCATAATCGACACCAGTATGTACAAATGGTTTCGACTCGTTCACACGACATTTTGGCAAATCTGCCATTGATGGAAATGTTGGTTTGGGAGAAACTTTAAAACACGTGACACATTTGTGTATTCGTGATCTCACCACTCCTCTGGCTGACAAAATCCAAAATTTCTGTCGCAGTAGCGACATCAATAATTGTGGCCCAGTATGTAAGTACTTGTGATGATAATAATCGATAATAAGATTAGTGACATAATCTTTTCCAGGCAAAAGTATGGGGTGTTGACTGTCGTAATCTATGTTTGCGTTTGAAAGTCTGCCTCCAACACGAATCAATCCATCTTGAATAAATGGAGACAAATTGCGAAAGGCTGCTGAGGATGATTTTCCCTTGTGGAAAAATTCCTGGAAGTGAACATGTTGTAATGCTTTAATGATTTCACTTTCAGCGAATTCCATATCAGCCACCTCAATCTTGTGAGACCGAGGTAATTTGCGAATGAACTTCAATACATATACCACGATGCGCAAGAGTTTTGGCCACGAAGACACTCGCAATGCCAAATCATAAAGAAAAGGGAAGGGTTTTGATTGCGACACAAGAAAACAAACAGGTTTCTCCTCCGGTGGATTTTCTATTCCCTGCTTAAATTGTTGCATCGGCCAATCTTGTACCCTTTGCTTGAGCCACAGTGGACCCTCCATCCACAATGGATGGCTAAGAAATTGCGACGGTGTAAGTCCGCGAGACAAACAATCCGCTGGATTTTGCTTTCCGCTGATGTGAAAGAAATCCTCCGGGTTCATATTTTCCTGGATTTTTGCTACCCTATTGGCCACAAATGTTTGCCATCGGTGCGGGGAAGAATGTATCCACCCTAGAGTCACTGTTGAGTCTGAAAATGCAACAGTTTTATTAATTTCATGCCGTTTAGAATATAGTTCATACACTGCTCGAATGAGATTCGACAGTAGTAACGCAGCGCACAATTCCAGTCTTGCGAGGCTTACCGATTGCACCGGAGCCACCTTTGATTTTGCACATAATAACTTCACTGAAATTGAATTATTATCCTTGTTTTCAACATGTATATACACCACTCCTCCATAAGCAGCTTCACTTGCATCTGAAAAGCCAACAACTGTCAATATGCAATTCCTTTGAAAAACACCAACATGACGCGGAATCCTGATACGCTCCAACATGGGTAGCTCTGATACAAATTGTTCCCATGCTGATTGAATGTCTTGCGGGGGGGAATCATCCCAGTCTATTTTTAGCAGCCATAACTGTTTTACCAAAAGCTTAGCGTACAAAATTACCGGGGCTACAAATCCCATTATATCCCATAATCTTGCTATAGTAGATAGCATATTACGTTTTGTACATTTGTGTGACTCCACATTTACTTGGAATGTAAATATGTCTTGTATCGGATCCCAACATAAACCTAAAATCTTTAATAGATCACTCTCTCCAAACTGCACAGTATGCGACAATCTTGAAGATTCTGGTATTTCTTTGAGCACCTCTGATGAATTGCTGTTAAACTTCATCAAATCGAAACCACCTGCCTTGAACAAATCAATTAACTGTTTTGATAATGTTACTGCTTCGCTTACCGTAGACACACTTGTAGCAATATCGTCCATATAGATGTCTCGGTTGACAATTTCTGAAGCCTTTGGAAATTTTTGAAATTCATCAGATGCTAGTTGACGGATTGTACGTAGTGCCAAAAATGGGCTACATTTTAAACCAAAACATACGCGAGTAAATTCATAAGTTTTTAGTTCTTCGTGTGGTTTAAATCTATATAGAATACGTTGGTAACATCTATGTTCTTCTTTAACCATCACCTGAAGATACATCTGCTTGACGTCAGCTGATAGAATAATAGGATAAAATCGTAAATTTAGTAAAATATTTGACAATTCAAATTGTAAATTTTTCCCAGAAAATAAAATGTCGTTAAGTGCGAATCCTGATTTAGATTTAGCACTTGCGTCTAATACAATGCGTACCCTAGTAGTGGATTTATCCTCTCGGACAACTGCGTGATGTGGAATATAATACCCAGAATGAGTACTTTCCGTAACCTGCGTTAAATAACCTTTATCAAGGTATTCAATAATAACATTATCGTACTCCTGCTTTATAAAAGGCGTGGATAGAATGCGTTTCTCCAATGCGTAAAATCTGCGTTCCGCAGATGAATATGAATCTCCTAATAACTTAGGGTCCTTATTAAAGGGTAATGATACTGTGTATCGACCACATGAGTCGCGCGTTGTTGAATCATTATAAATATTTTCACATTTTTGTTCATCGGGTGATAAAAATTGCTTATCTTGAATCTTTTCTAATTCCCAAAATTTAGCAATAAGCGTTTCAATACTAGGCTCATTAGTGATTGCACAAAATGTTCTCCCCAAATCACTAATTTCAGCTGCGGGGGCGGTTCCCATTACGATGAATCCCAATGAAGTTTCTAAAGCGTGTGGACATCCAGGCGGGCCGTCTACCCGTCCTTGTTTCAAAATCACAGGGAACCATTGAGCTCCCAATACCAAATCAATAGTCTTTGGTATTTGAAATTGACTATCAGCGAGTGGTACATGTTGAAAGTATGATAAGACATTTCTATCTACCTGTGTCGTTGGTAATTTATCAGTGATTTTATCAACCACCAGAGGCCGTACCTCTATAGAATAAGATGAATGTCTTGAATAGAGTCGCAGCTTAGACACCCCTAATACTGGGTGTGTAGCGTTACCTATACCTCGTACAGAGGCTTGAGCTGTGTTTGAAAATATGTTGCAACCTAGACGTTCACTGCAAGCCTTAGATATAAAATCATTTTGCGAGCCACTATCAATTAATGCTCTTACAGCTACCCATCTACCTGAAGCATTGCGAACTTTAAGTACAGCTGTACTTAGTAAAATGGTGCGTTTATGACAGTATTGCGAAGGGTCATCAACACTGCATAATGATACATCTGCAATTTGTTCAACTGCAGAAGGCGTTTTATTCGATTGTATGTGTAATAAAGTGTGGTGGCTTAATTTGCAGATATGACAAGTAGAATTTGATCTACAATTTTGTTTCATGTGAAACGAACTTAGACAGTTTATACAAAGCTTTTTATTTCTTGCTAGATCTAATCGAGCTTTTGGTTGCAATTTCAAAAATTCTGGACATTTGTATATTAAGAAGTGATCATCATTATTGCAATTAACACATTTTGTGTGAAATTTGGGATTATTATTTAAATTTACAAATGCTTGCGTATAATTTTTGCTGCCTGTCCTACGTTGATTTGAAACATCTACCGATTGGGAAGTTCTACTTAATAACTTTACACGTTCGCTAATATAAGATGAAAAATCATCAAATGAAGGAATGCCTTTTTGTCCCATCATTGATGTCTCAAATCCATTAATGGTTTGCTTGTCCAGCTTACTTGTACCTAGTCTTATAAGGAAAAACTCTAACACATTTTCCAATTTAAGTTGCTTTAACGCAGATACTGAGGACAGAAATTTATCCATAAAAACTTCCAAATCACTTGGACCATTGACTTTGCTAAGAGTCAACAATTGATCAATGTAATATGTAGCCATAACTCTGTCATCTTGGTATTTATCCGTTAACATTTCCCAAATGACAGAATAATTGTCTGGGGTTGGGGGAACTCCTTCTATCGTTTTGAGAGCTTTACCTGAGAGTTGTCCTACCAGATATTGCACCTTTTCCGCGTCAGACAATTCATCATTTTTATCTATCACCCTAGAGAATGTCTCGTAGAATAAAATCCATTCTGATACTTTCCCACTAAACACAGGTAGTTTAAGGGGTGGCAGTTTAGGAAGGCTAGTCTTAATTTGCGTTGTTTGCTCCACCTTGATTTCATTTGTAGTTTTACTTTTGAAATAAATATATTTGATCGATTGATAGGTTACGTCAAACTCATCCTGTGCAAAATTAGGAATATATGTCTCGTCCAACTCAAGTTTGGCTTCTTGATATTTATCCATAGTTGCATAGTACAAATTCTTTAAGCTTTCTGCTTCCTCCATAAACACAACACAACCTAATTTATCGGCCTGACTTACTTTATTAAGAATGCCTTTGATCTTATCCAAATAGCTCGTCAACTTACTTTCGAACAATTTAACGTTTCTTTCCTGGATTGAGAGCGGCATTGTTATGGATAAACGTATCACTTAATAAATAGAACAATTTAATAATATCTGAAAAACATAAAATAATATTCAAAGTTCTTTCTCGCAATGAAAAATGACTTTGTTTGCGACGCTTTGACAATGTCAATGTCAAACCGCAGAGAATGACAGATATACCACAGACAAGAGCTGCAGATGCGATTATTGATCATAGACAAATTATTTCGGTGCGATTTTAATAATATTTAGAATCAGCTGAAGAAATTTATTTTCGTATGGCAATGAAATAGAAATGTACAAGAATGTTGTAGTATTGTTGTAATAGCGAAATAATTGCGGAGATATATAGGTATATATAAAATATTATGAAATGCAAACATAGAAAGGATTTAAAGATTAAATACAATTATTATATGAAAACAACTGTAAAAAACCCCTTGGAATAATTATCGGCGTTGAAGGACCATTTATGTTTGCGTTGGTTGCTGGATTTTTGCGGTAAATTTTAATTGGAAAGGAAAAATAGGAAACCTACCTCGATGTTGATCTCCTGCTTTGACCTTCCCGCGTTGATTTTAATCCTCGTCTATATTGACACTTGTGAATTCACAATATTTTATATGGTCTTGTATAAGGTTTATTTTGATTTGAAATAATTTGGTTATTTTTACAGCGAATTTTGCGTAAGAGTACTTGTTGCGCGGGTAGCGATTCTATTTGAACTATAGGTTGTAGGTAGGATAAATTTTGGATAAAAAGTATTTTTGGGATTGTGTTGCCAGGACAAAAAACAATACAGGAATAGGGAAAAAAGGGCGCAAACACAAACACTACTGTAATGTTATGTATTTGATAATCACACACACTTCGATGTATTTGACATTGACACATACGACATATATTATTTTGTTTATCTGTGGTCAAATTGAGAATAGATTAATATTTTTTTGTCTTTAATAATAATAGAAAAACGTTGTATATATCAACATTTCAAATTTGACGTATCCATGTCATTGTTTTGGAAAGAAAATTGTAAAATAGCGCTTGCTCAGTCTTTGACAATGGTACCTCAATCATGTTCAAACTTATAATTTAAATTAGTTATGGTCGAATTTCGAGCACTGGTCGACCACTAGTATCTTGAAATGCATTTATGGGGCACTCATTAATCAGAAGGTCGACAGTTTTTTTTTCATATTATACCTACGTATATGCTGCTAATAGCATCCATCACATTAAAGTTCAAATCGATGCATACCCTATGATTCAAACATTTTATTTATCGCTGAACACCTTTTCTATGGGTTCACAAATCTATTGTATATATTCTTGACATTTTAACCCTAACAGGCTTCTTAACAGATCACTGTAGACTTAGGGAACACCTAGGACGCTGAGACTCGAGAATGATGGAATCCGTACTCCGTACATTCTGTGAAAGAGTAGAAACGCCTCACCACTTTCTTACAGTCCGCGATGCAGCAATTTGGAAAACAGGGGATAAAAGCGGAAGGCCTTGCCGCCTTGGATCCCCTCCTAATGCTGGACTTCCTGAAACGTCTGGAATTGATGGGGAAGCTCATATTGGGAGAAATAATGAGCATGTAAAGAATGATCATTTGACCACTATGGGTCGAAGCGCTCAATAACCCCTTCAGAAAAAAAAACTCGATAACAACTAACAAGCTAATCCCTTTTTACCCCGCTTAGAGACATAGGGAGGCAAAAAGAGCACTCAACTTCGATCTTGCGTGGCTTCAATGACATCCTCCCACACCATGTCTGAATCTCTCTGCTCTGCTTCGACGGAACACCGTGTAAGAGGGTCTTCTTGATGGGAGAAAAACTGCAATATTTAATTAAAAGTAGACATCAGGTTTTACACCTACAAGGTAACATCAACAATTACAGAAAAACTTAAGTGACCCAGAGAATTTTTTTCCTGAGGTTCAGCACTTTCTTTAATTCTTTGTCAGTAGTCTTAGTAGTCTGCTTCCTTTTTAAATATCTATCATGGTCGCTTTAGATATTCTTAAAGGGTCCATCTTTTGGACATGATTCCACCAAAAACGCCTTGACTATCTGCTCAATGAAATCACAGGACTTGCGTTTTAACAATATAGTAAATCTTTCAAAACAGTTAAGAGATGAAACATGAACACTATTGACATCTAAATTATGGAACTATCACTCAAAGGTTCAAGACACTGACTAATCATCCTTAAAAGATGTTGCAGCATCAATTATTAAAAGCCCGTAATTCTCCTAGTCAATCATGTTAGGAATAAGTATAAGACGTACGTAAACAATGACGCTGACTTGCATAGACCATGAGAAATAATGCAATTTGTAAATTAATAACGACACAATCATTGTCACGCGATAGTTACTCTATAGAAAAACGCAGTGATATAATCGGGCAACGTTTGCGCACACGTGTTACGCATATGCAGGAGAATATTTGCACTGATTATTACAGAACTATCGAATAGTTTTAAATCAATCAAAACTCCCTTTGAACTCCACTCAGGAGCATAGGGAGACAACAAGAGCTCTCCATTGCGCTCGATCTTGCGCAATGCTTATGACCTCCTCCCACACCATGTCCATTGTCCAACTCCCTCAGCTCTGCCTCGAAAACTATTAAATGATCTATAAAGAATATATTAAGTTGATTTTGCCCCCTCTCCCCAGCCAGGTCTACATTCTGTGTTTAGGTACTTTAGCAGTTCAAATACCTACCTAAAATTGTCTTACAACTCTCCTATTATCTACAATCAATCATATATCCCTTTACACGCCACTCAGGGGCATGGGGAGGCAAAAAGAGCTCACCATTGCTCTCGATCTTGCGCAATGTTTTTGACCTCCTTCCACACCATGTCAAAATCCATCAGCTCTGCTTCGAAGGAGCGGAACACGGTATGATAGGGTCTTCCTCGTCTCCGGGACCTGATGGAAAGAAGAACAACGCTGTGGACGCCGACGCTTTCCATATTTTGGTCAAGTTGTATTACTATGCTATTGACTAATTAATGGGATCGATATATTTTTTTATAAAGTAAAACATTTACACCAGAATGGGTGCAGTGAATTATGATGTAATTAATTAAAATTCAAACATTCAAATTCAAATATTTTTATTGAGAAATAACATTAAAATACATATATACAATAATAAATTTATACATTTTTTTTATATATATATTTTACCCCCAAAATTGAGCAGAGCTCGTGCTTTGGGGGATATGTCTCATTATGTTAATAACAATTTTTTTTTCGATGCAATTAATAAATTTATAATCATCATTGTATTACAATAGAATACGATTTCAAGTTGAATGATATTATAACACGCGCCTACGAAATAATATAAAAACACTAGCTAACATCTGACGCGTTGCAGCCGCTATAAAAATACATTTATTGCAATCGAATAATATGAGTGAAACGTGTTAATGACATGTTCCGTTTGACGTTTGCTGGTTGTTCACGGTAGGTAGGTACCTACTATTCAAGCTCCACCACAACTATATCCTCGACCATTCCTCTTACCCTCATGTTTTAACTCTATATTATCTAAGGATCATCCCGGATCCTGTGAATTTTCATTTTTGAAACTATCAGCGCATTTTTGGCCGAAGTCGTATCAGCCCAAGACTCGATTCCTCTTTTCCGAATAATACCACATTATGCTCACTAACGTTATTGAGAAGCTCACGAGAATTTTGTATGCGTTGCGGAGCTTTCCGAAGTATTCTGTAGGGGCGTTATGCACATTTGCATACAAAACTTTAGTTACTTTACGCAAGCCCAAATGTCACGGACTCTTAGAATAGGGGTAAGTACCTACTGTACGATACAATAAATATCCATTTATATTACAAAGCTTTAACCTTTTTCCATTGTGATATTGTGATAACGGATGCAAAAGGTGGTTGGTAGTCCAGTGGTATTAATCGGCGGCTTTCGTACGTACAGCGTATTGGAGCGAATCCCTGCGGTGTCGACCATTTCCGCTTTCACGACACAACCCTTTAGTTAGTGTGAAAGATGTCAATAAGTGTATTTGCGTTCGCTTCGAGTGAGCACAGATTCATTTAAAAAAAACGATAAAAATTAAAAAAATATCACTTTTAATAAATACGGCTGTAAAAAACGCCATTTGATGGTCGTATTTTAATTATTATTATTCCACATCAGTGCAATAATAATGTCTATGAATGCAGTCGTTCGCTCTATATATTGTTATGTAGGTACCTAATAATAATAAAAGGGTCTTTGATTTTTTTGTCCATTGTTAGACACACAGTCTGCAGGTAACACTATAGATTTTTTTTTGTTAATGTGAACGAAGATGATTGACCGAACGCAATGACATGTGCCTTATATTTATAAAATTAGAATTACGCTAATGAATCAGAACTGGTATTTATACTATTAGCGATGTTTCGCGGTAGCGTTAATCGAATTCATATACCCTGATTTTTGATATCAAATATTATAGACACTGCGGTGTGCGCATCTCACGATTTTTTATTGACCTTTGATATCGAATTTTATAGGCACTGCAGTGCGAGCATCTATTTTTCGGAAGGATGACCCATGACTCTGTGATTAAAAATTTAATTATATTGTTTTATTTTATTTTTGACACATCAAAATGATGTATTATCGCAGTATTTTGAAGATCACTATATAGCTGATCAATATAGATATAAAAATGGATGTTTTTGATAGCTTAAACACCTTGTATCTACGTTACTAGTTTAAATATCACGTTAGATCGATTATCTGATTGTAAAATAATAAAATTCATGCTTTCGTGGCAAATTACGATCTATTTAGTCATTATTAAGAGTTTAAAACATAAATACACGTATTTTAGGAAGTAAATTGAATTTACCTATAAGAATTAAATACTGCGTAGTTTTTGGAATAAAAATGATGCGCAATTATTAATTTACTACGCAGTTTCTTGGATTTGAGACAGTGATTGCCAACTGGTGAAATATGTTCAAAATATTGTATTATTATTTTTATTGTAATTTGTAAATAATGTACTTTAGTGGTTATAAACTAGGTTAAACTATCATTGTAACTCTGTTTTTCATAAATAAATAATAAAATGTATTAAATAATCCAAAATGACCAGAATAGAGTAACTATTGTAAGATCATGTATGTAAAACTTGATTTAATTGATAAACAAATTGTATAGCTCTGTTTGATTGTTCAGTAAGAACATATTATATGCAAATTTACATCGAAATAATCAATTTCGAGATGCCACTTTTTTAGTAAAAAATTTGTGTTGGCACTCAAGGTTATTGAGTGGTCGATTCCTGGACGGAATCAATAAAATTGTGTTGCAGTCGTCCGATCCGTTTCCTATTGTGGTCAATTTTTGTACCTTTTATATAAATATTGAACGTTGAACTTTTGGTGTTCTTAATCAATTATCACGAATACCTGCAACATCTCATCGATAACTACTTAATGTTCATATGCTCTAGTTATATATCCTTGATTGTTATATACTGATGACATTGTATCTTGTATAGTTTGTAAGATATTTAACTAAATGTACGAATTTCATAGTAAAAATTTTTGGTGAATTTTTAGAAAATGGAGGCCTGTGATTGGTCAAAATAAACAATGATTTTGATTGGTTTTCTGTTTTTGAGATTTAGTATAAATAAAGGCGCAGTTGTAAGGCAGATGATCAGTTCGAATTGTGAATTACTCGTCGGAACACTTTGGAACTCGTGATCTCGCCGGACATCTGCCTTCAGGAATACACCGCTAGTTTCATTTCTACCCTCTCATTTCCCTGGTGATCTGGAGCCTCTCTATTGGACCAGCTGCTGCCCTGAGTCAATCATCCATATTGGTCGTAGCCTTGTCGGTTACATTGTTGGTCCTTCGTCGTCGGATTGATCAGTGGAAGACTGGATGCCAGGACCTCTGCGATCGGGAAAAATGAGAGGAACGGAACTAGCTGGTGTAGGCGATTGCCAACCTGAAGCCGCAGATAGCCCTATTGAGGGTTCTGAGGTCCAAGAGTTAAATCGTAGTGAAAGTGAAAACCCGCGAGTCGTACAGTCTACCCCAGTGGGGGGCGCGAGTGAAGTTGTGTCACGTCGTGAACTAGACAATATCAGACGAGCTGATATGGACAATATGTTGTCTTACATTAATGACGCTTTCGAACGTTTGATGGAAAGCCAAAATCAACTTAGCCAGATGTTCCTCGAGAACAGGCAAGGGGCTATTAAAAACAATTCGAAGTGCGAAAATGTCAGTGCAAGTGTTAATAGACAGCCTGAAGTTTCCTTTAACTTGGCTGATCGGGTGTCCGGTACTACAGTTCCGAATATGTTACACCTCTTTTCACCTGGTGGGAGTTCCAGCACAGAGTATAATGATACGTGTATCGGTGAGCCCGGTAATAACACACTTCCTGAGCCCCGCGAAGAAAAAGTTCCGAAAACGGGTATTCAATTAAGTGCCCTAATGGCTAGGCAGACTGCAGCTCGAGATTTACCATACTTTGATGGAAATCCGCTAGAGTGGCCTGCGTTCAAGGCACAGTACGAAATTTCAACCAAGACCTGCGAATTATCTAACGCAGAAAACTTGATGAGGTTGCAAAGATCCCTGAAAGGGAAAGCTAAAGAATCTGTTAGCGGCCTATTGCTTTACCCCAGTGGCGTACGTGAGGCCATGGAAACGCTTGAAGAGCAGTATGGGCGCCCAGAAATAATAATTATGGGTATGCTTGAAAAAGTGAAGCGCCTTCCACGTTTGTCAGAATCTCCGGCAAGTGATGAGTTGAACAAGTTTTACGTCACAATTAAAAACTTTGTTTCTGTTGCCGGACGTATGAAGGCTGAATACCTAAATATCCCCGGCCTTCTTGGAGAACTGGTGAACAAGCTGCCATCACATATGAAGACATGGTGGATGTCATCACAACATGGAGCAGACGACAGGAGGAGCAGATCCATTGCAGATTTTTCCAGGTTCTTGAAGTCAGCGTGTGACTTACATCTATCGTGTGCGGCCGAAAAGTTTGTGAATTCGAAAAATATGTATAATAAGCATGTGGTTTATAATGTGCAAAGTGATATGAAAACAAATAAATGTGTGATTTGTGATCAACCACATAAGTTATTTAAGTGTAAGGATTTCCTTAAATTACCCATCAATGAACGATGGGCTGCAGTAAGAAAATTTAAATTATGTTTTAAATGTCTTGATTCTAAATATTCGATCAAACATAAATGTAAAATCACTTGTAATGTTTCAAATTGTTCGGGAGGGCATAATAGCTGTTTGCATAGAGACCTTTCGAAAAATAATTCAAATGATAATTTGAGTCAAAATTCATATGTTGCCAATACATACGCCAGTAGTTCAGTGGCTTTAAAAATTGTTCCGGTTCAAATCCGAGGGTCAAAAAGCACAGCATCTATTTTTGCTCTTTTGGATGAAGGATCAAACATAAGTTTGGTATGTAACTCGTTGGCAAGCATTGTTGGACTTAACGGGGAATTACATCCATTAAAAATACACGGGGCTCGGGGTATGTGCGCGAGTGAAAATAAATCTAGGAAAGTTAATTTAACAATTAACAACAAATTTAATATAAGCGCGCATACAGTGAGCAAGCTTCAGTTGCCCGCTCAACAATATTACGACAAGGAGTGTATCAAAATGGTTACACCTCAACTATTACTTGGTCAGGATAACGCATCCTTGATTGTAACCAGGGAAGTTAGAGGGGGTGGTGATTTGATTAATTCTAGAACATTACTAGGTTGGACATTGCATGGCCGGATTAATAGTAATTATGAAAATAATCACTGTACCGTTGGTCTAGTGACACACATTCAAAGAACAACTGATGACAATAATATGTTGTGCGAATTGTTAAAGGCGCATTACGCAATCGATAGTTTAGGTATTTCTGGGCCTGCCAGAATTAGTAAAATAGATGTGCGCGCCGAAGAAATTCTCTCAAACACAACAAAACAGTTGAAGAATGGGCATTTTGAGACCGGTTTAATTTGGAAAAACGACTCTGTGGGTCTGCCGGACAATAGAAAATGTGCCTTAAATCGATTGTGGGGCTTAGAACGTAAGCTCGAGAGGGATCCTCAGCTAGCAACGGCATATAGCGATAACATTAATGAATATATTACGAAAGGCTACGCTAGGGAAATTTTAAATCACGAACTTAAAATACCTAATCCTAGAAGGTGGTACTTACCACATTTTCCTGTTTTTAATGTTAACAAACCGGGTAAATTGCGTATTGTTTTCGATGCAGCTAGCAAATGTCAAGGAATATCTCTGAATGAAACCTTCTTGTCAGGCCCTGACCTCTTAGCATCACTCGTTGGTTGCTTGATGCGTTTTAGAGAAGGCCCAATTGCGGTGTCTGCTGATATTAAAGAAATGTTTCTGAGGGTAAAAATAATACCACAGGATCAACAGTCGCAATTATTCCTTTGGCGAAACAGCAAAGAGCTAGATGTTAAAACGTTTGTTATGACGTCAATGATTTTTGGGTCAACCTGTTCCCCAAGCAGTGCACAGTACGTTCGCAATAAAATAGCGGAAAATGCACAACACACACAACCGAAAATAGCGTGTAGTATTCGTGAAAACTTTTACATGGACGATTACTTAGAATCATTTAGTTGTGTGTCCAGTGCGCGAAACACAGTCAAAGGGGTTTTCGATTTATTACAGAAAGGACAATTTGAATTAACTAACTGGGCCTCCAATGAGCCCACTGTACTTGATCAATTTCCCGAAACCTTAAAGGCGTCCGCCACAGTTGATATTATACGTGCACAAAATAGCGAAAAGGTGTTAGGATTAACTTGGGATCCTAAATCAGACAACTTCATTTTAAAATTTGATAACAGATTGAAGTACATTGACGTTATACATACGAAGAGACAGCTACTTAGCTTGGTAATGGAACTATTTGATCCGATCGGATACAGTTCTACCGAGTTGAAAAATAATTGCGTAAACATAAATGATTCATCGAGAAGTTTACCTTATATAAACCGATTTTCCAAACTTTCGAGGTTAGTTAGGGCCACAGCTTGGATGAAAAGATTCGCCAATAGATGTTTAAAAATACTGACGTATTAATGAAAAGCATGACAAGGCCGTCTGTAAAAATTATTTTACTAAAAAGGCGTTAATAAATAGTAAAACTTTGTTTTACGGCGGGAGTGTAAAAAACGCCTTTTGATGGTCGTATTTTAATTATTATTATTCCACATCAGTGCAATAATAATGTCTATGAATGCAGTCGTTCGCTCTATATATTGTTATGTAGGTACCTAATAATAATAAAAGGGTCTTTGATTTTTTTGTCCATTGTTAGACACACAGTCTGCAGGTAACACTATAGATTTTTTTTTGTTAATGTGAACGAAGATGATTGACCGAACGCAATGACATGTGCCTTATATTTATAAAATTAGAATTACGCTAATGAATCAGAACTGGTATTTATACTATTAGCGATGTTTCGCGGTAGCGTTAATCGAATTCATATACCCTGATTTTTGATATCAAATATTATAGACACTGCGGTGTGCGCATCTCACGATTTTTTATTGACCTTTGATATCGAATTTTATAGGCACTGCAGTGCGAGCATCTATTTTTCGGAAGGATGACCCATGACTCTGTGATTAAAAATTTAATTATATTGTTTTATTTTATTTTTGACACATCAAAATGATGTATTATCGCAGTATTTTGAAGATCACTATATAGCTGATCAATATAGATATAAAAATGGATGTTTTTGATAGCTTAAACACCTTGTATCTACGTTACTAGTTTAAATATCACGTTAGATCGATTATCTGATTGTAAAATAATAAAATTCATGCTTTCGTGGCAAATTACGATCTATTTAGTCATTATTAAGAGTTTAAAACATAAATACACGTATTTTAGGAAGTAAATTGAATTTACCTATAAGAATTAAATACTGCGTAGTTTTTGGAATAAAAATGATGCGCAATTATTAATTTACTACGCAGTTTCTTGGATTTGAGACAGTGATTGCCAACTGGTGAAATATGTTCAAAATATTGTATTATTATTTTTATTGTAATTTGTAAATAATGTACTTTAGTGGTTATAAACTAGGTTAAACTATCATTGTAACTCTGTTTTTCATAAATAAATAATAAAATGTATTAAATAATCCAAAATGACCAGAATAGAGTAACTATTGTAAGATCATGTATGTAAAACTTGATTTAATTGATAAACAAATTGTATAGCTCTGTTTGATTGTTCAGTAAGAACATATTATATGCAAATTTACATCGAAATAATCAATTTCGAGATGCCACTTTTTTAGTAAAAAATTTGTGTTGGCACTCAAGGTTATTGAGTGGTCGATTCCTGGACGGAATCAATAAAATTGTGTTGCAGTCGTCCGATCCGTTTCCTATTGTGGTCAATTTTTGTACCTTTTATATAAATATTGAACGTTGAACTTTTGGTGTTCTTAATCAATTATCACGAATACCTGCAACATCTCATCGATAACTACTTAATGTTCATATGCTCTAGTTATATATCCTTGATTGTTATATACTGATGACATTGTATCTTGTATAGTTTGTAAGATATTTAACTAAATGTACGAATTTCATAGTAAAAATTTTTGGTGAATTTTTAGAAAATGGAGGCCTGTGATTGGTCAAAATAAACAATGATTTTGATTGGTTTTCTGTTTTTGAGATTTAGTATAAATAAAGGCGCAGTTGTAAGGCAGATGATCAGTTCGAATTGTGAATTACTCGTCGGAACACTTTGGAACTCGTGATCTCGCCGGACATCTGCCTTCAGGAATACACCGCTAGTTTCATTTCTACCCTCTCATTTCCCTGGTGATCTGGAGCCTCTCTATTGGACCAGCTGCTGCCCTGAGTCAATCATCCATATTGGTCGTAGCCTTGTCGGTTACAACGGCCAGTTTCCGATATAAGCGCGTCGTAATACGCAAATTTACAGCTTTGTATGTTAGGAACTTATAGATGTGCGGTGTGGATTACAACGGAAATTGATTTAGGCCCGCGTGTGTGTGTGCGGAAAGGCCTATGTGCGCACGTGTGAACTATGTCTGATAAATCGTTGAATCAATACAAAACCTTTGACACATATGAGCTAATTACCATCGTCAATAAATCTCTGAGGTATTTCGCACCAATGCAAAACTCTCTTTGGGTATCGCACCAACTGTCAAACAACTGACAGTTTCTCTCAAACGATTATAATCTATAATATTTGCCTTGAACACTGGCTCACTGACTGACTGCCTGACTGACTGACTGATGTCATTAACGCCGCTAGATGGCACGCCACTCGCAACTAAAGACAAATTTTGTTCTAATAAAATTTATAAGTTGTTGAACATGCATTTTTCTTGGTGGAAGTAATTTAAATTTTGTTCTACTAATACGGCTGACAGCTGACAGTAACATATTATTATGCCTGGTGGCTGAGCACTTTTTTTAAAGGTCTTGACGTGGAGAAAAGCAATTTTTCGGGTTATTTAAAAATTCACATGCGAAGTCAGCCATAAGAAAGCAAAGTGTACCAAATTAGGAAACTTTTACGCACAGCGGGACTTCATAGTGAAGAAAAGCCTTACTAATGCAATGTATGCAATAAAAAGACAGAATTGACAGCTGACACCTGGTGGCTGAGCACTTTTTTTAAAGGTTTTGATGTAGAGATAAACATTTTTTCGGGTTATTTCAAAACTCCCATGCGAAGTCAGCCATAAGAAAGCAGAGTTGACCAAATCAGGAAATTTTTAGTCATAGCGGGAAAGCGCAGAAAAGCCTTACTAATGTAATGTGTGCAATAAAAAGTTCCAGTCTCAAGAATCACACGCGAACTCATAGCGGAGAAAAGACATACAAATGCTACAATTGCGATAAAAAGTTTAATCAATCAAATAATAACTCATGATAAAAGCCATTTGAATGCAAAGTTTGTTATAAAAAGTTTTTTTTTTAATTTTCATAGAGTTCTATTATCAAGTGTTTTAAAGTCTGGCATATGAATTCGGCCATAAGAAAGCAAAGTTTGCATGAAAAAGTTTACCAAATCAGAAAACTAACGTACAAACGCGACTTAATAGTGGAAAAAGCCTTACGAATGCAATTTTTAAAATAAAAAGTTTAATCAATCATATACTAAAACACACATCCTAAAGCCATTTGAATGCAAAGTTTGTTGTAAAAAGATAACGTTGTTTTAAGCGTTCAATAAATGAAGTGCTTTAAAGTCGCACATATGAATTCGGCTATAAGAAAAAAAGTTTGCATGAAAAAGTTTACCAAATCACGAATCCACACATGCGACATCATAGCAGAGAAAACCTTACTAATGCAATGTTTGCAATAAAAAGTTTACATACTAAAGTAATTTTTCAAAGATTTTCATGTGAATTCATAGCGTAGAAAAGCCATACATATGCAAAGTTTGTTATAAAAAGTTTAATTTTTTTTTTTAATTTCCATAGTTCTATTATCAAGTGCTTTAAAGTCTGACATATGAATTCGGCCATAAGAAAGTCATGTTTGCATGAAAAAGTGTACCAAATCATAACTTACGCACAGCGGGACTTCATAGCGAAGAAAAGCCTTACTAATGCAATGTGTGCAGTAAAAAGTTTGCAGACTCAAGAATCACACGCGAACTCATAGCGGTGAAAAGCCATATGAATGCAACAATTGCGATTAAAAGTTTACTTAATCAAATAATAACTCATGATAAAAGAAAAGCCATACGAATGCAATGTTTGCAATAAAAAGTTTACACACTAAAGTATTTTTTTTTGTAAGATTCTCATGTGAATTAATAACGTAGAGAAGCCATTTAAATGCAAAGTTTGCATGAAAAAGTTTACCAAATCAGAAAACTAACGCACACACGCGATCAAATAGTTAAATACCCACATGCTAAAAGCTATTTGAATGGAAAGTTTGTAATTAAAAGTTCAAGTTGTTTTTGATTTTTCATAAAGAGTTAAAACAACCAAGTATTTTGAAGTCTCACATGGGAATTCAGCTATGAGAAAGCAATGTTTGCAGGAAAAGGCCATAGGTGGGCGCCACGGGCGCCTTTATAAAACTAGTAATATATAAACAAGTATTTACAGTAACTACACTTTTAAAGGTAGATAATTTGAAGCCATTAGTACATAATAACTGACCAACAGTGTACCTAGATATTTGTTAACCATCTTAATCATAATATGATTACGTTATTTTGATAATAATATTAAATTACCCAACAACTATTTTTTTCTTCTAATTTTGAAGATTAGCGCGATGTAAACATTCAACGCAATTTATCTAAATAAAATAATGATTAAGAGTGACCATTTTGATTCCTTATACCTACACCTAAGGAACGGGTTTACTAATGAACATCTTATAGGGGCAACAAAATCCCTCTCTTCACTATTCGGTTCTTCACTTCCAAGCAATGTGAATTATCAATTGATCAAAACCCACCTTGCTGCCATATTGAGGCAATAAGACCTTTCCATTGCGTTCGATCTTGCGCAATGTTTATGACCTCCTCTCACAAAATGTCCAAATTCTTCAGCACTACTTTGAAGGATGAGTAAAACAAAAAATAACTTTTTATACATAGGTATACGTGTACCACGTTTTGCTACTTTCTGAAAAGACAACTTCATAACTCAATCATTAAAATTTTTGTGGCAAATATTGGACAGAGAACGCTTTTCTCCTTATGCATCTGCAAATATCTCTTTGAATCCCTTTAAACGGTGCATTTTTAATTGCAAATCTTATACTTCTATAACTCAAGAATGTCTCTTTAAATCCCTTTAAACGGTGCATTTTTAATTGCAAATCTTATACTTCTATAACTCAAGAATGTCTCTTTAAATCCCTTTAAACGGTGCATTTTTAATTGCAAATCTTATATTTCTATAACTCAAGAATGTCTCTTTAAAGTTTTGATAAAAAATATGGAAAAAGTATTTTTTCAGATCAGATTCGTTGAACTAGTGAGTTTTTCCATAAGTAATTTTTTTATTCCAAATTTAATTATGTTCGATTTTTTCATTATGAATGACCATATTATTATTATTTGAATACTAGCCTGCAGCCTCCATGGAGGCTGCCGTCACTGCGTCCCATAATGGAACTTTTGTGACTGGCCCTGTATCTAGAGTTCATCGCTCAACCCGGCCTCCAGGAGGAAGCGCAGGATTTTGTTGGCGTTCAACTCTTTGATGTCATCTGGGCACATTAGGAATTTGCCCAGATTTCTGTGTCTGTTATGCATCATTGGTAGGCATTCGCATAGGAGGTGCATTGGGGTCTCGAGTGATTCCCCGCACATCCTGCACACGCCTGAGTCCAGTATCCCTATGGTACACATATGCTTATTCAGCCTGCAGTGACCAGTTAGGGACCTTGTGATGATGCATAGATTGTTCCTGCTAAGGGATAATAGGTCCCTTACGGATTTTTGATTGTAGGCATTAATTAACGCCTTGGAATGTTTTTGTCCCTGGGTTTCAGTCCAGAGTTTAAAAGAGCGTTCATTGTAAATGTCCGCTAGAGTTTTGCGTTTTGTGCTATGAGGAATACCAAAGAATGGTTCAGGCCCATAAAAATTCCTCTCAGCTCCGGCCCTCGCTAGCTCGTCGGCCTTTTCGTTGCCTGCGATGCCTTCGTGTCCCGGTACCCAACGCAATATTACCTTATTTCTGTTACCTAAGGTGTTTAGTACATCTTTACAGCTTTGCACTAGCCTCGAATTGGTTGAGGCCGATGTCAAGGCCATTAGGGAGGCCTTACTATCCGAGTTGATGTAGATTATTTGTCCTGAATAGTTTTTCTGAAGGTTTATCATTGCGCATATTTGTATGGCATAAACCTCAGCTTGAAAGACAGAGGGATGCCTACCGAGGCTTATTGCCGCCTGGTATCGTGGCTTCTCTCCGTAAATACCACTACCTGCTCTGAGGTTGTTTTTGGATCCGTCAGTATACCATATCAGCGAGTGGCCTTCAAAGATAATCTTGTCCTCTAGCCAGTCGCTTCTTTCTGGTAATTCGACCTGATAGTACATCTTGAAGTCATGACTGGTTGTCATAACGTCTGATATCATGTTTAGAATTGGATGTTCATTTATTGAGTCCTGTGTCGATCTCAAGGTCCTGGACATCCAGTTGTATTTACCTGTTGCATTTAGCCTTAACATCGCCGATTCAGCTAGCATGCGCACATGCAGGTGTAGCGGCAACAGGCCCAGCATAGCATTGAGTGCTGCTCCAGGTGTAGTTGACATGGCACCCGTGGCCAGGATGCATGCAGTCCATAGGTATGTAAGATGTAAGGAGTCGGAGCGTAATGTGAAATTATGCCTTATGCCTTCATCAAGAATTGGGATAGCAAATGCAAAAAGATCGTGGCGCAGTCATTAACAAGCCATATAAAACAAAATAATTTACTGAAAACGAATACAACTAAATGAATAAATCTCAACGATGGCTTAAAAAGTCCAATTACCTACATCATGTTCTGAGCTTTGCTGAAAGTTTTTAAATGTCTAGTTACTCGGGGAGTTGGTTATAAATCGATTGCAAGATTCAACTCGGACAAACAAAAAAAACAATCAAGAATGCATTAAAAATACACTGATAAGTTGGTATAAATGCTGTAGAAATGAGATCTTTATGCAGGATAATAATATGCCAAAAAATGATTTATAATGTGAGGTATGATAATATTTGAAAGGATTGTGTAGAAAATGTTCGCGTAGTGACTAGAATGACGGTAAATTGGTTAAGGTGGTTCGGAGATGTTGAGAGAATGAATGAAGAGAGAACGACAAAAAGTAGTATCTATGAATCTTAAAGAATGGGTGTACGAAGACGTGCCCGATCTAGACTGACGTGGGCGAGCATATTGGTGCCGTCTTGAAGAAGGGCCAAGTCAGCAGTAGAAGGAATAGGAGACAATATCCAGAACCCATCCTCTCCAGGTACAGTAAAAAAATACTTTTAATAGACCCCTGAAATTTCAGTCTCCGATATGAATTTTTGCGTTCGTGCTGTCTACTATATAAATTAAAGTCGGGTTAGTGCGAACACTTATAACTCGAGAACGGCTCGACAGATTCTTCCGAAGTTTGATTTATTGGATTCTTCTCCACTCCGTATAACAGAATAACTAATAAAAAGTTGAATAAATCGATAAGAACTTAGGTAAAATTCAATATTTAAATTACTATGGAAGGGGTTTCGGATAGGTACCGCCACCGACATCTGTTGAAATAGGGAGATATTTGGTAGATTGATATTTTTGTACAAAGATTATATAAAGCAATGTTCCCTATTTTCCTACAGATGGCGGTATGATTATTGAAATTAAAAATATCGATAAGACATTTTGATGGTACTTTTTTAAGCTTTTTTATAATTTGTTAACATCTATAAAAGAAAGTCGGGTCAGTACGAACACTTATAACTCGAGATCGGCTGAACAGATTTTCTATCGTGTTTAGTTTATTAGATTCTTCATCGCTCCGGATAACAGAATAACAACTATTGAAAAATCGAAAAATGGATGGAAAATAGTATGAAATAATATAATAATAAAGTTAGTAAGGAATGGGGGAATGCTTTTAAAATAACTGATTCATAATTACCACATAACTTTTGATTTTTTCACAATAAGTAGTCATGTATGTTAGCTATGTTATGTTACCCAGCAATATTTTATTGCCTTTAAGGCGGAACGAAGTTCGATGGGTCAGCTAGTATTTAAATAAATGCCGTGCTATGCACGGGCTGCTAACAAGTTGCAATAATTTAAAACCAACGCATAAAAGAGCTTGCAAAAAAGTCTGCAATAAATTTATTTAGAGTTGAGGTAAATGTTCCCGTTTCCTCCACATACACAACAAACAAAATATTGTGGAAACATCTAATGCCAACTTTGAGTGGATTGTTTCCAACTCAAAACCGATTCTGCATCACATTTCATTCATTTGGAAACGAATTATGACAAAACTATATAGTTGACTCGATTATGCATACGTGAAAAGATATCAATAAATTCGCAGATTTACCTGTTATAATCATATTATATATTGCAACAACTTTTTAATGCAATCATTACTTAAATCAATAATTGGAGTTCAATTTCAAGGTTTTTTTTTTATAAAATTTGAACCACTTTTTCAATTATTGCCTTTTTTAAGACTGGCTTCGTTTGATCACTCAACGTTCGCCATTTATGTGGTCAAGTTCCTCGAAATCTCCGAAATTCCAAATCGGGGGAAACTTCTATATATTTTATTTATATACTACTAGCTGACCCATCGAACTTCGTCCCGATCAATAAAATATTGCTGGGTAACATAACATAGCTGACATACATGACTACTCTTTGTGAAAAAATCAAAAGTTATGTGGTTTTAATATTATGAATCAGTTATTTCAAAAGCACCCATTTATATATTAGATATCTAAGTATATTGAATTTTCATAATCTGACTTATAAAAAAGTCATATTAGGTAATACAAACTTTTTTATAAGTCAGATGATACTAAATTGATTGCACAACTAAAACACAAGAAAAAGATTCATTCATTGGTTTAAAAATAAATAAAAAATATGCTTAAAATATGTTTGAATAATGCACATTACCGCCATCTGTGGAAACATAGGAATCTTTCTACCAAAATATTATCAATCTGCCAGACATCTCCCTATTTCTCTAACAGATGGCGGTAATGTCCCCAACAGAAAACACGTTCCATACTAACTTAAATATTCTTTTTTATATTATTTGTTATCCATTTTTTTTCAACTTTTTATTAGTTACCTATTCTGTTATCCGGAGCGGAGAAGAATCCAATAAATCAAATATCGAAAGAATCTGTTCGGCCGATTTCGAGTTATAAGTGTTCGCACTAGCCCGACTTTCATTTATATTAGAGATATACCTATGCGATTACATACTTTGAAAAATAACATATATTTTTAGAAATTTTCCAAATTTCAAGGCCATTGAGCGAGCTAAAGATAGGTATAAATATTTTTAAAATCACATATTTTAAGAGCCGGACACTCAAATCACCGAACTGAGTTTTGTCCCCGCTTCCCCGCGCATACCTCGTCATATTGTGCGTGAGACAGGTTGAACTTTCTTTTCGCTGTCTCTGTCACATAACTACCCTTCTGACACAATGATATTTTGTTCATTTCTTTATTCTTAGTTAAAATGCAATGGGAGTCAGGGTTGGCAGCCAAACCGTAAATATCAGGTTTATTAATAAATTTAAAATTTGGTGTCATGTCAAATAATGGATATTTTTCAAATTAAATATAATGAAGTTCTATAAGTACTTTTTGAGTTCTTAGCGCGTATTTTGACGAAGTTGAGTGACATTAATAAAACCATCTTTTTAATAGCTTATTGAATAAACACACAAGTTTTGTTTTACTAAAGTACACTCTTCTCGGTAGGTATAGCCGGCGGAAGTTAATGCTTGAAGCGTTTTCTACCAATCAATCGGTCCCGTCCAATCTAAGACAAGATTCAAACCCCGAATAGAGGTTGGCTTCGTTTTAGTTAATTTTGTTTTTATTTTTTGTGTAATATAAAAACTTTTTTGTTCACATAATATTGTAGGTACGAAGGTATATAGTTATGAACCAATAACTATATTATCAAGTACTATTTTCGCTATTTTGTTGATGATAGGTTCTTTGACTTAGGTACCGATTAAAGTCAAGAATTATGTGAAATAAAACTATTATACCTAATTAAGATATTACGTTAAAAAAATTACGTCAAAACGTAAGTCTATAATATCATTTTATGAAAAAAAGGATTATGTATTTAAAAATATTTGTAAAGCAAAAAATATAAAAGGGAAAAAAACATGTAAAAAAATAAAGTATATAAAATTTTTGACATCCATGGATTCTCACAAATATTGCATTTAGCCCCAAATGACCAACATTAGAAAGTGGAAGGTTTCTGCAGAAAAAAAACTACAGAGCAAAGAACGACACGTCCGCCCGCCACAAAGTTCTCTCACGAATGAGAAATATTCGATTTGTATGGAGCCTATACAGTTTTTATTTCTAAAGGAAAAGGTCCTAAGCGCCCAATCACTTTTTACCGATTAATTAATAAACTATGTTAAATAGAAATAAAAAAAGACAATGGATTTAAAGAAAATTAAAAGATACACATTTTGGTATATTTTAAAGCGTTGTTAATTGAGTAGATTGCCTACACCATTATGATTTATAAAAATATAGAGCAAACTTTGAATTTTTTTCTACCGAGCTAAATTTGTAAAATATAAATTTTAAACTAAGACTTTAAACTAAGATATAAAAACAGCCATTTTCGAGTGTCCGGCTCTTAATAGCATCACAAAACGGGCCATATCGCTTGTTTAAAATCAAGAATTTTGAAAAAATGACACACCCTAATGCACATGCAGAGATTTTAGAAGTGCGTAAATTGTCATTCCAAGTTGTGTCAGAAAGTAAATTACCAAGTGACGGCGTTCAAAACATGTAAACAATGTCAGCTTTATTTGCCACTAGCTGACCCGCCCCGTCGAACTTCGACCTAATCCAGAATATAAAAAAATAATAATAATAATAATTTTGATTTATTACATGAATTAAATACAGTTTATGATATAAAAACCTAATTAAATTTAACTTATAATATATTGCATTATGTACCTAATGATAATTATTGTTGATTCGGATGCGGGATGAAGTTCGACGGGCCATAAGTTTGTAATAAAAACAATTCCTCTATAATAGATAATAGTTGCGTAACTTTGAAAAAATCCAAGAGATGGCGGTGTAGTAGGGAATAAGTCACATGTGACTCGTGTTACATTATTCTATAATATGTTGGAGGAATAGACTCCACTAAACCATCGAATTTTAATGGTAAGATTACTGCAAAAAACACTTGGCTTCACTATTTCAGCCTAAGAATAAGGCAGTTCTTTATGTGCTGGGAAGAAATAATTCAAGACTCGTGCTATTCTGGTCGGTTATATCGAGACTATCGTGATGCTGTCCCTCATTTGCCTGTGCGAAAGAGACAGCAATCGCGAAGATCTCGGTTGTAGCCTCCAGAAATCAAATCGTGTCTGAGAATACTTATTAACACAATAATATTATTATTACGAAGTAGATCATACATGTTTCGAATCATGGCATTGGTAGTCTGAAAGTTCGGTTGCCGACTTTCGAACTTTTGTAGGTTTTGCGTGTTCTATATCCCCAGTGTCGGCCATTCATACCTTTGATGACACAAACTTTGAAAGATATGCAAGGAACGTGGAAGAAGAAACGGAAAATAAGTCAGTTATTAAGTCAAATACAGTTTTTGAAGGATTTTGTCAAAAAAAAAGTTGCACCTTTTTCGTAATTACAGATCATATATTACGAACAATAATTGCAAGATACTAAATTATATTTTTTACACAATAAGTAAGTACGTTTTTAAATTTTCTGTTTGATTAATTATTTTGTGTATCAATAAACGCTCCAATTTGATTGATGCAATAGTTTACAGATTTTTATGAAATGTTTAACACAACTGCTTAAACCAGCTTTCGAAACGAAACAAAATAAAATTAAAATAAATTCAAGACTGTTTAAAGATAGGTGAAAGTATTGAAAATTCATTGCTTCCGTGCTCTTATATGTCTAATGCGGTGTTCACACGAGGCGAATATCGCCAGGACACCAAAATATCGCCAGCCAATTGAACCGTGTGAACAGATTGTCGATAAATCTGAAGCGATAAACATGGTTGAAAGCGATATCGCCTCAAGTTGAACGCCTTTCAACTTTTGTTTCTGGTGGAACGATGCACGCATGCGCAGATATGCGCGGCGTCCGTATGTTCTGTTTCTTGACAGATTACAGCACTGCTCCAAATTTATTTCTCCTTAGAATCCAATTCCGCACCCAATATCTGCGTTTTTTTTTTATTTTAACTTAATTAGGAGTGTCCTTATATCGTCTAAAACAACATTTTCAACTACCCCAAACACGCCGTCCGCCATTTTTAAAACTATGTCAAAATCAGCGCACCTGACAGATTGAATGTATGCCGGTGGACTCGTGTGAACACATTAAACGATCAATGGGCGACCGAGCGATATTTTTTTTATGCAAGCGAAATCGTCTGGCCTTATATCGCCCCGTGTAAACACCGCATAAGGTAAATAATGTCTTAACTTGTCGGGAAGGTAGTTTCTAATTTATTGCAAAATTTGTAACGGATAAACAGACAAACGAACAAATTAAAAAAAAAATACATCAACAAACGACCAAATCATAAAAAAAAAACACAAACAAACAAATAACAAAAATACACCACAACTAACGAAGAACAATAAGACTTAAAAAGCTCTCATTATAAAACATCCTACAACGCCACTCTTAGGCAAAGTCTTTGAAGAGAAGCGCTGTAAAAAGATTGTTTAGAAATTACCCTACAACATAATTAAGAGGGATTGCTAAAGGCTGTTCGCTACTTCATACCATGGTTCACATGGTACTGGAGAACACATCACGACTGAGAAAGATCGTGGACCTATCTTCAGGAAGGTTGAAGTGTATGTATGATAAAAATTGCAGAAGAGTAATTACTGTACCTACTGCCGTTATTAAACTTATATAATTTTGTAAATACTCGATACAAAACATACTTCTTTAGTATTTATGGATTCTTGTCCCATTTTTTTTTCAGGACTATAGATGTTACGATACAAAAAAGAACCAAATATTTTGATGCTATCGAAAATGGAAGAAAAATCCTACGCAGAATAGGCGGCCGTATTTAATGATGACCAAACGTAGCGTAGAAGATACAACACCAAGCTCTATGATCTCTACTAGGGTATCAGCGTGGTCAGGTTTATTAGGATTAATAGACTGCGCTGGCTGGGTCACTTGCACTCTATGGAGGATCTAAAGCTCCCAAAAAAAGTGTTGTTTAATGATCCTATCGGTCAAGAAAGTGTCGCAGGACCAAAGCTATAATGGTTGGGTGGAGTTGTAGCAGACTGTCAGGCTCTGAGGCAGCATAACTGGAATGTGGCAGTCAGCGATAAATCAGGAGGAAGAAGTTTTTTTGAGTCAGCTGAGATCCACCACAGGTTGTAACTTTGAAGATGATCAATCAATGTAAAGCGTATTTTTTTGACAAATTTGAGCAACTACAGGCCGATGACCGTCTTCTACAGCTGTGGAATGCTGGTGTTTTGACCACACGAATTTAAATTTGTGAAATTCGAATCCCGAAAATTCTAGTCATTGGACATATGGGGTTTATAAACAAAGCTTTTCACCCATGATGAAAAGTTCTGGCCTTGCTTTGCGAAAAAATGGTATATGAATAAGGATGTATTCAAGTACTTCCGCTATATCAGTAGTAGTAAAGTAAACTATAATATTATCGACTTGCAACTAACGGCCAGCATTATTTGAGAATATTCAGAAATCGACCAGTAAACGGTAACCATTTATAACACGAAAAAGTTTACTAGTTCGCGATTTAGTATGTATTCCGACAGCTCGACAAATTCAAACACGAACGGTCGACATTAAAATCCGATTTGAATTTCAAGAGTAGCCCTCCAAGCCAAAGTGGCCCTCCGGTGTCAAAGGAAGAGTGTGAACAACACGGTACAAATTTCAAAAATCATATTTATTAACGACCACCAGATTCAATTTGAAGAACAAGATGTGAAGGGACAGACGAAAGATAATGAAACCGTTCAAATAAATTATTACCACCGCCCCGAATAATAAAAATACTCTTACTCGTATGTAGCGAAAGCGCACTTGCCTTGCATAGTCATTATTTCTTATTTTAAGACTATCTTCGATACTTTTTTGACGTTGTCACTACATTTCCTCCCCTTAACGTCGCTAAACCTCCGCACCTCAAAGACAACGATGTGATATAAATATTTAGAAAAATTGGTTCCAAATGCGGTTTTGTATCAAAAATTGTATTTTTAATATAAAAAATGATAAAATTCACGCACCTATTAATTTTTCTGTTGAACAGGAAGCACACTCATCAAAGGATTCAAAATATATTATTCAACCCGCCTTTGCTAACAGTTCACTGTGGAATGATATAAGGTGTCGATAAAAGAATTCAAAAACGCATCGAAGAAATTGAACCCACTCGATAATTGATAAGTATTGCTTCAGTAAAACGAGCTGTCATTAAACAAATGAAACAAACTACATTCGTCGACAATGGAGGCGAATGTAATGAATTTAAAGAATACGAACGATACCTTAGACGGCCATTGTGACAAGAATGCAGTTAAAGACAACACCGACTATATAATCGATGGAATTACAGGTATTGTTAAGGTATCGAAAATCATGAAAACATCAACAAATCGATTATCATGAAAGTAAAGCGAAGTATCGATTAAAACACACCACGACTAACAATTGACAATGATAAACACGAATAATAATAATTGAAGGTGTTTAAAATCGGTAATTGACAAATGAAATGCTATCGTCGACAAATATTACAATGTCAGGAATTCAATGAATCGGGCAGGATGACAAAATGAGACAAATCTGAACCAACTTTTTAAAACTGACAATCGACTTGGACCACGCCCACTCGAGTTTCCCCATTGACGAGTGATGGACGAATGACTTGACGCAATTGAATTTTGAACTGATGGATATCCGACTCACACCCTATAACTTCATATCATCCATTTTGTTTCCCCACTGACGGTCATTTTTTGGAGTGACATCGCTCCATTTGGACGGATGGAGTGATAGTAAATGTGGTATTTTTAGAATTTTAGTATTATTTGGTTAAAAATTTTATGATGTTTTTTTTTTACTTTTTTCAGACTCAAATATTAGATTTATCCAACAATCAGATCACCTTAATTCTACCGGGAACATTCTCCTTCCTCAGCGAATTGGAGAGGCTTAACTTGAGCGGAAATCACATCAGCAGTTTGTCGTCCTACACCTTCGAGAACCTAACTTCTCTGACGGTGTTGGACCTTTCAAACAACTTGATAACAGAATGGGAAGAAATTTATGCAAACCTCATATTGCAACCGGCCAAAAATCTTAGGAAATTGATCCTGTCCAAAAATCCATTCCGGGCTATCGCAAACCTTAAGCCATCTCAGTTGCTCATTAGCGAATCATTGCACATACTTGAATTGAATGATTGTGGATTCACGGGTATCGTTGGAAGATCTCCGATTGCTGGTCTTAAGGATTTGAGACAACTAAACCTGGCTCACAATCCTATAAAAAGAATCCATCGTCTGACTTCCCCAACTTAGCGTCTATTGGATTTGAGTAATTGTGAATTGGTGTATATTGCTGCCGACGAGTTGGACTTTCTCCCGTCGTTGACTCATTTGCATTTGTCCCACAACATCCGCTTGTCCATTAGTGAGGAGGGCAATTCAGCTGGACGTCTACAGTCCATAAAACTCATCCACATAGATATATCATACTGCAACATGGATCATATCTCGTTGGGAGGGTTTCCGACACTAGAAGTAGCCAATTTGAGAGGGAACATGTTGAGAAAACTGAACGCCGGTGATTTTTTAAACAATTCTGCTCTAAGGTCCTTAGACCTGTCTTCTTACTCTATTGAATATGTCAACAAGAATGCCTTTGATGGTTTAATATCTTTGAGGACCTTAAATTTGTCTGTCAATGTGATACCGAGTCTCCACGATCTCACTTTTACGAGGTTGCTCAACTTGACATCACTTTATGTATCCAGAAACTATATATCCACCGTGGGCTTTCTGAGATCTCCTTCTATTATGGTTCTGGATATGGGATACTGTGAAATACAGCACTTGAATAAAGGCTCTCTGGATGGTTTGTCATCTTTGGAAGAAATCAATCTATCGAAGAACTTGATAAGCACCCTACCCAACTATCTCAGTTCCAAAACTTTAAAGGTCCTGGACTTGCGGTACAATCGTTTGAGCAAATTGAATAACGCGTCATTCGCGAGTCTCCCCAGCATGACGGTTCTTCGCTTGTCCGAGAATCGTTTCTCGGACGTTTGGCACAGATCTTACTTCGACAATAATCCCAATTTAGAAGAGCTGACGCTTCATGACAACACATGGCGCTGCGAGTGCCATGATCCCGAAATGAAGAACTTTTACGAGTTCGTGAATGAGTATCCACCAATAGTCTGGAATATCAACGAGGTCTACTGCAATTCGCCGTCTAACTCGTCTGGAAAGACCTGGTGGGAGGCCTGCTATTTTGTTTGGAATCCTCCACATTTCCTCTCTGTGAATCAACGAGCCCTGACCTACTTCCTGACAGTCTTTATCATATTCTTCATCATAGGTTTTGTAATAATGTTAATCAGACGTTCGAATCGAGCCAGGACGTTGGCCCAGAGAGAGCAATTGGAAAGGGAGCAACAGGAAGAAAGGGATCGGATGAGAGAGTGAAGGATGAGACGGGAACAGGAACAACAAAGAAACGCTCCAGACCCCAGAGATCTCATCTCTCCTCCCAGCTACGACGAGGCTCTTCTGATGCCTCGACTGGATGGATCCTACCATTCCCTAGCCGGCTTAGGCCTTAATCAAGAGAAGAAGAAAAAGAAAAGACTGAATCGCAGGACTAGGTCAAGCGGTGATTTGCTAGAAATGGATCGCGAAGATAGCGGAGAAAATAGAAGAAGACAAAGGCGAAGTCGAAGAAGGTCTACTGCATCTGAAAATGCAAGAACGGAAAACGGAGCCAGAGAAGACAGACCCGACGATGACAATCCTCGAAATGGCGAAGTGCAAGGAATTGTGATTCACCGTTTGCAAGAGAGTGACTTTTAAAACGCGACAATAATATATAATAGCTGATAATGTGCAGTACAAAATTAACAAACTTTTTTATTCGATGACAATATTTTTATTATTTTAATTATTTTATATTTATTATTATAAGTTCTTGATTATTATGTAGTTGCGTACTTTGGTTAATGTGTTCATAACCTATATTATGTTGAATTTTCTTCCAGTTGACAGTAATAATTTTTTTAAGAAAAAAAAAGTAATAAAATATAAATATTATTATAATAAAAAAATTAATTCTTTTATGTACGCGTGTTTCTATCTTTTAATTAATTTATAATTAGAACCCAACACTGTCATCTGGTGAATATTGACTGTAATAGAAAAACTTTTACACGTTGGTTGACTGCCATCTATTGAGGAACGATCTAATCAATACGAGTTCTTAACACTAGACTCGTTCCTACACAGCATTCAGGCGATAACACTTTGGCGTATGTACAAAAGATGGCGTTTAATAATTTTATTTCACAATAATGTATCAATAATAATTTTATAATAGGCTACCTTTTATAAATAGGTAGTACCTATTTAAAGCCTACTTATACAAAATTAACAATTTCCTTTTCTTCTATTTTTTTTTTAAGATTATTAGCAAGAGATGATTTTGTTAAAAGTTACTAAGTTTTTATGAGAATATTCATATTGAAAAAAAAATAATGTAAGTATCAATTTACATCTGAAAATCATTTAATCATAGCTTTATGATACAATTATATTGCTGTTTTATTCTTAAAATATGAAAATTCTTTGAATCTGTTTTTATGGCCAAGTCCTAGACTTTGAAAATCATGATTCAAGTGCATTAAAATGAAATCAACTCAAAAATTTACCAACAAACACAACTCAACGAATATGTAGCAACTAATTACTCTAAGAATTCACCACTAATGTTCGACTTTTAAATGGAACAAACCACTACGGGCTTACGACCGTCTTCTACTGTTATTTCAAAGGTTGGCTTAGTGTGATCACTCCACGTTAACAACGTTCACCATTAGATGGTAATGTTTAAGGTCTCCGAAACTCCCAATCATGAGAATTCTCACAACCCAGAACACATACATACATTCTCCATTTAAGGTCCCTCGCTCACAGGAGGCCAGCCCGGAGGAGACAAATCCGCAGCAAACCCAACCTACACGAAACCAACCCTCCAGTTCGATCGAAGCAATCAAACCAAAAAGCCGGCCGCACAACACAACTCGGTAATAGTTTTAAAATGTAGAGACAGATTATCATATTTACAACTAAGTATTACGACAGGAGAAAATATCCAACTGTCTGTAGTACCCAACCCAAAACTGATTTATAGGACATTCAAACAATGAATATCCCTCTTATATGCCTGTTATTTGACAGGTTTTGCTGCTTGTCTATTTTTTAAATTTGAAGATTTAGATAACTTTTTTTTTATTAATTAGACATTCCAAGTAGATACCTAACTTTTAAAATTAGGCATTCCATTTAGACAACTTTTAATTTAACAAAATTCAAACCCCTAAATTTTCCCACTAAGGGAATCTTCATGAAGTTCTATTCAATTCAATACTCCCTTTTTGATCCCTCTAAGGGCATAGGGAGGCAACAAGAGCCCTCCATAAAGCAAAATTCATAAAAATCTCTTCTCCCCGGCAACACTAGAACTTGCTTGAAGCCACATCCTGGCCCCTGGGCAACTGCATAATGCTTATTCCTTCTAGAATGAATAATCATCGTTCTAAAGATTTTTTTTAAATGAATCTATACTCACTCAAAGTGAATACAAATACATTTTTGACATCTTTCAGACTTAACAAAAACTTGTGCTGTGAAAGTGGAAATGGTCGGCACCTGGATTCAAACCCACAACCTCCAATACACTGTACGTACGAAAGCCACCGATTGATACCACTGGACTACCAAACACCTTTATTCCTATTTAATCATATTATTAAGGTAGACTCCCACGTTGTGGCAATATCGCCATATATTTGTCAATTTTCTACGATCATAGCGTGTGACTAGGCTATGTTGCGCTTGCAGTCATCGATGGCACCTAAAAAATGTACCCTTGTCATATTACATAGAAATATGGCGTTATCGCCATAGCGTGAGAGTCTACCTTTAGATTTGAAAAAAAAATTCAACAGAAGCAATAATAATTAATTATTAATAATCTGTTAGAGGGCCTGGTCTACAACTTCCATTGACATGGATTAAAGGTGCTTTTAACATAAGTTCAATAGTCATAGCTTGGCTGACCATTGACTTCAGTAATAATGTACTTATTCCTTCATTGTACTCGAACTTCCAATCAGCTTCTACTACACTGTGTTATATTTTTCTAAACAGACCTTTGATAGCTGTCAATAGATTTTTATCTAGGCAGGGGTTATTGTCAAGGAATGCAGTATTGTCATAGAATTTAATACACTTCCTAAGGGCAACGAACAAGCAGATAGGCTAGCGAAAAGAGGTGCAGCAACACACCTAGTTGGACCAGAACCTTTTTGCGGTCTAACTAACAGATTCTTCCAAGAAGAGATAAGAAAGAAGGGAAGGGAAGAAAGAGAAGAACGGTGGAACAACCTTCCCGGACTTAGGTAACCCAAGGATCTTCTTGTTGGTTTAACTCCAGAAGTACCAAAACATCTTTAAGCCTTAGTAAAATTAAAGTGTTGAGACACTCTGTCACTTTTTGAAATATCTTTCCCACCTTCCATGATGGCCTTCACGAAATTCAATGAGAAATTATAGAAAAAAATAGATTTTTGGGATAATTTAGATGGGTTTTGTGATAATTTCTTATACCTTCAGAGGCCCGCATACAAGCTTGTCTTGAAAAAATCAAGGATTTGTACTTAGATAATCATGATAAATAACACTTTATTGAATTTTAAAAGAAGAATTTGAACACATAATCAAAGAGTGGACTTATTCCGAAGGATCTCTTCCAGCCAACCCATAGGTAATGCGTGCGACCACAGAATCTTCTTGATGGGTGTAAGTGTTTAGAATTTTTGCTGTTCTATCGGATAAATGTTCATCTTTATTGAAGGTTTAAAAATGTTTACAATGTGTGTTGGAATAAATAAATAGACATTTTATTTCAACGAATACATTTTATTTGAAGAAATAATCAGTCAAAAGAACATAGAAAGGGATTTCACTGCATCCGTATATTACGCGACGGATATAAAGACATAATATAATGTATGTAATAAGATGGAATTAATTTATAAAAAATATATACTTAAAAGAATTTTTATTAAAAACCGTAAAAACCTTTTTCATTACTTTTTGGCACAAATTAATTAATTTAAAAAAATAGTGTTTTTTTACAGGTAACAAAAATAATAAATTTTTTAATATAGATTTTGTTTTTACAATAAAACAAACAATTGTTAGTAAATTATTTTATGTTTATTTTATGGAAATGGCACCAAATTTTGTATATAATTTAATATTATCAAAAATATGATGAATTTATGTTGCAAAACGGATATATAATATATACAAGCATTAGAAAAATTTATCACACATGACGAAATATATATGGAATAAGGCAAATTATTAATTTATTAATGTCCATTTATGTAAAAAAAATCATAAATTATGAAAAATGAAAATAACAACTATCGTTCGGCCAATTGATTTTTTCTTTTTATTTTTTACATTACGGGAAGACTTTAAAAAAGCCTTAAAAAAGACTTTAAAATAGCACTAATTTATTAAAGTTTAAAAACAATATAAGATTCACAAATTAAGTTACGTTTTCAGTGGAATATCAATTTACAATAATTATTGTATAAGGAAATCGACAAATTTTCATTCTTAGTATTAAAAATGGCACTATTTAATTATTAAAAAAAATATATTATTATTTATTCAATATCTGATAAATTTTTTTGTCTTTTTTACTTATTATATTATTATTATTATCATATAGTTTTTATTTTGTTGGTCATTGTAAAAAGATTGGTTTAAAAATGTTTGAAATGGGAATTCCTTAAAAAATAATGGTTATACAATGAAAAAAAGAAGTAATTGCTAATTTAATTTAATAAATAAACTTGATATCACAAAACTGAACCTGCCCTAAAGGAACTTTATAGCTACGATGACAGCGTCGACAAAAGAGAAAAAAAAATGTTTTATACTTATATAAAAAAATATTACACATTTTGTAACTTCTATGTAATCAAAATAGTCTCGATACCTTATACAAATAAAGGATATAGCATGAGTTATATAACTCAGCGAGCATATTACAATAATATTTTATTTTTATAGGTAAGTACTATAATTAATATAACAATATAATATGTTACGAATAAATTATTTAATTTAAATAATATTATTTTATTAATAGCACTAAGAGGCTAGTTACAATAACAAATATCAACAGATATACATAAAATAATATAATGTATGAATAATGATCTACTCCAGCAACAGTTAATTATTATTCTTATGTAGGATCAATTATACAAAGCATAAAAAATTATTCCGATCAAAATCTTATTAAATTAGAATAAGCAGACAATATAGATTTAGGGAAATGACTTATTTAAAATCACTACTACTTGATCAGTTTATATTATTATTTTACTTTTTGTTCTAAATTCAAATAAGACATTTATAAATTTTATTTGGTTAGTTTTACTTTGTGTTTTTTTTTATTGAATATTTATGGAATAAGGGATGTTAAATGTAGTTTTTTTATTATTTTATATTTATTTATGTTTATTTACAAAATCTGTTAATAAAACATTGAAAATCCCTCATTCCATCAATCCATCAGAACTTAATAAAATAAAACTAACCTATTAAAATTTGTAAATGTCATTTTTTGAATTTAGAATAAAAATTAAAATATAAATGGATCAAATAGGCACTCTCATGAGTGAATTCCTTTTTACATTTATATAAAGATCCCAGTTGTTTGCATCATTTAAATCATATTCAGCTTAAAACAGATCATAGAGGATATTATATCAATAACCGTCATGACCAAAGGCTAAAAAAGTTCTTGTGATGTGATCTTAGCGTAACATGATTTTTTACATAACGAGGACTAAAAAACAAGTAAAAATAGATTACAAGTGTGTCGTATATATTATAATAATAATATATTTAAAAAATATTACATATATGAAATGCACCAACGTATACACAATAGCATTGTTTGGAAAAAATACTTTATACAAAATTAAAAAAAAACTTGTTTGATAATTTACGTAATATGTACAAGTTTTCTTTTTATAAATGTATGAAAAAAAAGCACAATTTAAAACATAAAAAATATATATATAAAATCTCCACATAACAATATATCATAGTTGATTCAATACTAACAATTCAAAACTATATTAAAACAAATATTTTGAACTTCTTTTATATTAAAAATGAAAAAATGATAGTATCTCGCTCGATCAGTAGTTATTTATACCCATATTCGTAGTAGTTCAAATTTAGTAATTACTTATACAAAACTATAATAATAATATATTGTAATAAATCTAAGGCACTCCGGATGCCATGGACTAAATCGATCACTTTGGCTGACGAGGATTTCAAAACTATACACAAACATCACGCCTCCACCTACTTGACTCTGAATTAAAAAAATTAATAGTGATAATCTTTAAAATCGACGGCACTTCGCAATAATTAATTGTCATTATCAACACTGTCTCTAAAATCACAAAATCATTAGAAAAATAAATCCTTTATATTTATACTAACTATGGCCTAAGTTGAAGTTTTTAGCGTAGACCCGGGTTCTTCTGAAACGGGAGTTATAATGATATCACCAGCATTCGATCGGCTCCTAGTAACCAGCACTGGAGTTTTCGGTTTGGGCGTTTCGGTCATTTTTATCCTAACTCTTCCAGAGTCTGGATCATAAACTGGTGCGTATTCACTGGGCCCTAATAAATTGGGTTCAGGATAATACCGTCCATTTAAATGAGGACTATTGCGGCCGTTAGAGTATGGCATTGAGTCGGGAGCATCTTCTGGGTGGCTGTGCTCATTAGGATGGTTGTTTAAAATATTGTTATTTGGATTCGTTGCAGTTTCTTTAGGAACATCTATTCTTGGTATTGGGGCTTCATCAACACTTTTCTTACTATCAAGAGTCCCGTTTTTCTTTGTTGGATCATGCGTGGGCACTAATTCATAGTTGCCGTTAACCTTCTTTTGAGGTTCATTGCCAGCCGCAACTGGTTTACCAAGTAACGACTTGTTCATCTCAACCATTTCTTTTTCCCCCTTTTCAATATCTTTCTTTTGTTGTCTTATGTACCGTTTATCTCTTCGTTTACGAATGACATTTTTAACAATGACCACCCCTATTAAAGTTACCAAAATCAACAATAATAATCCAATACAAATGTATGTTCCCGTTTGACTTTTTGCAGGTTTCACTTCTTCAATATCTTCACTAATTGACTCGTGTGATACACCGACAGCAGCAGCATCTGAATGTTTGGTTTCTTTGACGATTTCTGGCTCATTCACGGGTGTCATTGAAGTTGTTGATGTAGGTTCTGGATCCGGACCATCCCAATCAAGCTCACCTTTGAAAACTCTAGGAGCTTCCGGTGTATCAAATGGTACCTCAGGGGTTACATCCTCTTCGGAGAATAAAGGATTTAATGCCATAATGAATGGTTCGGTAGATGTACTATAGTTTTCTCCATCACCACTACTCTCGTAGTAATCTGGATCCGAAGTGGATGATTCGTGCTTAACATTATATACTTCTGGAATGCTTCCAGACCCTTCCATTTCATCAGTGGCTGGAGTCGTTTCAACATTGATCATATGCGCCATTCGTGCTTCCATATCATCATTTGAACTTCCATCATCACCAGACCCTTCCTCTGTATGCGATTCTCGTTTATATTTTTTCGGTACATTCAAAAACATTTCGTTATCGTCGGTATCCATATTGATTCTTGGACTTTCGAAAACTTCTCCCGCATTAAGATCTCTCGAATCGGCCAACTGTACATTTTTATGCATTTCTGTCATTTCAGCGTCCATTGGTTGATCTGCTATCATCTCGTCCACATCATCATGCTCTTGTGAAATAGATTTTTTACTATTGCAAATGTCGGTAATTTTAATTAATCTCCAATTTGTAAGTCGGCGAAAGACTCTATCAAAACACTTCACGTCGTCCAAAACTACTCCGTATTTACTGATGTGTTCTAGGGTTCGCAAGTTGTGGCATGAACACTCTAATCGGTTTCCACTTAGAAGCAAGTGCTCCAAGTTGGAGAGTGTTTGTAAATGTGATGGAACTTCTCTCAAGAGATTGTTCCTCAAATCTAGAGAGCTAACACTGGACGGCAACGTAGCCGCTGAAAATTCCTTTAATCTGTTTTTACTCAAGTTGACATGAGTTAATTTGGTGGATGTTTTCATCAATTTGTTGAGGTGTTCTATTTTATTCGACGAAAGATCCAGCGACACGACTTCTGTAAACTTATCGAGTTCTCCATTGATTTTGACAACACCAGCTCCGTGGAAATTGATGATATTAATGTTGTGTTGCTTGTGTTTGTCCGAATATTTGTGGAGGGATGACAAGGATGTGCAGACGGCTTTGTGGAGACCCTCTTCCGTCGTTGAACAGAGGCATTGTTCTGGACATGCGGGGGTCACGTCGCTATGAGTGGCATGGACGGTCGTGAAGAGTAGCAGCCACCATAAGATGAAGGACAGAGACCTCGACCTCATTTTGACACGCTAACCTGAAACAGATAAAACATAACTTAGTGTGGAGATCAAGGACGAATCTAGTGGTTAGAATGGCGCCAGAGAATGACGAACATTTAATAATTATACAGTACATCACGCGGTGAAATGTGATATGGCGGAAATAATACACCACACACTTATTTACTAATCATAATACTTCATGTTCCGAAATTAGGGCTACCAATTAGACATTTATGTATCAATATATTAATTTCCATTAAAAAAAAACAATTATTATGACTCAATAAATACATGCTGAGGGAGGCAAATAAGTGTTTTATTTTAGATATGTGAGTTTATAACCGTACCATTTAACAGAGATCGAGTTCACACATTGGCTTAAAATATTGATCCATAATCAATAAAGGTTGATTAATTTGACGACAGGAATCATCTGATGTCTAAAAAATTCTTCAGCCTTTCATCATCTCTTGTTGAACAGGAATTTGAATTGGATTGTTGGACATAGCCATCCTTCATGCTTTTCTATTTGTGAAATGATTTACGTACGCGCTGTTGGCATAACAACGCCTCTTTTGCTATGCAGGTTGGCTAAGTTGTTTATGACCAAAATGTATCCACCAATATTATGCTAAATATTTTTTTTTCTCCTGACCGAGAAAAAAAGACAATAGCAGGACAAATCTTATAGTTATTTCTCAGCCAGAATTAACGACACATTCAATTGTTTATCATGCAACTGTCTTTTGTATTACAGAATGTCAAAAGAACTCGACTAATATAAGTTCTGTCAACCCTGTTGTAAGCGTAACTGCTCGACCTACTGATTCTATATAACCTAGGTAGACGGTGCGCAGATAAAGAATGATAAAACTTTACTGGCTCTGTGGCTGTGGTAGATAACCGCAGCCGATTGACCGTACCATATTGAGGAGTTTGCTGAATTTCAGACCAATCAGAATCTTTAATTTTTATTTTTAAATACAGAACCTAATTTCAAATTAAGATTCCTATAATATGGAATGTGTACGCATCGATAATCAGTTAAGAGTAAGTAATCAGATAATGAATTAACGAGAAAATGACGCACTTTTTATAATCTTTAAACATAATAAATAAGCAATGCTTCATAAATGACTCAACACATTATTCAGACGATTTTCGTAGTTTTCCGAAGGAAAGGGGCAAAGTTGAGGGATTTTCTCTATCTCAAATACCGAAATTTTACTGATTTAAAATTTGAGAAAATTTTTGCATAATTTACACTCGAAACAAAATAATTAAAATAGGCAGTTCAAGCAGGACAAAAACATCATTCCTTTTTTTGGACTTTTTCAAACAACCTTTTGCTCACAATTTGATCTACAGAACACAAATCTATTGAATCACTTTGTATATCGGTATAGTTCCAGTCCTTGAAATCATCATATTCAAATCGATGCATAACCTATGATTCAAACTGATTATCGCTGAACATCCTTTCTATGGGTTCACAAATCTATTGAATCACTTTGTATATCGGTATAGTTCCAGTCCTTGAAATCATCATATTCAAATCGATGCATAACCTATCATTCAAACTGTTTATCGCTGAACATCTTTTCTATGGGTTCACAAATCTATTGTATCTATTCTCGATATTTAATCCTAACAGGCTTCTTAACAGGTCACTGTAGACTTAGGGAACACCTGAGGACGCTGAGACTCGAGAATGATGGAATCCGTAGATTCTTTGAAGAAGTAGAAACGCCTCACAACTTCCTAAGAGACAGCGATGCAGCAATTTGAGCAGCAAATTTTGGAAAATACAGGATAATGGCGGAAGGCTTCGCTGCCTTGGATCCCCTCCTAATGCTGGACTTCCTGAAACGTCTGGAATTGATGAGGAAGCTCATATTGGAAGAAATAATGAGCATATAACGGAGGCTCACTTGACCACTAAGGGTCGAAGCGCTCAAGAACCCCTTCAGAAAAAAAAATCTCGATAATAAAATAACTAACGAACTAATCCATTTTTGGACCCGCCTAGAGACATAGGGAGGTAAAAAGAGCCCTCCACTTCGATCTTGCGTGGCATCAATGACCTCCTCCCACGCCATGTCTGAGTCCCTCAGCTCTGCTTCGAAGGAACACGGTCAAAGAGTGTATATTTGATGGGAGAAAAACAGCAATATTTAATTGGTAAAGATTTCACCTCCCTGGGGAGTCTGAATATATGCAGTTACATATTTTCTTTTTACCTGCGTAGAGCCGTGTAGTCATCACCCGGGTAACATTGCCAGCAAGTTCTTAATTCAAAAGACGACTAGTGGGAAACGAAAATTTATCGGCAGAAATTTATCAGAACAGAAAATTTATCACCAAGACGGTCGTAAGCCCGTAGTGGTTTATTCCATTTAAAAATCGAACATCAGTAATGAATTGTTAGAGTCATTAGTTGTTACATATTCGTGAAAAATTATCAAACTATGAAGATTTATTGCTCAGATTAAGACAGACCTAACACGCAAATGTGTACCTAATACACATCAAATAAATAGGCCGACATTTGATATCAAGTTCCAAAATGTCTCGTCAGCTACTACTATAAGTGGACGCCATAGACATTCCTGTTGAAAAACACCGAAAACAAAGATTCATTTGTTTGGTTAAAAAAAAATAGAGTTAGCCCAAATAGGGAAGTTTTGTTTTTATATTCAACTAGCTTTCCCGACAGACGATGTCCCCCGCTTTAACTGAATGTTGAAATTCTTCAAACACATTATTTTCAACTTTGTAATAACTTTGAATATTGAATTCGAATTTTTTCAATGAAAAAATAATTATTTTCACCAGTATAATTCCGAGCGATGCATGTGCGATGCAGGTACATAACTGGATTCCAACCTATGCCCAAGTGATAGCCAAAGTCGAGGGGATCTGGGCCCTATTTTCGAATGTCGATTGATGGGTTTTTTATATATTCTTTTATGACTTTCGTATGTTTTCTTTATGAAGTTAACTCTATTAGAAATCCCATCGATAGACATTTGAGAATAGGGTCCCTGACTGGAAAGAAGAAACACAACATATGAAAGACTTTCAGAAGTAGAAACACAACATGGTAGACTTTATTTATTTATTTATTTTGACAAAACACATTACAGAGGACAACTATACATTAAAAGTAGAAACAATATAAATTGATGGCCTAAAACTAAGTTGACCTCCATCGAGATATTGTGTCACTTGTTACATAGTGTATATTATTGATTTAAACAGGTACAACATGTTCAAGAGAGAGAAAAATATCAAAAGGAAAACTCTTAGTATAAGTGAAATATGAAAACAGCTAAATATAAACTCAAACACAAATGGAGAGTGTAAGAAGAAGGAAAGGAAAAGAAGGGGGGAAGGGGTGTGGAAAAAATAATCAACAAGCTATCGCGAGTTAGTAGAATTGCTTAAAAGAGCTCTGGAAGACATGATGTGGACTGCCACGTACATCAAGAGAACACTGCACTTTACTTTAGGAACACTTTAAGAAGTGGAAATACAACATGATAGCTTTAACTTTAAACATACCAAAAATATGATTCATATCACAAGTTAAACACGCAAAAGAACAAAACCATTTTTATTTGGTATATACCTACATCTTAAAGACATAAATCTCCGTCTGGGAAATACGATAATAGCAGCATGCAAACAGATAACGAAATCTTCGGCGAAAAAAATGATATTCAACAAACACAGTGATGTCGGTATATTTGCAATACAATATTATGGAGAGCCCGACAGTTCTTCGTGGAATTGTGATTTTTAACGGATCTACGTACGTCAGCGTTTGCATGAATCGGATATTTTGCATTTTAAACGTTCGTTATAGATGCAGTTGAATAACATCAATAGTAGATAGATGTAATGGAAACGCCATTTTGCAGATTTTCATTCATCGCATCAACTTTCCATAAAAAAGATATCAACTGAAAACGAAATCAACGAATCAAGGACAGCGTGATTAAAAAAGCTGTTGATATCGAAACTCCAGCCAGTAGACCAGGCAGACCACCCTCCACATCAAGAGAGACCTTAAGAAAAGCAAATTTGAACCAGAGCTGTCGTTTGACAGAGAGTCTTATGCGGTGTTCAGACGAGGCGAATATCGCCAGGACACTAAAATATCGCCAGCCAATTGAACCGTTTGAACAGATTGTCGATAAATCTGAAGCGATAAAAATGGTTAAGCGATATCGCCTCAAGTTGAACGCCTTTCAACTTTTGTATCTGGTGGAACGATTCACGCATGCGCAGATATGCGCGGCGTCCGTATGTTCTGTTTCTTGACAGTTGACAGCACTGTTCTAAATTTATTTCTCCTTAGAATCCAACTCCGCACCCAATATCTGCCTTTTTTTTTTCATTTTTCCTCAATTACGAGTCTCCTTATATCGTCTAAAACAATATTTTCAACTAACCCAATTACTCCGCGACTTCTACCTCGACGTCCGCCATTTTTTAAATTATCAGCGCACCTGACAGATTGAATGTATGTCGGTGGACTCGTGTGAACACATCAGACGATCAATGGGCGACGGAGCGATATTTTTTTTATGCAAGCGAAATCGTCTGGCCTTATATCGCCCCGTGTGAACACCGCAATAGCAAAGAAGAAATAGGAGAGCCGACCCCAAATAATGTTGCAAAAGCGATGGCGAAGAAGAATAAATCAGTTTGAATCTTAAAAAGGCTAAAAGGATGCTTCTTTAAGTTTTAAACTATTCTGTAATTTGCAAATAATCCAGTTGTTTGGTTAGTTATACTCCCACATAGAGTTTTGGTTAGTCATTCTCTGTTTTCACGGGGATACGGTACTGCTATAAAAAACGGTGAATGTGTAAATGTAGAAGACTGTCTATGTGGTTACCGTAGTAACATAAAACATTGTCGCATTATTTCAAAGATAGCCGTATTGCCAGAGTACCTATACATCACTCCCTGGGAACCCAGCACATTATGCAATGTGGTAACTAGGTAACCACAAAGACAATGTTCTAATCTGATACATTCACCGCTGTTTATATAGCAGTACCGTATTCCTAGGAAAACAGACCATAGTCATAGTCTCTGCAAGAGTGGGACTAATTTCATATTTTGAACTCAAACGAAAATTTAACAAGGATGAGTTAATATTGTATACATTATGTAGGTGTAATGAATTTTCATAGCTTCAAAGTTCAGCTTCTCCGAGCAATTTTTAGCATGTCATGCAGGTTCGTGTCCGGTCGGTGTGATTTTTTTTAACCATCAGTGGCAATCACAATTATATATTTTTTTTATTTGTTTGATAATTTTGTAACGCAATCGCGAGGATAAAATCCAACCTAAATGTAATTTGATTTGACATTGATTTTCAAAAGTGAATGACAGCAAAGGTCTTCTTGCGGTAACACACAGACAGACAATATCAAAATATTATTATGTTATTTGATTACCAAATTAGTCATGCAACTGAATAACAATAATATAAAAATTAGTAATAAGTTAAATAAAAACGTAAAATTTTATTAATATATGTAATCGTTTAAAATATGTATTTTGTGTATCTTGAGCTGTAATATCTTACTCAAGGTAATTTTATAATAACCAGACTTGTTAAGTACTACGAAATTAGTTTTTTTTATTAAATCACTAGCTTTCCCGACAGACGTTGTCGTCTAGTCCTTACTATGCATATTGATTTCGAATTAGCAATTTAACAAAATTACGTTTAAAATAGCTTTGAATTTAAAAAAATATTTCTAAAAGCTTGAAAGAAATTCTATCAAAAATATGCGTACCAATGTTTTAAAACTCAATGGTTGTTAAAAATTGTGTTGTTATGAATTTTTCCACAGATGGCGTTGTTGTAAGTATACTAACTTTAATATTATATTTTACTAGCTTTCCCGAATTAACCCGACTTTATTTTATCAATCAATTCTCCCTTTTACACCCCACTCAGGAGCATAGGAAGGCAACAAGAGCTCTCCATTGCACTCGATCTTGCGTAAGATACTCACACCTTTGTATAAAATAGTATAATAATATAAGAACAGCAGTAGCATACGGTCGTAAACCCGTAGTGATTGCACAATAAGGATGTAATGCCAATAATTTTGTACCTAAAAAACGTGAGAATTAGGCCTAGAAAGCGATGCACGAATCCATAAATATTTGGAACTTGGAAAGTTACTTTTTTTACCTGTTTCACAAGCACCTTGACTTCTTTATCAATGATCCAATAATGTAAATAAAACATTCTCAACACCTGAATCGCCCGTATATTGTTCGACTGGACAACAAAACACCGCAATCACACCAACAGACACCGTTTGTACGGCAATTGCAGTCAATTAAACCACACTGGTTGATAATACACCATTAATTGCCTGGCAATGTCAAGTGTGCCATCAAAACTGACCTAGACACAAAACTCTTAAGAAAATACACTACAATACATACATCAATGAAGGTTTAATTTTTTCCCTTCACGGCGCCGTTTCCCTTAAGGGGTAGGCAGACAGAACGTACCTCCGCCCTGTTCTTTCCGAGCACAATATACTTCTTTCGACATTAATAACTAAGTAGGTATACACGTTCAATATCTGTTGCAAACATCACATTTGTATGAGTGCTATTTCAATGTTAGTATGTGTACCATTAGGGTTTATACCTTCATCGATCATGATGGCTGATTTAGTTGTGATCACCTTTACGTATACAACGTTCACCATTTAAGTACACTGATTCGAATATTTTTCCCATTGCCACGCTGGGGATTCGAACCACGGCCACTCCGATGATGTCCGATTGTATGCCGTCGCTAGCACTGGGCTGCAAGCGGCTCGGCAGGAATCGAGAGAAACCAGGTAGAAATGTCTCCCTTGTGACCATCTGCTACATGTACTGATTTTAGAGAGAAATTTTCCAAAGCAACCATCATTCTATGTGGTCTAAAAAGTTGATAGCATGCGCTAATATTGTGATTTATAATTAATTCTCTCCTATTTCTTTCGCTTCTGACTTGGCATTCTTTAAGGACGAAATTGATGTGTTGGATCCCACACATTTTTACATCTTCCCTTTCATCCATATTAATTCCTTTGTAATCCTGCTTGCATCTATTCTTTCGACACGTTATAACCATCTCAACTTACTAAAACTCATCTATCATATTCCTTCCTTATATATTCTCTATATTCTCATTTTCCTTATATTCTCATATGCTTCGTAGAGCTCTAACCTTTCCCGCATTAACACAACACTTATAAACATTTATTCTCTATGAAGATTGCAATCACTTTTGAATTGCAGGAAAGTTGGATTTTCTACGGTGCTTTCAGACTTAAATCGACGTTACAAATGATTTGTATTTCTATGAAATAATATAATATTATCCACTTTGTCATAAAAGTAGATGGCAACCCAGAAAATTGTGGCGAATATCTTTATTGGACCAAACTCTTATTACTTAATTCGTAGCGCCATCTATTTACAAAGGTTATCAATGTTAAGTGGCTGAAAATACGGAAGTCACAACAACACAATTTTTTGTACTTTAATGAATTTCAGGAGTACAAAAATTTTACATGAAAATAATTAGTAAATAACTGGCTTATTTCTCAACCGGAAACACACACATAAACCTACATAAAAAGGTTAGAATGTCAAAATTTATACGTGAAGAAAAAAAACCAAATCTGTGACTAAAGATGGGAGATTGTCCGAAAATGTTCTAACCAAAACAAAAAAATAAACTCGATAGAAACTGCTGCTGCCAAATCAGATAAACTCTATTGAAAACCTGCGGAAATTCAGATGACTTAGTAATATAAAACACTGTTCACCAATTGAAACCACCGAATAGTTAATTTAGCGTTTTATTTCCGTTATCTCTGTCTATGTCACCTTGACCTGTGTCTTGCATATTTACATAGATATTCGGTCGGAATATGATATGCCTATTACGGAATAGCTAGTCCATACATTATGTAAAAACATTATCTATTCTAAAAACCGACCACTGAGTGTAATTAATTCAGTGGTTTAGCAACAACAGATTTAATAGAAACACAATACAAAACAATAAATAAATTTAAATACAAAAAAAAATAAGCATTCAAAATAATACAAAGTTGTACCGGTTCTTATTATTATCATACATTGCAAGCTATCGCCATCGGTATCTTAGCCATTTATGTATAAGAAGGGAAAAAATATATATTTCATTCTCAAAGGGAAAACGCAAGACAGAGGAGTAGTCCCGGAATAAAACAAGGTTTTCGGATAATGCGAGCTAGTAACCAGATGCAAAAACATGACGTGATGAATATTTGTAATTTCAGGAAGACCACCAGTTTTCAAACGAGAAGAGCCGACCCAAAGATAAAGACAGGATAAAGAACAGAGATAGGATAACAAACTAAAGATAGGATCCTCCGTTCGTCTGTCAACAAGGACTGTCTTCAAGGAGATCAAAGAAATAAAAATGATAAGGCGAAAAGGGGGTTGCAGGGAGGATAATCCAGTACAGTCTAGTTCAATTGTACCAGAGCTGCAGAATAAGTTTGCGTTTTCGTGGAGAAAAATAATATATTATCGAATCGATTAATTTTGGTATGAAGCCTTAGAACTAGTAGACAAATATAATTTATTTTAATGAGCACCACTCATGTGTGCTTAAACTTTATTCTAGGTAGAGCTTATTGGTCAGGAACAAAATCCCACGTTCATTCAATTCACCCTCAAACAAGTTTTCAGAAATTTTCATCGTACAAGAATAATGCCACGAAGCGAAGCACACATTTACATCAATATAAAACTACGTGTGTCTTGAAATGGGTCGGGCATATTGACTAGTTGCATGTAAACATGAGATCCAACTGTCGATGGCCTGAGTCGGTATGTTTATTGTATGAAACAATGTCGTCAATAAATTAAATTCTTACAAAAATTATTAAGAAAAGTTTGAGATGTACTGCTATAATGTGTATATTTTTTATAGAAAATTAAATTATCTAGTAGTTGATGTGTCTTGGCGTTTTTCGATATTTTTATTAAATTCTGAAATATAGGCACTGAAACTCGTAAATTTGTCATAAAAAAATTATTTTTCTTTATAAAAAAAGTTTGAGAAATCCTGGAACTTTTCATTAAATTTAATTTGAGATATTGTATTTTTCTATATCATTACACATTTTTAGGGTTCTAGCTTTTATAGTTTTTGAGATATATGAAAAAATTAAGTAAAAATTCAAAGGTTGATTACCCCTGACTGAAAGAAAATTTCAAAATTCTGAGTACACAAGTTTTGTAGCCTTAAAGTATTCAATATTTTCTGAAATTTTAGGATCTGTGCATCAAGCGAATCAAAAGTTATAAGGGGGGACGGACACACACACACACAGACAGACACACACACAGACACACTAAATGTTCTCCTCCGAATCCTGAGTAAATCCATATATGGAACATATATTATGCTGCAATGCTGCAAAGCCTCTAAGTTGGTGTTTTTTGTCGTCAAAGTTTGAAAAACCGTTTAAAATCTAGACCTGGCCATACAAATCTCACGTATCTTGGCTTGATACTGCCTATCTGTCTCGAGAAATAATTTCTCTTCAACAAATCGACAGTTGGAATAGTCATTTAGATAATATGCAAAGTGTCCTCTTCCCCCAGCTAGACAACTATGGTATGGACGAGGACGCATCACCTCGATGTGACTAAATTTCCATAACAGTAAACGGGAGTAGAGCCTGAAGAAAGCCAATACCAACCAATAGCTCGGTATGAAGGCACACCAAGTAATTGTCCAGACCCATCCCATAAACTTGTAAGGGGAAAGGGTATATCCAGTAGTGGACGTAAACAGACTCCTGAAAAAGAAGCACTGATGCATTTTCAACAAAATAAAACAGGTACGTTTTTGTTTACCAAAAATATGAAACCAAAGATTATATAACGTCCACTGATGTTACCTTGCTCACGTTATACGTTCACTAGGCTGAAGAAAACCAAGATGAAGGTCGTACTCCGAGTGATAAAAATAAACGCGGGATAGAAATCAGATCACGAATGATACAGACTAATGATGGCTACGTTTAAAGATCAGCCCGAAAATATTGGTGCAATATTTAAAAACGTAAATCATTGGAATCATGATGCAAAAAGTGAAAATGAATACAATTAGAATGTTCAAAATCATGAACAATTGATTGAAAAAAGAAACTTTTTGGGTGAACTATTGAATATAATAATAATAAACTCTTTATTGGCATGAATATACAATAATAACAAACCAAAATTGGCGGGTTTATTGCCTGGGGCAATTTTTTCCAACCAACCTATATGTCATTCTTTATGGAATACCACAGGGTTCAAACATTGATCGATGAATTTTTTTTACTAATATAAAGAATATGTTTTTCGCAAATAACTTTTATGATGATGAAGAAGGTAATGATAAATATTAGAAAAAAATCAAAAGATACAAGGATTTTATTAGATCATGCAAGAACATTATTTTAAGAAACTGAAGCAAATCAAACTGCATAAACGCATTTATCCCAAAACATTAAAAATACTGAAAGATCAACAAACTTTTTAAATACATGTACATATTTTTTCTACAATAATATAAATGGCCTTTACAAATAGATTCAAAAAATCTTGGGAATAAAAAGAAGGAATGAAAAACACAATAAAAGGAAATTCTCATCAAAAGACAACAAAAACTTTTGGGTTAAGTAGAATCCGACGTACGTTCCAGTACAAACATGTAAGGCAAGCGGTGGTAATACGTAATATGCTTCATCCGGCAATTGCAGCAATTGCTCAACGGCGAGTCCTGCAACGGGAAGTTACGAAGCATATCAGGAGAGTGTAGGTAGGTAAGTCATATTATAATCACTGTTATGATTATTGCCATCGCGATCGCATATTAAGTTGTGTGGATCAAATTGATAATAACAAAAACATTTGCGACATTGCAAACAATATCACCGAGTACCTTGAATCGCACAGACTATCAAATTAAACTAATAGATATATTTCATTACTGGCGTACCACAGGGATCAGCTATTAGACTCAATAATTTCAATGCGATTAAAACTATCTTTTGTAACCTGTTTCTTCCGCCTATTTACAGTCCGCTCGGATACCCTCAAGGATATTTTAAGATCCCGAATATTAAAAGGGGTATTCAATCAATCCGTTAATGGACTACAGATGACGGAGAGAATAGGAAACTCGACGTAGCTTAACCGCAATAATAGACAAAAGCCTTATTTCGTCATTTTTAATTAACGTCAGAAGATTTCCAAGAATTACCTACATCATCACGGCGGTTGTTCTTATTTGCCGCTAATAGTGTAACACCTGGGTTTTATTCTAATATTGATTATGTAAAGATGAACTTTGAATAATTGCGAAAAAAATACTATATAGGAGTATTCTTGTTTTACAAGATGCCGAGTTATTATAGCATTTTTTTACCGCATATTACAAGTAGATATCAGGTTTTATACCTACAAGGCAATTACAGAAAAACGTGAGTAACCTAGAGATTTTTTTTCCTTTAGATCTGAAGAAAGTGCTGTTCAGCACTTTCTTTGATTCTTTGTCAGTAGTCTTAGAAGTCTGCTTCCTTTTTGATTCTCTATCATGGTCGCTTTAGCTATTCTTAAAGGGTCCAGCTTTTGGACACGAGTCCACCAAAAACGTCTTCATTATCTGCTCAATGAAATCAGAGGACTTGCGTTTTAACATTAATATAGCAACACTTTCAAAACAGTTAAGAGATGAAACATGAACACTATTGACATCTAAATTATGGAACCATCACTCAAAGGTCCAGGACACTGACTAACCTTCGTTTAAAGATGTTGCAGCATCAATAATTATTAACAGCCCGTAATTCTTCTAGTCAATCATGTTAGGGATAAGTAAGTCATACGTAATTAGGTAAACAATGACGCTGACTTGCATAGACCATGAGAAATAATGCAATTTGTAAATTAATAACGACACTATCATTGTCACGCGATGGTTACTCTATAGAAAAACGTAGTGATATAATAATCGGGCAACGTTTGCGCACACGTGTTACGCCTATGCAGGAGAAGATTTGCATTCATTATTACAGATCTATCGAGTAGTTTTAACGCTATTAAATGATGAATTAAATGATCTATAAAGAATATTAGTTGATTCCCAGCCAGGTCTACACCCAGTGTTTAGGCACTTTAGGAGCTCAAATACCTAACCAAAATTGTTTTACAACTCTCAAATTATGACTCAATCAAATATCCCTTTACACCTCACTCAGAGGCATGGGGAGGTAAAAAGAGTTCACCATTGCGCTCGATCTTGCGCAATGTTTATGACCTCCTCCCACACCATGTCCAAATCCATCAACTAGGTATGCTTTAAAGGAGCGGAATACGCTATGAGAGGGTCTTCCTCGTCTCCGGAACCAGAAGGAAAGAAGAATAACGCTCTCCTTGACCAACTGTCATTCGGCAACCTAAGCCCATGTCCCAGCCAAGTCCTTCCCTCTCCATAATGGTAGAAGTGATAGGCCTACGCTGGGTGCGAAGCGCACGCCGGTGTATAGTGTCATTCAGAATTCTCTTAGGCACTTCGTTTCGAAAGCAGTCACTTTTTGTGCCTATAGGTTTTGGTCAGGTGCCAGGACTTACACCCATACAGGAGAATGGGAAAACTGTTTACATTTCGTGTCGATACTAAACGCCGACTCTATCCAAATTTTTTTTTTTTATAAAAATGAATCTGTGCTCACTCAAAGTGAACACAAATACACTCCTTGACTCTTTCACAGTAAGATACCGAAAGCTTGTGTCGTGAAAGAGGAAGATGGTCGGCACCTGGGATCGAACCACGACGTCCGCAGTACGAAAGCCGACGTTGTAACCGCTGGGTCACCAACCACTTCAATTTTGGTCATTTTGTATTATTATGACAATAGTAAAACATTTATACCAGAATGGGCGCAGTGAAGTACCTATGTAATTAATTAAAATTCAAACATGTCTCATTATGTTAATAACAATTAATTATTTTTCATTCGATGCAATTAATACATTTATAATCATCGTGATATTACAATAGGATTCGATTTCAAGTTCAATGATGTAACACGCGCCTATAATACAAAATAATATAAAAACACTAGCTGGCATTTGACACGTTGCATCCACTATAAAAATACATTTATTGTAATCTAATAATATGAGTGAAACGTGTAAATGACATGTTGCGTTTGATGGTTGCCCACGGTAGGTACTATTCAAGCGCCACCACAACTATATCCTCGACCATTCCCCTCACCCTCATGTTTCTAACTCTATATCTAAGCATCATCCCGGCTATGCTCCTGCGATTTTTCACTTTTGAAACTATCAGCGCATTTTTGGTCGCATTCGTATCAACCCAGGACTCAGTTCCTCTATTCCGAATAATACCACATTATGCTCACTAACTTAAGTGAGAAGCTCACGGTAATAGGGGTACTGCACGTTACAATAAACGTAAATTTATATTAAAAAGCTTTAAGCTTTTTCCATACAGGTACAGAATAGTGATACCGAATGCAATTTTTTTTTTGTAATTATCCTGTTTCCGAGATAAGCGCGTCGTAATACGCAAATTTACAGCTTTGTATGTTAAGTTATGTGCGATGTGGATTACAATGGAAATTGATTTAACCCGCGTGTATGTGCGTTTGATGCGTGTGTGTTGCCCATTCTCCTGTATGGGTGTGAGTCCTGGCACCTGACTGTGGCCCAGGCACAAAAAGTATCTGCATTCGAAACGAAGTGCCTCAGGAGAATTTTGGGTATAAGATGGTACCACCGCATCACGAACGACGCTATACGACGGCGCACCCAGCGTGAGCCCATCACCCCCTATTATGTGGAGGAGATGGACTTGGCTGGGACATGTGTTAAGGATGCCGAATGACGGTTGGCCGAGGAGAGCGCTGTTCTTCCTCCCATCAGGGTCCCGAGGACGAGGAAGACCCTCTCATAATGTGTTCCGCTCCTTCGAAGCAGAGCTGAGGAATCTGGACATGGTGTGGGAGGAGGTCATTAACGTTTCGCAAGATCGAGCGCAATGGAGAGCTCTTGTTGCCTCCCTATGCCCCTAAGTGGGGTCTAAAGGGAGTTTGGATTGGATTGGTATGTGCGGAAAGGCCTAAGTGCGCACGTGTGAACTTCGCATGATAAATTTGTTGATTCAATGACAGATGTCTGATAAATCGTTGAATCAATACACAACCATTGTCACCTATGAGCTAATTACCATCGCCAATAAATCTCTGAGGTATTTCGCACCAATGCAAAACTCTGTTTGGGTACATCGTAATTCTTGTTTGCGTAGGAAGAAAGATTGCAGTGAGACACCGGCCTTGAATTGTTTCTCTTTTTTATTTTCCGAATATATTACCAGCTCTCCCGACTGACGTTGTCTTTGTAGTCCTAACTATAAATATTGAATTTAAATTTGTATATTGTTACCTTTTAAGCAATGTAATTCCGACCGATGCATCTGTTAAACCTATTTTGTATCCGCATTCTGTCGTTCACACCAGCTACCAAACAACCGACAGTTTCTGTCAAATGCCAATAAGACAAACACTTACAACAGTACTCTTAGGTAGATAATTTGAAGCCATTAGTACAAAAAATAACTGACCAACAGTGTACCTACATATTTGTTAACCATCTTAATCATAATATGATAGCATTATTTTGATAATAATATTAAATTACGCAACAGCAATTTTTTTTCTTGTAATTTTGAAGATTAGCGCGATGTAAACACAATTATTTATCTAAATAAAACAATGATTATTATTAAGAGTGACCATTTTGATTCCTTATACCTACACTTAAGGAACGGGTTTACTTAGGAACATATAGAGGCAACAAAAGCCCTCTCTTCACTATTCGGTTCCAAGAAATGTGAATTATCAATCGATTGAAACCCAACTTGATGGCATATAGAGGCAACAAGACCCTTCCATTGCGTTCGATCTTGCGCAATGTTTATGACCTCCTCTAACAAAATGTCCAAATTCTACTTCGAAGGATAAGTAATACATAAAAAATAGCTTTTATATAGATAGGTACATACTTTTATATAGGTAGGTTTGTAACTTTCTGAAAGGCAGTTTCATAACTCAATTCTTTACTATGATTCAGCAGGAGACGATGACGTATGCGGAACATTTGCTCTCAAATGACGCGAAAGAAGTTTGTCTGTATTGGAATGAATGGAAGTCCGTACTTTCTGTCTACCCTCTCCGGGATATGGCAAAAAATATGTGCTTTTTATAGACCCCTAAAATTTCAGCAGCCGATAGGAATCTTTCAGTGAAAAGTAAATGTATAATGAACTCGTTGGCTTGATAAACCAAGGTTCAACTTGGAATTAATTCGAAGTACGCAATATAATAAGGCGAGTGTTTCAATGTCAAGTTTGAGCTCTTACATAGAAGCCGCAGCAGTTGGTAATTGAGACGACCCATTAGGATTACGTAACATGGATAGATAATATACAAATCTCAATGATTTGATTACAATCAAATAAATCAGTCGGGCCTTGCATTGGAGTGTCTCATAGACCTTGCAGCGCCTAATATCAACTCATCCGGTAATTTTTTTAACGACTTCTTCGGTACATGCGGCCGTCTTGTGGCTGAATAGGATGAACGCGAAACACTTCCCGACTTTTAGAACATCAGACGGAATGATCGCACCGAGCTAACGGGACGTAAGGTTAGATAAAGATCCTTATAAAAAATCTAAGAAACAACAAACATTTAATTTGCCATGTAATGGCCAGAATTATTCACTAGACAATAATAATAATTATTCTGTCTCGATTATGCAACAGGTCCTTCGGAGGATCAACCCCTTCTTTCATTTGGTTCATGAAACAATCCACGAAAACATGTGCCGCGCATATATGTGCCATTCTTCATTATATTTTATCATCTACTGATTTATATCAGTTTATTTTATAAATGATATTATTTTGCTGATACAAGCTTAATAAATATGGGTCTGGTAAAAAGTGTAGGTCAGTCTGTCGATGAAATGGGAGAAAAATCACCACCGCATGCGCCTCTTTTTCCTTCTTCTTCTTCTTCAGCCCGTCTCCGTCCATTGCTGAACATAGGCCTCCCCCCTCTCCTTCCAATCATTCCTGTCCTCAGCCTCTCTCATCCATGTTTGGCCTGCAACCTTTGCGATGTCGTCCGCCCATCTGGCCTGGGGTCTGCCGACATTTCTTCTGCCTTGTAGGCTGCCACTCCACTACTCTTTTGGTCCATCTGTCGTCCGGGCATCTGGCCACATGGCCCGCCCATCCCCACTTCAGGGTGGCAACTCTCTCCACCACATCAACAACCTTGGTCTTCTCTCGTATCCATGTGTTTGTTCTCCTGTCTCTTAAAGAAATACCCAACATCTTCCTCTCCATGGCTCTTTGTGTTACTGCCAGTTTGTGTATTATCCTATTGGTCAGTACAGTTGTTTCCATACCATATGTTAGAACTGGGGGAACACAAGCATCAAAAAGTTTTTTCTTGTGTGGATGTGAGTATTTCGGAGACTTCAGGATATCTGAGAGATTGCCAAACGCCGCCCAGGCGAGACCACGTCTTCTTTCTATCTCTGCCTCTTGATTTTCCTTGCCTAACTTTATCTTGTGGCCTAGGTACACATAACTATCAACCTTTTCAATAAGTTTGTCATCCAGTTTGATATCGTGTTGTCGGGCTGAGTTGCTCATGTATTTGGTTTTGGCTTTATTCATTTTTAGGCCAATCTTTTGTGCCGCTTTATCCAGCTCGTTGAGCATGTAATGCATCTTTTTCCTTATTTATTTCAAATTACGGCGTTAGCCATTTACATGTTTTAATACAATTATTATTAATTCATTTAACAAGAATAATGCTTCAGTACAATAGATATCAGGAGTGTATCAGGAGGATTATATATATATTTTTTTTCATTTTATGACAAAAGAGGATGTCAATCTTCATACGTTTTTTTACCCATCATGCCGTGTCCCGTGAGAGGTAGGCTGAAAGAACAGACCTCCACTCTTTTCTATCTAAGCACGCTTCTTTCGCTTCTTCCATCGACATACCATTTCTCATACAACCTCTCCTATTTTTTTTTAATCAATCTGTGCTCACTCAAAGTGAACACAAATACACTCTTTGACTCTTTCACAGTAAACTACTTTAAGCTTGTGTCGTGATAGAGGAGGATGATCGGCACCTGGGATCGAACCCACGACCTCCGATACGAAACAGCACGAAAGCCGGCGTTGTAACCGCTAGTCCAACCACTTTAATTTCTCTTACTTCTGATCTTCTGTTCTTCCTTGAGGACGGAATCAATGTGTTCGACCCACGACATTCTCGCTCGGCCACGCTTTCTTACACTCTTCCTTTCATCGTTATAAATTCTCTGTGTCATTCTGTTTGCATCCATTTTTTCCGAATGCCGAAACCATTTCAACTTATTGAATTAACTATTGGCCTTCATCTTGATCACAATACTTCCATACTACATTCATTCCTAATATTCTAATTCCTTTCCATATCCCACAAATCATTATTGTACTACACATTGAATTGATTTTTTTTTTAATAAAATGAATCTGTGCTCACTCAAAGTGAACACAAATACATTCCTTGACTCTTTCACAGTAAGCTACTTAAAGCTTGTGTCGTGAAAGAGGAAGATGGTCGGCACCTGGGATCGAACCACGACGTCCGCAGTACGAAAGCCGACGTTGTAACCGCTGGGTCACCAACCAATTAAAATGGTTATTTATTTTTCAAATACAATTATTGACGTTTTGTATATACAAGGTGTCTGGTATTTGTATTTAATCCACGTCAGCCCGAAAGGGAATGCGTTCTTGTGAAGGCATTTAGAGAGGGTGCGTGGCTTGCAGACAGCGTAATGCGCTCGGAGCAAGCGTTGGGATAACGTCAGGGTCAATGCTAATAGCATGTAGCGTACGTAACTGTAAAGTGCTTTGTGTGGGAAGCCAGCTCAAGTACCGACACACACAATCCAGCTGTGATACGCGCGTTATGCAAGGACAGTGGTTCTAGTACGAGTTTTATCGAAAGCTAATTGCACGCAAATAAGCGCTTATTAGCTTTCAAATAGTGTTCTTAAATCAAATGATCGAATCATACGATCATTTTAGTATGATAATTTTTCGAAACTCTTTCGATGATCGTTTCGATATTCGATCAACGAAAACTTATACTAGGGCTACCGCTACAGATTCTATTATTCGAATAACCCTTACAAAAGAATTAGCGACAAAACCTGTGACAGGCATATAAAAGGTCCTTGATTATTAAAATATTCTATCAATTAGTTATTATCTTCCCTTAAGAAGGGGTCTCACTCAATTTTTAATTGCCACCTCAAGGTGGTCTCAAGAACTGCTGATTTGACATTCTTACCTAGTAAAAGTGTTGTCATACTTCTTCGATATGATATTTCCCGCGTATATATTTTATTATGAATTGTCATATCTATCGCCTTATTGACGATACCAGCATTTTAACTGTTTTTAATTTTTAACTAGCTGACCCGACAGGCGTTGTCCTGTGATCTAAGTATGAGTATTGAATTAAAATTTAAAATAATAATAAAAATTACTTTTAACCAATATCATTCCGACCGATTCATCTGTTTTAAACTACATATTTTCCATCCGAATTCTGTCAATCATCACACCAACTATTAAACGACAATTTGATATCAAAATTAAATTTATTCACTTTTCGCGTTTTGCTTTATAAAACATGCGCTTCAATGTTAACAAATTAGAAAAAAAGCTTAAAAATATCCATCTAAATACTGCGTGCCAATATTTTTAATGTCAATGGTTGTCAGGTAAATAAAAATTGTGTTTCTATAGATTTTTTTACAGATGGCGTTGTTGTGTCGAAATTCGCTCCATACTCAGTTTGATACTAGGTATATTTTATATTATTTCCTATCCATTTTTCAATGTTTTATTTGTCATTCTATTATCCGGAGCGGAGAAGAATCCGATAAACCAAAAATGATCAAAATCTGTTCAGCCGATGTCGAGTTATAAGTGTTCGCACTAACCCGACTTTCCTTTAAGTATATATTCTGTAGATTAATCAAATTTTTATGTTTTATAGATTTAAATTTGAATTTTGATCTGTATTATATTCTAACAAAAACACTTTCTTCGCTTCTTCAATTAATCACATACTATGCATTCATCGTCAATCCTTGTTTTCTACTGCATTCATACTTCATTCGTCTTTTTACCCATATCTACATTTCACATTCATACATCATTTAAGGTATTAGGATTGTATTATGAATAATTAATTTTTGAACATATTGGGACTTTTCTAAAGGTCACCGTCCACCATGATGTTTCAAACCACTTTTCTTCCCTCAATGATTTCTATATCACATTTTCCATCCCTATTAAATGAACTATGTACCTCAATACAATAGCACAATGAACACTTTTTTATGAAGACATAAACATTTGATTAAACCAGTGCAATTTAATATTCACTGTAAGATGATATTTGAGTGCGCTTAGTAACAAAACGCTCAGATCCGTTGTCCCGAAACTTGTAGTGAGATCATTTCCATTTTTACACAGGATATATTTTTGCATCTATAATATTCCAGAATGTTTATCTGTCAGTAACGTTAAACTCCACGTACCTGCATTATTTATAAGGGTTTAACCCAATCTTCGCTACTGCCCCAGCATATGGGACACTATAAGCCGTGGCGCGTACGCGGCCGTCCCACCAAGTGGGGCGGTTCGTATTACACGGCGATACTGTAGGTACTAAGGACCTCACGGCTGTGATATTTCGTAAGTGTGTTCCCAAAATGGTACTGCCAATGACATCTGTCGATATTTTTCAATATTTCTGTTAGTTCCTTAGAAATTTTCAATATTCAAATCTGGGTCGATCTCATAAAGCTTCGATGAAATTTCAAATAGTGGCGGGTCCTACTGAGTACATGCGCGTTCAACAGCTAATTGCGTCATCGCACAGTTTGATACAAACCCGTGCGCCAACTCGCTGTTTTTCTCTAAATTCGCGATATTCGGAAAGTTTTGTTTTATTCAAAAATTATATATTTTATAATATTTTTTTTTACTATATAACATAATATATTTTGATCATAACTCATAGTTTAAGTGCTAAAGTACGCCAATTAGTGAATTATTTAGTGTTTTTAGTGGTGTCATTGTTTTTTATACTGTTTGTTTTTTTTTTAATTTTTTTATTCTCTAAAAATGGCTCGTAATCTGAATGAAAGTGAGATTAATGAAATGGTTTCCGTATTAGATTCGGATTATGAAATATCAGAAGACGAATCAGATCCATGTGACGTAATGGAAAATGTTGATGATAACGAAGAAATAAATTCGGAACCTACACCTGCTGAAGAGGTGTTCATTAATTTGAACAATTGGTCTTCAGGACCACACATTCCGGTTGTTCACCAGTTCGAAAATTTTTCTTCTGGCATTTCATCCAACACTTTAAACGAAAATTGTAAACCTGTCGATTTTTTTATTCATTTTCTAAATGAAGAAATAGTGTCACAAATTGTAGATGAAACCAATAAATATCACGACTTTTTCAAGTCTTCAAAAAGTTTTGGACCAAAGTCACGTATTCATGCATGGAAAAATACTAATAATTCAGAGTTTTACGTTTTCATTGCAGTGACAATGTTAATGACGAGATCTCGTCATTTGAAAGTTGAAGAATATTGGAGTACAGACATTTTTCTTTCGACTCCAATATTTGGAATGTTGATGTCAAGAGACAGATACGAACTTTTATTGCAAATGCTACATTTTAGTGACTCTGTAGTTTCTAGTAATGATAAGTTGGTTAAAATTAGGTTAATTTATGAACATACACGTAAAATTTTTAAAGAAACATTAATTCCTCACGAAAATTTGTGTATTGATGAGAGCATCATAGTTTTTAAGGGTCGGCTGATGATAAAGCAATATATACCATCTAAAAGACATAGATTTGGTATAAAATTATTTGTTTTAGTGGATGTGCTAACAGGGTATATATTAGACTTTATTATTTATTGCGGTGAAGGGACAGACGTCAGGGATGACCAAAATCTCGGAATGTCTGGCGCAGTCGTAACGACGTTACTCCAGGACTATATAGGCAAGGGTCACAACTTATGGTGCGATAATTGGTACACTAGTCCTCAGCTGTTTAAATTTCTACACGAAAATAAAACAAATGCTTGTGGAACAGTTAGGAAAACTAGAAAAACCATGCCAGTTTTTAACAAATTAAAGAAAGGAGAAACTGAAGCCAAAAGTTGTGGCCCTCTGTTGGCTTTAAAGTGGTGTGACAAGAGGGATGTACACATGCTCACCACTATCCACGATAACACCATGCAAGAAACAGGTAAAATCAATTATAAAACTAAAGAAAACATTATTAAGCCTGCTTGCATTGTGGACTATAATAAAAATATGGGAGCTGTGGACAAAACCGACATGATGCTCAGTTCTTTGTCATGCATGAGAAAAATGCTCAAGTGGTATAAGAAAGTTTTTTTCCACATGATAGATTTTTATTTATTAAATGCTCATGCATTATATACACACGTGACAAACAAAAAACAACCACTTGCAGACTTCCAGTTAATTGTAATTAAGCAAATAATCGAAATCCATGGCTCGATTACAAAATCCTCCCAGCCAACTACATCCTCAGACACGTCAACAATATCACGAATTATTTCTAAGCCAAGTGCCGACCACATGCCAGAAAAAATTCCATCTACTCCATCAATTAAAAATCCTAGAAGAAGATGTAGAGTTTGCAGTTTGAAATGTAAGAAAAAAATCAATACGCGATATTATTGTAAAAAATGTAATGTTTCGTTATGTCTGCAACCCTGTTTTAGAGTGTATCATACCTCAAAGAACATATCTTAAAAGTTTGTTTATTAAAAATAGTTATAATTGATTTGTTTAAGAGTTTGTTTATTTAAAATAAAAGTAATAATAGTGCCTGTTAACATGAGACCATAGAATAATATACATACTATACAAAAGTGCTTAGTGCAGTGATGATTGACACGGGTTTTGTGATCAGCGCACAGCTCTGCCGACAGCGGTGACACACGACACTCACTATACATACGTACGTAGATATGTATGCGGCAGTATGGCGGCACTAACTTAAAGTAAGGATTTCATAATGTTTCTTTTATTTGATAGATTTATGACAAATGGATGAGATTTGAGATTTGTTTATACAGTCAAATTGATCTCTGATATTTCTAGATTATTATGATACATAAACCATATCTTTCCATGTACAAATAAGGTCATATTTTATCGATTAATCACTACATGTCTTTTTATCCAAATTGCGTCGCGCAATATATACCTGCAGTACAATCAGCTCCGCGAACATTGGGTTAAAATTGTATTAAAAAGTAAACAGTTTGTACATATATACATTCATATGAAGTGGTTGGTAGACTAGTGGTATCAGTCGACGACTTTCGTACGCACAGCTTGTTGGAGGTCGTGGCTTCGAATCACGGTGCCGACCATTTCCACTTTCACAACACAAGCTTTGCTTTATGTGAAATATGTCGAAAGTGTATTTTTGTTCACTTTGGGTGAGCATAGATTCATTAAAAAAAAATTTGTAAGTTTCCGTGACATTTACGCTGGTAGTAGTAACATATTTTGTACGGAAACGTGTATAGGGCCCCTACAGAATACTTTTGAAAGCTCCGCAGCTTTCCGTGAGTTTCATACTTACATTAGTGAGTGAGTAAAATTCAGAATAGAGTTTTTGATAAAAAAAAAATACGCTATGAAAGATGACAGGACAAAGAAAATGGTCGTAAGTTCATTTCTTTTTCGCATTAATTTGATAAAAAACGCAATAAAGATATCTGACTAGTGTAGCAATAAGACCCGAGAATTTTGGTTAAGAAGTATCTTTTCAAAACTACCAATAAACTTTATTTTATTCGAAACGAATAAAAAACTCTAGAGCCCCCATTCATGATCACTCCAAATTTGGACCAAGTTTTTAACACTGACAATCAAGTGACGTAACCACCTGGACCACGCCCACTCCGGTTTCCCTATTGACGATCCGTTTGGAGTGATGGACGAATGGCTTGACGGGATTGAATTTTGGACTGATGGATATCTGACTCTCCCTATCCATTCGGTTTTCCCGCTCACGGTCATTTTTGGAGTGACGTTACTCCATTTGGATGGAGTGATCGTGAATGAGAGGAAAAACTTTGTGACCATTTCTACGAAAATTGCGCGGACGGACGAGAATGAAATTTCGCACACTTATACTTTATATAGACAAGGAGTGTCGAATGCGAATATTTTTTTTTAATTATGCATAAAAAATACGGAGTTGAATCTTGGACTCTCAAAGTTACTACAATGAACCGATTGGAAGCGTTTGAGATGTGGGTACACCGGAGAATGCTCCGCATACAATGGACAGACATGGTCAGCAACACAAGAGTCCTGCAAAGGGCTAGGGTTGATAGAGAGTTGCTGACAATATCAAGCTCCGGAAGGTGTCCTACTTGGGGCATGTACTTAGAGGGGAAAAATACTATTTGCTGCACTTAATTATTAAGGGGAAAATAGAGGGTAGACGAGGGGTGGGCCGACGGCAAATATCCTGGCTCCGAAATATTCGTGAATGGACGGGGATCACGAGTGTGGAGGAACTGTTTCGTGCCGCACAGGACCGGGATGCATTCTCCAGAGTGATAGTCAACGTTGGGGCGACCTGACACGACACAGAAAGAAGAAGAAGATAAAAAATACATTAAATCATTAAAAAAAACACTAAGCACACGACTGTATTGTTATAGATTTGGTACTCACACACACACTCCGATGTATTTAACGTCGACAACAGGGTTGCCAGGTGTTCGGTATTTTACCGTACTGTTCGGTATTTTTGCATACCGAACATGGGTTCGGTATGCAAAAAATACCCAACTATGGAGTGTTCGGTATTTTTATTTTCAGAATGATTTTGTCATTTTTGTTAGTGATTGTATAACTTGACAGCTAATTTCGAGAAGACTTTTTATTAGAGAAAAACTTTGAAGTTTCCGGGTAGGAAATTTTGGGATGATTTTTTTTTTAGTCAAATTTCAACTTTTCGGATAGCAAATTTTGAGAATGATCTTTTTTGGTACATTCATCTCTTCGGATACCAAGTGGGAACACTGTTTCGGTATATTTTTGTAAAAAACCTGGCAACCCTGGTCGATGTAATAATAATAGGAAAAACTTTTTACATAGGTATCAACATTTCAAATTTGACGTAACCTATCCATGTCATTGTTTTGGAAAAGAAAATTGTAAAATAGGGCTCGCTCAGTCTTGACTTGACAAAGGAATCTTAATAATATTCAAACTTATAATCTAAATTAGTTGTGTTCAAAATTCGATCGCTCTCCGACCACTAATGATTAAATATTATGCATTCATAGTTTGTTACTACCGATTTTTTAATGCAATCAAATGAAATGTACATGTTTTATGGTTTATTGAACTTGACAGACTGCTTGTTTATTGTCAATTATTCATTAATAATGTTCTCCGTTAGGCGGTTACACCTTTATTTTAACACCCTCTATGCATCATGAAAATCTTCAATTTGCTCAAAATCAAAAATATTGAAAAATTCCACGCTTCGCTCAGGATTAAGAACCTATTAAAATAAGATGATAAAAAAAGCGAACTATTTTGTATGTTTTTAGAAATTTTAAATTATAATCCATTTTATAATGTAAAACAGGAAGAACTCAAGGTAGTGTAAAAAAATGAAATATTACAAGCAGGATATTTTTGCAATAGTTTTAATCACTAGTCGAGTTATATGCGCATGTCGTCATAATGATCACAGGTCGAGGTAACAAGTATATTCTCGCAATTAGGTTCGATTGCATTTTAATTAGCTGATCCTGCCAATGTTGTTCTGCCATATATTTCATTTATTTACTTTTTACCCATCAGGCCGTGTCCTTAGAGCGGTAGGCAGGTAGAACGGACCTCTACTCCTTTCTATCCAAGCACACTTCTTTCGCTCCTTCCACTGACATTCCACTTCACATATAACCTCTTCTATTTCTATAACAGATCTCTTCCTACTATTCTTAATCATTTACATGATCCACAGAATCTTTCCACATATCCATCGTACAGCTATCGTCTCTTCAGGAAGAACACGTAGAAAGCGGATTCCGACCCGCGCCGACCGGCTCATAGATTGTTGTCTATGGTTTCAATACATTTAACTGGGCATGCCGGAAAGCGGGTTCCTGCTTTTCCTGTGTGTATCCCCATTCAAATGCATAGAAAACTTCTTTGCGCCGGTCGGCGCGGGTCGGAATCGGCTTTCTACGTGTTCTTTCTCTTCCTTATCTATGCAACCAACATAAATTATGTAATCCTGTGAGTGTGAATCATATAATGACAATAGCAACACATGGGAATATACAAAACGCGCATGTCTCGATACTCTATGGCCATAAACTGTTTTTTTTCCATTTATTGAGAACAATATAATATGTACCTAGATACAGTTTCCAAAGCGCCAAGTCGCTTGTGTGAAACAAGAACATCAGAGACAAAAATGTACGGCTTGGCGCGGCGTGTTGTTTTTCTTCGTAATGAATTTACAAATATTGTCCGTAACAGTCGTAATGTGATTTTTAATGTTCGAGAAATAGAAAATCGAATGTACCTATATTTTTGATTTTGCAAATGAACACGAATAAGGTTATATTAGGTATCTATCCATAGTTATAGATTCATATAAAGAAACCTTCATCTTTTTTTTCTGTGTAGATAAATATCTGCGCAGCTGCATTCAAATTATTATTTAAATGAGCATTATTTCATACTTTTATGGGTTGTATCTCAATAAAATGCCAGTCAAGAGAGCAATTAAAAATACTTCATTATATTGAATGTATGGATGATTTTACCTTATAAAAATGCAAACTTCAACATGCCTGAGACCTTATAGAACGAAATTCATATCCAGATCCCTATAGGTGCATAATAATATGCAACACTTTGTACCACGACCTTTTATGACAAACAGTAACTGCAACCTGAAGGGTTAGTTAGTACCTACGTACGACCTCAGTAGCCTAGTGGAATAAGAATCACAAGAATCTAGACATAATTAGAAAAATGGATATATGTATTCATATCATGGCGCCAAATACATGACAGCAATCGCAGTCTTTAAATTTGGTAGCCCTCTTGTTCTCAATAATTTTCAACTTTTATCTCTAATATCTCATTAATTATTAAATATCTACTTGTTGTATAGGTACATGGGATTTTTCGACATGTTGAACATGTCGACGATGAGATGTCTGAGAGATTGATATTTTGGTAGAAAGATTCTATAGATCAATGTTTTCCATATGCTTCCACAGATGGCGGTAGTGATATTTCATAATAATTTATTTTTTATTGTATAGGTAAAGTATTGTAACTTCCCTTATTTGAATTTGAATGGGTGCTTTTGAAATAACTGATTCATAACAATGAGTAGTCATGTAGGTATGTTAGCTATTTATTTATTTATTTAGGTAAACAGACAGTCATTAACAAAACATGCTATGTTATATTATTCCCGCCAGCAATATTTTATTGACTTTAAGGCGGGACGAAGTTCGATGGGTCAGCTAGTAAATATAAATGAAAGTCGGGTTAGTGCGAACACGTATAACTCGAGATCGGCCGAACAGATATGTCTGATGTTTGATTTATTGGATTCTTCTCCGCTCCGGATAACAGAATAATTAATAAAAAGTTGAAAAATGGTTAATGGATAGTATAAAATATAATATTAAAGTTAGTATGGAAGCGATTTGCTGCGACGCCATAACAACAAATTTATGATGGTAGTTCCCTCTCATTCTTGCAAATGTAATTGCCACTCTTACAGTAGCCCATCCCACTTACTCCAATTTTCATACAAAGTCAACATCGGGCACATAGAGGTAAAATGTCTGCGTGCGCATATCTCGCGTTGTTCCCGCCTGAGTTTTGAATACGAATGAAATATGGATGTTTTGGAAATATTTTAATGTTAATATTTTATTAGCTTAACTCAATCCAATTAATTTTGTATTTTTTTATGAAGGCGCAGTGCACATTGTGTACATATGAACGGGCCGCCTCGGGTTAGAACTACAGGACAACGTCTGTCGGGAAAGCTAGTATTTAAATAAATGCCGCGCTTAGCACGGGCCGCCAACAAGTTGCAAATAATGTTAAACCAACGCATAAAAGATCTTGCAAAAAAGTCTGCTATAAATTTATTTAGAGTTGAGGTAAATTTCCCGTTTCTTCCACCCACACATCAAACAAAATATTGTGGAAACATCTAATGCCAACTTTTTGGGTGGATCGTTTCCAACTTAAAACAGATTCTGCATCACATTTCTTGCATTTGGAAACGAATAATTATGACAAAACTAGTAGACCCGATTATGCACACGTGAAAAGATATCAATAAATTCGCAGATTTACCTGTTATAACCATATTATATATTGCAACAACTTTTTAATGCAATCATTACATAAATCAATAGTAATTGGAGTTTGATTTCAAGTTTTTTTTTTATAAAATATGAACCACTTTTTCTATTGTCTTGTTTTAAGACATCAAGCTTGGTTTGATCACTCAACGTTCGCCATTTATATGGTCAAGCTCCTCGAAATCTCATTATTCTTTATTCTTTAATTCGTCCACCATAGACCCACTAAAAATAAACATATGACACAGAATATACAAAAATAAACAGTAAAACACATATGGGTGTAAAGGGACCAACCATTCTCATGTCCAAATACAGAAGTAAAAATAACAATAATAGTACATAAAAAAAATAATAAAGCCCAATATAGGCATCATTTATGCTTGTGACTATATTAAAATTGTCTCATTTAAACTTTGTCAATGTTGTAAAATTGTTTGTAAAATAAAAATAATATATATATATATATAAAGATTTATCTAAAAAATTCATGCTAAATGACCCAATGTGGTTCATTTAGCATTTCGTCAACTGTATAAAAAATGGCTTTTCGACAAGATACGCTTTCACTCTTCTCTCAAACGCATTTCCCTCCACAAGTCTCACCTCTCCAGGGAGTCTATTGTACAACCGTACACTCATGCAGACGAACCCTTTTGATTCTTTGGTCAGTCTTGGTTTTATACCTCTTATGTTCTTTTTGTATCGGGTTGGTATGACCACGGAAAATATCATATTTATATAAGAAGATTACTGCAAAAAACACTTTGCTTCACTGTTTCAGCCTAAGAATAAGGCAGTTCTTTATGCGCTGGGAAGAAATAATTAAAGACGAGAGCTATTCTGATCGGTCGTAGCGTGATTATCGTGATGCTGTCTCTCTCATTTGCCTATGCGAAAGAGACAATAATCGCGTAGGTCTCGGTAGCCTCCAGAAATCGAGTCGTGTCTGAGAATGCTGATTAACTACATAATATTATTATTATGAAGTAGATAGTACATGGTTCGAATCTTGGCAAAGTGATTGGTAGTCTCGAAGTTCGGTTGCCGACTTTCAAACTTTTGTAGGTTTTTGTAAGTTTCGACCCCAGTATCGCCCATGTCTACTCGACATCAGAAACTTTGAAAGGTAAGCAAAGAACGTGGAAGAAGAAACGGCAAAATAACGATAATACGCCCGATTCTGTTTCAATTTAAGTGCGCACTAACTAAAATAAGAACGTTCCAATTTTATTAAGTGCACATCGGTATTCTATAAAAATTAAGAGCGTTCTTAATGTGACTAATATTGAAATTAGTTCATTTTGGTATTCTACAACACTATTTAAGTCAATTTTAGTGCGTTCTTATGTCAAAACGTTCTTAATTTTAGTTCACGCCTAATTGTATGCGACTTAAAATATATCTGATGATATTTTTATAATAAAAGTATTATTTTAACCTAATAAGTTTAAAAAAAGTGTTAAATATCTTTAATAAGGTAAATAAAATCATAAAATTGATTATTTGCGCGTGTTTCATTATGCTGAAATCGAAAATTGGAGGTTAGATCAAAATCACTACTTTCATAAAATACTCTTGCGTATATTACAACACGAGATTTGCACTAAAAATAATTATACTTATTTATTTCAAAAGGAAATCTAAGAGTTGGTCTGATAAAAAGGCTAATTTGAGATGCCTCTAACCCATTTGGTCACTACTTTGACACTCGTATTATTTTTAATAAACAAACATGACCAATTGCGCATGCGCGATATAAACCATAGACAATTATAATTCATATTTTTGTTTATGGTGAACTAATTTAAGCCATTTTAGTTTTTAGAACACATCGCTTTATAGAATACGAATTTTAATTCATATGACCTTAATTCTTAAATTTTGGAACGTTCTTATTTTAGGTCGAACAAATCCAGAATAGGGGGTATTAAGTGAAATACAGTTTTTGAAGAATTTTGTTAAAAAAATACAGTTGCACGCATTATGAGTAGTCAGATAATATATTTAATCAACCAATAGTTGAAAGATATTGAATTATTTTTTTACACACTAAATACGTTTTCAAATTTTCTGTTTGATCAATTATTGTGTGTATCAATAAACACTTCAATTTGATTGATGCAATAATATCTTACAGATTTTTTATGAAATATTTAGCACAACTGTCATGCTTTCCAAACCAACTTTCGATACAAAACAACATCCAATAAAAATTTATTTAATTCTGTTTAAAGCAGGCTAAAAGTAATAAAAAATCATTATTTTCGTACTTTGATCTCTAAATAAGTTCAAATGTCTCGACTAGTCGTAAAGGTAGTTTCTAGAATATTGCAAAGTTTGTAACGGAGAAACAGACAAACAAATAAATAAAGAATAAAAAATTAAAAAAAAATACATCAGCAAACGACCAATTCACAAAAAAAAAACACAAACAAAGAAATAACAAAAATACACAACAACAATAAGAGTTAAATAATAGCCGTCATTATAAAACATTCTACAACGCCACTCTTAGGCAAAGTCTTTGAAGAGAAGCGCTGTAAAAAGATTGTTTAGAAATTACCCTACAACAACATAATTGAGAGGGATTGCTAAAGGCTGTTTGCTACTTCATACCATGGTTCACATGGTACTGGAGAACACATCACGACTGAGAAAGATCGTGGACCTATCTTCCGGGAGGTTGAAGTATATGATAAAAATTGCAGAAGAGTAATTACTGTACCTACTGCCGTTATTAAACTTATATAATTTTGTAAATACTTGATACAAAACATACACCTTTAGTATTCATGGATGCTTGTCCCGCTTTTTCAGGACTATAGATGTTACGATACAAAAAAGAACCAAATATTTTGATGCTATCGAAGATGGAAGAAAAATCCTACGCAGAATAGACGATATTTAATGATGGCCAAATGTGGCGTAGAAGATACAACACCAAGCTCTATGATCTCTACCAGGGTGGTCAGGTTTATTAGGATTAATAGACTGCGCTGGCTGGGTCACTTTAGGTACTCTATGGAGGAGATCTAAAGATCCCAAAAAAGGTAGTGTTTAATTATCCTATCTGTCAAAAAAGTGTCGGAGGACCAAAGCAACGATGGTTTAATGGCGTTGTAGTAGATTGTCGGGCTCTGAGGCTGCATAACTGGGAAGTGGAAGTCAGTGACAAATCCTTTGAAGATGATTAAACAATGCAAAACGTATTATTTTTTTTGTCAAATATGAGCAACTACAGGCTGATGACCGTCCTCTAGAGCTGTTTGGAATGCTGGTGAATTTGATCTTGTGAAATTCAAATCCCGAAAATTCTCGTCATTGGAGTTTCCGACATTTGGGAGTTTATAAATGACAGCTTTTCACACATGATGAAAAGTTCTAGCCTTGCGTTGCGAATTAATGGTATATCAATAAGGATTTATTCAAGTATTTATTCATTGTATTAATATTCTTTCATAAATAGTTTAAAATAAAACTTTAATAATAACGAGTTGTAACATAACGGCCGGAATTATTTGAGAATATTCAGAAATCGGTTAGTAAACGGTAACATTTTTTGAGTATTTCGACAGCTCGACAAATTCAAACACGAACGGTCGACAAGAGTAGCCCTTCGCCTGTACAGTGTCCAAAAAAAAGTACCAAAAACTCGGTACGTTTTCAAAAATCTAATTTAATAACGACCAGCATATTCAATTTGAAGAAAAAAACAACATTCAACAATAAATAAACAAAAAGCACGAAGTATTCAGGAAGAATAATCTTTAAACTGGAATAAAATAACAAACAACTGTACTAACAGACTGTCATCTTCAGAAAAAGAAATATGGAAAAAACACCTGAGGATTCTCAAACAAAAAAGATGAATTATTGTGTTTTATAGAATGGAACAACAATAGAAACTTGGTTGAATGGATGGATGAATGTATAATCCTGATGAATGAACCTGCATCAGCAAATAAGGAAGGGATGGGCATAAAAGAGAGAAATCCTCGCACCCTAAAAAGGGCAAGACCTGTTTTTTTGTACAAGGTAACCTTGGAATTTGGTAGTTTCTCTGACAAAAGAAACCAATACCATACCAGATTAATAATATGTTAAGATGTAAAAAACATAACTTATATAAAAATATTTTTTTAAGATGCCCCGTCATTTCCGATTTTTAAATCAGTTTTTTATTCAATCATATACGGGTCAAAAACGTTGTTTCCGCTGTATTCTAGAGTGATTTTTTGGGTTAGAAAAGGTTTTCGAGAGCTTCTCCATATTCTTGAACCTCTTGAGCTATTTGAGCAGGTATTGCTTACAAAATTACCGTTTTCCCATGCCACCAGGATATAATATCCCAAATTTTAGCGTAAGCAAATCATAGAAGAAGATATTTTTTATATCCAATGACGGTCAATAGTTTCACTAGACAGACTAGTATGGACCGCATCGTCAGTAAGGAACCAGAACCTGGCAGCTGACCCGACAAAAGATCTGCCAAGCTCAACGCAACCCAGAAATATCTGGTGTAGAGTTAACCGAATAAGATGTGATGTAGGCTGCACCGCTTCCAAGTTACATAAATGGGGATGGATGGACTCACCAGCATGCGCATGTGGGATTACACAAACAATCGACCATCTGATTAACGAGTGCCCCATATACGCATTTGAAGAGGGACTGCAGGAAGAATAGTTTCACTCTTTCTGCTCCCTATACTGATATTGGCGTTCCATAAAAAATAACATAAGGCATTTTCTCTTGAGACTTAGATAAGCGCTCTAAAGACATTAAAAATAGAACGGCTAATTTCAGCCATTGAATTATAATAAATATAATTTAAATAGGTACTGGAAGCGGTATATTGTCATAAAATGGGGTAATGAAAAAGAGTTGACTGGCCGTCATCCGTATTTTCAAATGTACCTAAGCTTTCCACATAAATTAAATTTATATATCTTAATAAAATTAACGAATTTAAATTATATTATTATATATCTTAATTTAATTTGATTGTTTTATTGCTATCCTGTTTCGAACAATCATTCAAAACAACGAGATAGAAAGAGAGAGACAAAAGATCACGAAACCGTTCAAATAAATAACCACCGCCCCGAATAATAAAAATACTCTTACTCGTATGGAAAGCGCACTTGCCTTGCATAGTCATTATTTCTTATTAAGACTATCTTCGATACTTTTGTGACGTTGTCACTACTTTTCCACCCCTTCAGCGATGCTAATCCTCGGAACCCAGAGACAAAAATGTGATACAAATATTTAGAAAAATTGGTTCCGAATGCTGTTTTTTTTATCAAAAATGGTGTATTTTAGTATAAAAAGATAAAAATTCACGCACCTATTCTTTTTTGTTGTTGATCAGGAAGCACACTCATCAAAACATCCAAAATATATTAATCAATCCGCCTTTGCTAACAGTCCACTGTGGAATGATATAAGGTGTCGATAAAAGAATTCAAAAACGCATCGAAGAAATTGAACCCACTTGATAATTGATAAGTATTGCTTCAGTAAAACGAGCTGTCATTAAACAAATGAAACAAACTACATTCGTCGACAATGGAGGCGAATGTAATGAATTTAAAGAATACGAACGATACCTTAGACGGCCATTGTGACAAGAATGCAGTTAAAGACAACACCGACGATATAACCGATGGAATTACACGTATCGATTGAGGTATCAAAAATCATGAAAACAAATCAACAAAACGAATCGATTATCATGAAAGTAAAGCGAAGTATCAATTAAAACACACGATGACTAACGATTGTTAATGATAAACACTAAAAATAATAATAGGTGATTAAAATCGGTAATTGACAAATGAAATGCAATCGTCGACAAATATTACAATGCCAGGAATTCAATGAAGCGGGCAAACAGACCAACGGTGGTGTGATTTCCAAGAATGTTTCTTTTTTACTATTGCGCTTTATAGGTCTCGGTTTATTGGCTGGAAATATGACACGTCTGTTGTAATTCAATCGTTGCAAGTCAATATTTCGGTTTACATACGAGATGATCCATGATTTTTATTTACTTCAATATTTTTCCACAGAGAACAAAGTGTTGCAAATAGAGCAATGAACTTTCGTCGAACGATATTTTTTTATATTCGTTTCTGACACTGACATTAACTTTAGCGTGTATTGTATCATTTTTGTGGCTTTTTAAGAGGAAGGGTGTTGCTTCGGACACCACTCGACACAGGCTATGCCTAGTGAGGGTGTCCGAGGTCGCACTTGAATGTATTTTTTTATATGAAAATGAATCTGTGCTCACTCAAAGTGAACACAAATACACTCTTTGACTATTTCGCAGTAAGCTACTTAAAGCTTGTGTCGTGGAAGAGGAAGATGGTCGGCACCTGGGATCGAACCCACAACATCCGATACGAAAAAGTACGAAATCCGGCGTCGTAGCCGCCAGACTACCAACCACTTCAAATTTATTTAATTTGAGTGTTTTAATTGCGATTATATTGTTTTTACAAGTCATATTTGTAGTAATAAAGTTATATATTGAGATAAAGATAACCAAAATCCATTGTCTGATATTAAAATACTGCTCACAAATTATGCTCAAGATTAATCCTTACTAATGTTATCTATCCGTTTCGAAGGACCAGAAAAATGTCCATGAGAGGATAACAATTGCTCTCACCTAGGCCTTCACAAACTAATTATAATATCCATGCTTGGTTGGAGTATGTCTTATTTTAAATAAATTAATTCATCGAATTCGTGAAGAAATCCAACAATGTTATGAACAGACGTCGATAAAGGTAAATAATTACAGTTTGAATAATATAAACATACGCGTCGAAAGCAATTGTTTTTGTTTTCAGATGCCAATGTTTAGAGCAGTTGATTGTGCGATTTTCAAGAGCAAGTAAATTACGGACGAAAATAACTTTACAAATATCCCATCATTTGTTAGAAATCAATAATTCAATCAATATAAAAAAGGAAAGAATCACATAATAAGTACGCTTATACTTTATTTAAAAAGGTACATAGTACATATTATTATAATCTATGTAACAATTAACAATTATGTTGCATCAAAATCAATAATAACGAGGCCATTGGCATTTAATAATTAGCAATAATAATTCACTGATAGGGTACAATAAATCACTGTTTTGGAACATCATACCGCATTGTAAATAAGTAACTCTAACTATCTAAAAGGTATAACATCTATTATTTACTTACATGAAATCCAATACAAAAAATGTCAGTTCAAATCTGTCAATTCCAAGCACATGACAAATCGAAGGTTGTATTTTTAAAGCATTTCAATAATCAAACAGCTCTAAGATTCTATGCAACAATGTGACAAATCGATAAAACCCGCAATCATACCTCGAGACAACAATATCCTCATTGTTCAGGGCAGAAAATGGTCTCATTCCAGAATGTTTGGGTAAACAAACTCAATACAACAACGTGGGTAGGTTGAGTAAAGATAAAACATGCCAATAAATTGAATAATATAGTGAGTTGTACTGGATATCAACAGAGATGAGTCGGAGGCAAAGGTCGGGTCGGGCGTACGCCAGATAGCGAAAGTATTCCTAAAGACAATCGAGCGCTCTGTGCACCGTCATTGGACCAAGTATCAATCTAATGATACATGTTTTTTTTTCAATCATCGTTATCCCTCATTGCGGAGGATTGTGACCATCACCACTCCTCACCAATACAATTAGCCGTTCCCAAAGTCCCGGTCCAACGCCAAGTACAGGGTTTCGCGCATTTTCTCCCGTTACCCCTTTATTTTGATGGCTCCATCTCATCAGAACCTGACCCCGAGCTCTGCTGCCCTTCATCCTCTCGAAACTGTCATCTCCGCGTCTCGCAATGTGTCCGAAGAACTGTACGACACGTCGAGCACACGCCATGGACAGCCGTTCTCTGGCATTTAGTTCTGCCAATATGGGATTATTTGTTGTGTTCTGTCCAGAGTAGGGGGAGGAGGATTCTCCAGCACCAAATCTCGAAAGCGTACACACTGGATGGACATCACGCGAATTGATGGTCCAGGTGTCTGCAGCATATTATAGGAATATTGATAAGACCAGGGAATTCACTAACCCTTTCAATAAAATCCCAAATATAAGTACACACACTATTTAATACAATAATTATTACACTGCTGAACGCATTCTACACCATTAGTTAAAAAAATGTTTATAACAGCAATACTGCAAATCAGAAAGATTTGTCTCCAAAAACTGTTATAGTTAAACCATAATTAAAAATAAAAGAAGTTTGTTGTAAAACCACAAACAAAAGAGAAAAACAATGGCCTTCTGACAAGAAATCATCAGTGATGAATAAAAAAAGTCGACAGACAATTCCTGGATTGTTATGGAATATCAGTCATCATTAAGAAAACTTCCAGGTATTGTTGATGCAATAAAACCAGGTAAACATCCTACTGTTGAATGGTCTTGCGGAGATTGTTATGAAAACATTCAGTCATTAAGTTCATCATATTTTTCAAACAGGCTAAAGCATAGCTTGAATCACAGTTCCAGAATTATAACGATGAAAATCCGCGTCTAACTTAAAGTTGTTCAGATGCGTACGTAAAAAATACAAATCGCGTTCACTCGGGAAATCTATGATGATCCTGGAAAAACGTGGTAATGGACGTTGGGAGACGGTATTTCTACCTTCTTTCCATCACAACAGCAAGGAATACTATAGAAAACCAAACACATCTTGTGGAAGGTCGAAAGGTGGGTACAGCAGAAAGGCGAAAGAAGGGAGGTGACGCTACCAAGAGGTATCCATGGAGGATTTCACATCCAAAAAGTGTTAGATCAGGTTGCCCCGACGTCAGCTATCACTCTTGTGTAAGATTTTTTGACCGGATCTGAAACAGATGTTCCGTATTCTCCTATATTTTTAAGCCAAATCCATCTACCGACTACTCATTCCGCAACTCCCATTAATTTTACCTTAAATTTTAAACTGAAGCTTACTAATCTCGATTTTGGAAGAAATGTTTCTCATGAATGGAATTTGTTTTACTATTTTTGCTCTATTTCTAAACCTTATATCCGCTACCTCCTTGGATACACAGAATCTGCATCCCCTCTGTTTGGAAAAAAGGATAATGAAACAGAGAGATGTATTACTTCCATGCGAGGATGCTGTGTCTTTGAGAATTCCCATCCTGTAACTGATAACATCAACGAGATAACGAGTCTCATCCGTTTCCAGAGCCATGAAAACAATATGCACGCTTAAGATAAAACGGCAGTTATGATCGTCTCCAGAGTGGAATAAATTAACTATTTGGCTCGACACAAATTTATTAGCTTGTTAACACACTTACCCACATGCACATGGGATGGTACTCCAGAATTATATCTGGATAATTGCTTTTGAGACGCCTGTCAGGATATCTTGATCTGAACAGCTAGGTACAACAATTAAGTCTAATATCTCTCAAATAAAGAAAATCTGATGTGGCGAATCGGTTGAAGCTAGTGGATGCAGCATACCCTTAGAAGAGACGGATAGTCAAAATAAAAAGCCGAGAGGAAGAGGGTTGCTAGCCAACGATCATCCCTTTAAAATGGAATAGAAGAAAGGCAGGTAATATTTAAGAGTGAAATTGCTTTTTCTAAGAGGCTCTCATCGCATCCTTTGCAAGTAGGGATTGCAATCCCGCAATGCGGGATCCGCAATCCCGCGGGATCCGCGTGTTTTTGGGGCCTGCGGGATCCCGCAACAGAGCAAGTGCGGATCCGCAAGCATCGAATTGGGTAAATTCATTAAAAGAAATGAAAAAAAAATTAACATCGAGTCATAAAGACTCTCAAAATGTACAACTTGTAGTTGCAGATGATGTTAATGCAGAAAACAATTTATTAACTATCAAATTAACAAAATATGGAGTCAGAAAGTGCCTTTTCGGTCGTTGGCTACATATTAGTTTCATAGGAAGTAGGTTGGTAAATAACACCGATGATGCTATTTGTTTTTTACGATCATATTTTCAAAAGGAGAAGTGACTTTTTATTTGTTATTTTAAAATTTAATACTTCATACTTGATTGATTAATTAGTAAGAAAAAAAAGACTATTTGCATAGTAGGTAATATGATAAAGAATACTGATCTGGTTATAATTACCTAAAATAAAGATTACAAATAATATTTTTAGTTAATTAACTAGGTGATAAAAATTAGTGTTACCTATATGTGCTGACTTCTAACCAAGAGGTCACGGGTTTAATTTCTGGTTGGGTGTTTGTTCTATCAAATCTTTTAAATCTTTGTGTGTTTTAAATCGTTTTTCACATGAAAAAAACCAGGGCTGGCCTGTTTCAGATTGGACGGAACCAGTTGACTAAAAAAATTGTCTTAGGCAATATACCTACTTCACCGGGTATAATACTGACACCTTTGTTTATACAATTTATTTCAAAGAAATCACTATCAAATATTTATCAAAGAACTTATTACTACCAAATATATTATACTGCTAAGTCAAGTATTAAAATATTTATTCAATTATGTACAGTGAGGTGTTTTAAATTTATTCCATTTTTGCAATTTTCAATAAATATTCGCTTATTACATACCATAGAAAATGTTTTTTTTTTAATTATATTTAACCATGCGGGATCCCGCGGGATCCCGCGGGATTGGTGTCAATCCCGCAAAATTCCCGCGGGATTGAAAATGGTGCGGGATTGCAATCCCTATTTGCAAGCTATCTCAAATTTGGCAATTGCATTTTTTTTTATTGCCGGCCACTCTTCTAATACTTGTCATCAGACCGCCTCATGGGTGGTTAATCCGGCTTCTACTTCTACCTGTTCTTGGTCTCCACTACAGGGTTTTCTTGGACCATAGCTAACATAAGTTGTTCCAACTATATGGCCAGCCAAGTTCCCCCTATTTTATGTGCCACATCGTAACTTTTGTCCTTTCTTAAATCCATTCACTCCCTATCTCTCATACTAATAACATCCTTCTCTCTATCGCTATGTAAATACATAAATATAATCAATAAAAATACATAAAATGCAACCTCACTCTCGAACGAATCAATAAAATTGAAAGCATGCTTACCAAGTACGAATTAAAGAATGCTTATCATTGTATGGCATTGGGCGAATGTGGGTTGGCATCGTATTAAAGACTGACTTTTCTGTGGGAGTGGTTGTACGACCTGACAGCAAAGTGCCATTGGAGCATAAAAATAATCATATTCTAGATAAGTAATTCATTTTCGCTGTATCACGCGATGCACATCAAAGATAACAGAAAGAGACTTTATCTATTTGACCTACAGTACAGTGGGTTAAATTAAAATGATTTAAAAAAAACTCCAATTTGTTCTAAATGATAATGTAGTGGAATATGAAATTGAAGTGGGTATTGACTAGCGGTTACGACGCCGGCTTTCGCACTGTTTCGTGCGGAGGTCGTGGGTTCGATCCCAGGTGCCGACCATCTTCCTCTTTCACGACATAAGCTGTATGTAGTCGTCTGTGAAAGAGTTAGAGAGTGTAGAGTGTATTACAGATTTATTTAAAAAATGATACTCGGAAAATAGAAGGATCTAAATGATGTTATTATTGCGGATACTATTTTTTAAGTTAACCATCATAAATAACAAAATTTGTACAAAATTAACACTCCTTAAAGTGATGACCAATAAAAAGAGTGGATAGATTATTTTATCTATATATTAATGCGTGAAGGAAAAACTGTGACTATTTTTACGGAAAATGCGCGGACGGAGGAGTATAAAATGTCGCGCACTTAAAGTTTGTATAGAAAAGGGGTTGCGAATGCTAATACTTTCTTAAAATTATGCATAAAAATAGATTAAATCAATGAAAAAAAACATTACAAACACTACTGTAATGTTATCTATTTGATACTCACACACTTCCACAGACTACTTATAAAGAACATGAACTCCATAGAAAAAATGTAAAATGAAAAGCGCCTCACAATGGGTGCAGAAAGCTTTTGAAGGCGGTAGGTATATTCAAATGGAATTACATTGCGTTAAGAGTGAGAATAGATTAATATTGTTTTTTTTAATAATAAAAGAAAAAAAAATATACATAATATCAACATTTCAAATTTGACGTATCCATGTCATTGTTTTGGAAAGAAAATTGTAAAATAGCGCTTACTCAGTCTTTGACAATGAAACCTCAATATGTTCTAACTTATAATTCTAATTAGTTATGGTTTAATTTCGAGCATTGGTAGACCACTAGTAGGTAATATATGAATATAGTAGATATTGTGGTCACTCAAAGTGAACAAACTATCACAGTAAGCTACTTTAAGTTTGTGTCGTGAAAGAGGAAGATGATCGGCTCCTGGGATCGAACCCACGAGCTCCAGTACGAAACAGTAAGTACCGCTAGTAACCGCTGGCTACAAACCACTACGAATATACTCACCCATCTGTTCAACTAAAAAGATATGGCGTGACTGATTCATTTCATTCCTTACGAAGGAAATTGCTTAATAGCCACCGGAAATTCTCATCTATTGCGAAAATCACTCTAAAAAGTTATAAAAATATAAATAATGTGCCATCGATGTGTGAATGTGAATCGATGATTTGTTTATTTATATATACACACGCGTGCATGTGCGCAATTTACAATGCCTAGCTAGGGGTGTCAATCACGTGTCGATGTTTTATGATCGATGGTAATAGACTCGTGGCGAATAAGACTCTATTTCTGAATACCAAGTAGATTGCGCCGTTTACTCGGTGTGGATTTATTTACTGTATTATTAAAATAAGTCAACTCTACAGTGAGGTGAACGTTCGACAGCTGATGTTGAAGTGGCGAAGAGAGTAAAAATAAATTGATTGATTTATGAAGAATTTTTATCACAAATATTACACGTTCAACGCCAATAATGGCTTAATACAATATTATTAAGTCGTTATTAGATGTATGATATTTTGGTCAGGTGATCATTATCAAATTAAAACAAAATTTGTCAAAAGACTTATAATATTTATTTTATGATTAGTCCTTTTCCTACTGTCTCCTTCTTTGAAAAGATTATTTGTCACCGTGTTAATTTTAGAAATGCGACGATTTTAATAATTCAAAAAATGGAAGGTTTAATTTAATATGTAGGTAAGTAAATAGGTACCTACTTGTTTAAAAATAAAATAAATAAATAAATCAATCAACACTTATCTATACCTACAAAGGCGAGGCGTCAGTATATAGCCGGCAGATTTTTTTTAAAGTCAACCAGTCCCATTCAAAGTGCGACAGGCCAACCCCGGGTGCAAAGTGCAAAATACTGAAAAATTCTAACCCGATGGAGAATCGAACCCGGGACCTCATTAGCAGAAGTAAGTGTCTAAACCACTAGGCTACAAGGGTCGATAGGACTGCGATAAGTATTAAGTAGGTGCCGGAAAGACGAATACATAATATAATCAATCAATCAACCAAATCAAAACTCCCTCCGAACTCCACCCAGGAGCATAGGGAGGCAACAAGAGCTCTCCATTGCGCTCGATCTTGCGCAATGCTTATGAAATATACGAAGAAATAATATTTCCAGATATCCAGTGAAAAATAAGCAATACAATTTTTAGGTGATTTTAAGATCATTCAAAGAATTGATATTAAATAAAATAAAACACATCGGAATTAAATTACGTGTTTGTAAAATAATATTATTCTTGGAACAAAAAACCAGTTTGATTTCAAAGTAAAACAACAAAAGCATTTGAGTATAAAAGTTAATGTTATTGGTTGACGATAAATAATATCAATAAAGTTCTTGCAATATTCAAAGAAAAATTTAACAAGAAACGGTGATGCACCAGCGGAAAAAGAAGAGTTGTACTCAACAAACAATACACAAGATACATTTCAACACTTAAGTACAAGTTTTGCTTAGGTCGTACAACGGACAAATGGACATTACGAAAAAATTCTAGTATAATAATTAGTGTCGTAACAAAGATGAAAGTTATCAAGTTTTTAAAGAAAAAATAACAACTAATGACTCTAACAATTCATTACTAAAGTTCGATTTTTAAATGGAACAAACCACTACGGGCTTACGACCGTCTTCTACTGTTATTTCGAAGGCTGGCTTAGTGTGATCACTTTACGTTAACAACGTTCGCCATTAGGTGGTCCGAAACTCCTAATCATGAGAATTCTCAACATGTTCAACATGTCGAAAAATCTCATGTATGCAACAAGTAGAAATTTAATAAAAAAAAAATGAAAAATAGAGATAAAAGTTGGAAATTATTGAGAACAAGAGAGCTATCAAGGTGTTATCAAGTTTATATGGTATGGATATGTCGAAAGCTTATGTATCATCTAATGGAAAAACCAAGAATATAGATATAAAAGGCATGAAAGAAAGATGAATAGTATAACATCTGCAACATACAGGAAGGACGACAAGTTTCCTGCGTATAAGAAAAGTCAAAACACTCCGTCGTACTGCGTGAAAATACTTAGATATAGGATCCTGAAAAGCCGATAAAATAGCAGAATCTTGAGAAACCAACAAACAAATATTGGACATCCGCATCTCAGTAATAGGCAGATCGATCGAAGACAAGACACATTATTTTCCGAAAATGAAGGAAAGAGGGAGAACGCGAACCAAAAATAACGTAGATCACTAGAGAGAATGGCCATGATTGCATTAAAAAAAACATAATAAAACATCACAAAGGCGAAAGCTGTTGTGGTGGTGTTTATTTTACTGAAAATGAATAAAATAATGATTGGCATCGAAACGGTTGGTAGCTAATCGGATCAGTCGGAGACTTTCAATCCGAAGAACGTGGATTAGATCCCAGGTGCCAACCATCTTCCTCTTTCACGACACAAGCTTTGCTCTAAGTGAAGGATGTCAAAAGCGTGTTTGTGTTCACTTTGGGTGAGCCCGGATTCATTAAAAAAATAGTTATAGTCACATAAGTTATGCGAGAAATGTTTATACGTTTGGAATGAATAGAGGATAACAATCATTTTCTCCGGCTACCCCCCGAGGGAGACCATAATATTGTGGATTTAAAAAAGACGCAATAATCAAATTTGAAAGGAACGTCATTTCTACATAGAGAAGGAAGCATTCAATCGAACTGGATTAATGGAAGAGCTACCGTATAAGAAAGAAAGATAATTAAAAGATCAATTATTGTATTTCACAAATTTGTACACCTGGCTACCCCACTTTGAGACGTCTTTATGTATGTACTAATATTAGCAACAAAATTTTATTCGTCAACTGTGTTTCACACCTTATGTACTAGTATTAACTAAAAAAAATCTCACCTGAAACTATGTTAGCACCAATGGAAGAATATGACACAAATTTGCACTGTTATTATGTGGTCTTGCATAGATGTTTTAATAATTTTTAATTTAAAAAAAAACGTACATTATTTTAACACATTCGATCTATATTCAAAATAAATTCACAATTTATTATTTTAATTACTTATGCGGTAAACGATATCAATAACATTCAAAATCAAGAAGATAAAAATATCTATTTAATTTAATTTAATGAACACAGATGGTAAGAATTCCCCAATTGGGGGTTTCAGACCTCAAAAAGAGCGTCTGTGGTAATTCCAGGCTGTTAAAAATAATTAATGAAATTAAATTAATTTAAACAATTATAACTGAACGAAGATTAATAGTTCGCTAATTTGATTTACGTAAATCAATCTTATAGAATACACTAAAAAAGCTACAAGAATTTGCTTATAAAAGTTATCAATTAAAACGCAATAACTAGGTATCTATAATATTTGACGCATTCATTTGAATTTTTTCTGTGTGTGTTTTTAATCCATCATAATCTACTAAAAAAATATTCCTTAAAAAACAGCCTTAAAAGAATTACGCAAGATATTACATGAATGAAAACAAACTAGGTAATCATGATCGTGTGACAATAAATTTTTTTTTTCAAATTGAAACGAAAAAAAAAAAAACACTTTTTTTTGTATTTCGTTTTAATAAATCACTCACGATAATTTTAAGCAACCGATTTATGAAAAAATATAATTATTATTATTGTAAAATCACTTTTATCTAAATAATAAACTTTATTCAAGATTCAATGTTACAATATACTTAATAATTTTATCACAATTTATTGATAGTTTAAGTAAAAAAAAAAAAATATAATTACGCGTGATAAATTTATTTATACATATTATTATTTGTTTTTATTATCGAAGAGATAAAAATAATTGAAAAATAAAATCTAAGCGCCACGCACAACCGACCGATACGACGAGTCTAAAACGGAATGAGGTAGGTAGGTGTACCCTATGTAGGTACAGTCATTTTGCATTCAGCGTACATAACGATAAATAAATACGGTTTTATGTAAACATTTTAGTACACAAGACAAATTAACGTATATATGTATATAAGTTAAAATAATCAGTAAATTCTAGGTATATATTATTAAATTTCTTTGATTGTGTGGTTACGAATATAATGGGTGTTTCATTCCCAGGGGAACATCTTTTATTTGTATTTTTTACGATATTCTAACCGAAAGCCTGTTTTGAAAAGAGTTGTTAGATAAATTTATACAATTAGGTAAAATGTGTAAAACTTTGAATAGAAAACTAGTCGTGAATTTTGTAATCTACCGGTTACGGTATATGTGGATCTTTTGCAAAAAATTGGGGGTAAAACTGACCAATTGTGAATGTGAGCAAAACAAGAGGGAGTATAAAATGCTGAACTGTCTTATTTAAACGACTAAGGGAACGCTAGATATTCATTCTTTTTTACATTATTATCTTGATGATATACAAAAAATATATATTATTATCTTGAAAATTATTATACTATATATAGATATGTTTATATTGTATCTGAATGCAGCCACAGAACATACGATGGTTGTCTCGGACTTCGCCTCACTGACAAACAGAGCAATAAACTACATTCGAGAGCTATAAGAAATGTACTGTTATTATTAAATCGTACCATAAAAATTGGGTAAAATTTTGGTTTAATGGAATTTATTCATCCAGCAAAATATACAATAACGTAACACGCTTCATATATTTATTTATTTATTTAGTTAAATGTTAGTGCAATAGACTTTACAGCTTCAAAAGCCTTTGCGTCCATCACACTTACAAGAAAATACAAAAAATAAAAAAAATAAAAAAAGAATAACTAAAAATACAAGGTATTTTCATATTAAAGCATATATCATCAATATTTCTACACCAAATACTCAATTCGCCTGCAGAAAAGTTCATATGTAACATTGAAAATATCAATATCATTAGACAGCTGATTCATCAAGAGCATGTCCATCCTACTACATCGCCATCTCTTGGATTTTGTCAAGTTACGCAACTATAGAGGAATTGTTTTAATTACAAACTTATGGCCCGTCGAACTTTATCTCGCATCCGAATAAACAATAATTATTTCATAATGCAATAACTATAAGCTAAATTTTTAAAAAAAGTTTTTATGTCATAAACTGTATTTAATTCTTGTTTAAATCAAAATACATAATTTTTTGCTCATCCTGGATTAGGTCGAAGTTCGACGGGCGGGTCAGCTAATTGTATTATAGTCCTTTGTGATGAACTGGACATACGCTAAATAAATATATTATGTTATTTCTTTAAAGTCGGATGTCCTGGCTAAAGAATAACTGGGGATGGAGACGCATCTGAAACGCTGAGGATTGATATGAGTGACTTCCTAGTTTAGCTTTAAACAATCCACAATAAATTATTGTTAATTCATTAATGTAACGAGACTCCCTGTATAAAGTTATTTTTGTATTATTCTGGATTTAAAGTCGATTATTAGTTTTTTAATTACCGTTGTACAGAAACAACAGAATCGTTTTTTTTTGCACGTTATAAATCTTACATCTATTTTAATTCAAGATCAATGTTAATTTAATGTAGGAACTTGCTCTATGTTTACCCGATTTCTTTCTATTGTCTTGTTATTTTGGGTATTTTAATTTAGACTTGCAAGTTCAGAAAGTGTTTTTCTGTCTCAAATTGGATGGGACCGATTGCTTAGAATTTTTTTTTAGGATATTAGTTCCTCCAGCTAAAATGACACATTTGTTTAGAAAGGTTCATCACGCCGTGTCCCGTAAGGGGTAGGCAGAGAGAAAAGTGAAGAGTGAGGTTTTATTTATTTATCCATATTATGGTTCGAACATACTTTTTTAAGAAAGCGGTGTATTGTGGTTTGATTTAATTTGAATTCTCACGAGACGTTGACTGTACAATAGCCATGCGGAAGATACCTGTTATTGGAGCACTTGAGTTTCTATTTTTTTTGTTTCATAATTTTTTGTATTGCTCAATATTCTCTATGTGTCTCTAATAAATAAATACTATTTATATACCTATCCGTTTCATGCACAAATTGAGTTTATTGAGATCTGGATTAACTAGAAAAAGGCTAATTTGTATACAATGTCAAACGAAAAGGCAGAAATTCGATTATGTCTATATCAGAAATTATTATCCACGCCCTTCATAGAATGAAGAGTAATCCAGAACATCAAAGATGGTAAGGTTCTGAGAAAACATTAATTAAGTATGTACTAAACAATTAAAGAGTTCTTTTGTTTTTAACATTTACGATATTCAAATTTGGAACGTTAAATACTTCTGGATGTAGGCTGCTAATTCGGAACGAATCAATGGACAATAAAAAAAATTCAAATCGGATTCTAGAATTGTTTCAACGGAATCGACGACTGCAACCGAAGACAAACAAACAATAATTCTCTCAACAACGAGGCCTTTTAGGGGATTTCCCAGCGTGAATCATAACCGTAGACAACAAAATAAAGAGGAAAATCTTCAAGGTGTGCGCAGAGCTGAATCAACAGGTATGATGAAACAAAATGTAATCAGTATAAACTTTTGTTTAAAAATCTCGTTTTTTATTTTTTATTTTTAGCATTGAACGTGGGTTCAATATGTAAATTAAAAGCGAGTCATTGCACCGTAATACAGTTCGTGTATTCCGTAACGAGAAGAAATCGACAATCGTTTGTTTGCGTCCCAGCCAAAAAAAAAATATCATGAATTATTGTCTTGTTTACTATTTAATGTAAAGGGTAAATTAATTTAGTTAGACTTTTGGAGTTTTATTTGTCTGTTGAATACAATAATTCATGAGGAATAAAGTGCTGCAAATAGAAGAAATAATCTTTCGAAATTTGGAATTAAACCTTTTCTTCTCAATGGGTTTATTATCTTTTCGCGTTGGAGAATGGCTTTTCCATAATTATTAGAATAAATCATCCATAGCATTGGAATACTTATTTGAACAGACTCTCTTCAACAAAAATGTGATATAATGACTAGAAAATTTAGTTCGTAACTAGCTTTCACGACAGACGTCCTGTGATCTAACTATGAATATTGAATTCGAGTTTAAAAGAATGATTAAAATGACTTTTAACCAATGTCATTCCATTAAAATCTATCACACAACTGACAGTCTCAAACGACAATTTGATTCCGGATCCAGTACGTAGTTCGTTTAAATGTTTGCGCTTAACGAATTTCTTTTTTTTTTTTAAAGTTAGAAAGTATGATGATGGAACGGGGCCCATGCACAAGACCACGAGGCAGATCACCGTTTCGCTGGATAGATAATATACCAAATAGAAGGATGCGCCTGGCGAATCTATGGAGAATATGGAATTGGAGGGTACTATTAACATTTTTAAGCGTCAATAATACGATTAAAGAGACTTATTCTTAAAAGAAGAATAACTGTGGCAAATAAATGCTATTTCGGTATCCACAAACATCTTAAATCTCGTCTGCTGACAAGGAACACCAAGCTATTATTATATCAAACACTGTTGCGGCCAGTACTTGTGTACGGTGCTGAATGCTTAGCAGGGAATACGAAAATATCAGTAGGGTATTTTCGTATTCCCTGCGATCTACTCGAAGTGTTTGGTAGCCCAGCGGTTACGACGCCGGCTTTCATACTGATTCGTTCGGAAGGTCGTGGGTTCGATCCCAGGTGCCGACCATCTTCCTCTTTCACGACTCGAGCTTTAAGCAGCTTACTGTGAAAGAGTCAAAAAGTGTATTTGTGTTCACTTTGAGTGAGCACAGATTCATTTAAAAAAGATAGTACTGAAGAAAATCTTCGGTCCTTTGCGTGAAAATGGAACTTGGAAGATTAGTATGACCACGAACTGGAAAAGTTTACGGCGGACCCGATATTATAAAATTTACAAACATACATCGGCTTCAATGGATGTGGCATGTCCATCGAATGGAGAATGACAGAACTACAAGGAAGATTCTTAGTATAAAACCGGAAGGGAGACGTAGTGGGGGAATACCAAGACTGAGGTGTATGAATGGCGTGGAGGAGGATCTCAGGGCAATGGCGGTGAATAACTGGAGGAGACGGGCGATGGACAGGGGAGAATGGTATAGAATTCTGGAGGAGGAGGCCGAGGCTCACAATGGGCTGTAGTGCCAATGATGATGATAATTAGCACTTTTGGAGGCGTCAAAAATACGATTAAAGACACTTTTTGCTAAAGACAGAAGTCGGGAAGAGGCACTGACACAATGCAAGAAGCCTGTAGAGACGAGGCCCAACAAGTGGCAGCCTCCCAAGAATAAATTAAAGGATCATGGAATCACAAAAAAACAATCTTTGTAAAAAAAAGTCTTCGTCGCCAAAGGTTGGCCAGCAACGTCACCGTGTAAACATATGACTGGCTTATTGCTTGAAGGTCGGTGAAAGGATTGCGTTACCTTGCGCAGACCTGAATTAGCTGCTTGTCCGACTAACCCCACTGTAGGTAGCCCTTAGGTCTGGCCATGATAAGCCAATAAAAAATGCGATCTCTTACCTTAAATCATTGCGCATTTTCAATAATGAAGAAGATATTTTTGAAAATTGAGAATCCTGGAGGGATATTCACAAAACGATCTCATAGCAATCTTATTCATATTTTATGCTTTCAAAAAACATTTAATTAAAAAAAAATTAATGTATACATTTCTGACTAATCAACATAGAATGATATGACTTATTTTAACGTAGGTATTTTCTTCAAAGAATTTCATGTGAGAGCAAGTGCAATAAAAAAAAAAAACAACTTTTCAAAAAAATTTCGAATTTTTAAGGATATTTTTTTCGATTTCGATATTTATATAAATAAAGTTTAACTAATGGGAACTTTACCTTAAAAAGTAATATTGTTGCTATCTCTAATTATTGTTAATCCAGTGATCCGATGATTCTGAAAAAAAATATTAATTATGAAATTAACTTTATTTATTTATTTATTATAAAAGACAACAACAGAACATTGAAAAAAACATACAAAATAAACATATTAGAAAACACATACACCTCCCAATGCTCCTTTATTAACTTTTTACGTGTTTTCTCAAAATATATATTATAGATCCGTGTAAAATAATCGTATGGCTAAATAATGTCTGTTTAGCCTTAATAAATTAATATTCTTTTACCAAATTTCCGATTCAAATTGCCACTTTTTTTTTTTTTTTAATATATTGAGTCTTTCTGATTTTAAATAAGATTAATACGACGAAATTAGAACGATTATTATAAATAAAATGGTAAAATGTAAATGGAAAAAAAATAGGGAGGTAGGTACCTAATAAAAATTTATCCAACAAAAAAATTGGGCCATTTCGATTGATTAAGTGTCGAGAAAACAAACTTTATATTATGTATGTACCTACATAATATATAATACCTTTACGCAGTCGTAACATTTTCGATAAATCCGCAACTCGATAAAATATGACATTCATTTGTCCCAATTTTGCGGCTTATGCAACCTGGTGATAATAATTATCTATTGAGTAGCGAAAATAGGTCTATCGGTTAATACCGTTACATATTGCCTTGTCACGTAACACCGGCTCTTTAGTGACGAAATTCTATGCAAGACAAATGGGACACGATGTATGGCTTGTCACACTGCTCCAAGGATTAATATATTGCTAGAGTGTCGGTGGATTCTATATGCGCTCTTTTGTTATGTCACTTCTATTAAACGTATTTAATACACGGCCCATGTACAGGTTGATCTTTATCCGAAATTTGGGGTATAAATTAATGAAACGTTAAACGATGTATGGAGCGTAGAATCATTAACCAAGTCTCTAGCATTGCATTGATTTTTATCAGATGATTTACATAATAGACATTGCTGATATAAATAGATAGCGTTTCTTGGTCATTATGTGTGTAAGTAGATGACCAAGGCCAAGTTCTAGATCAATGCTTCCAGTAGCTTAGGAGAATCACGCTGTATCAACTATGTGACAGGTAGGTAAGGAAAGAAATATATAACGCGGATTTTCATACTGTAATATAAAAATCACTCTATGAGGTCAGCTGTTGTCTAGCGAGAACACAGTTTCTCAACTTGTTTTACACTGATTTGATTTTTTTAATATTTTTTTTTCAAAGAAAATATAAAGATGTGTATTAATTAGCTAATAACACAACAACGTACGTGCTTATTAACTTGTCAATTTTTACGAGTTGCGTCATTGAAATTTAAAAATCTTGTATATTTTCCGAGTATGTCAATGTCATTGATTAATTATATAACAGACAACGGAAAAAAATGGAGGAAAACATTAAGATAATTAGTTTTATTTTTTACATGAATAAGGAAAACAAATTTGTTCAACCAAAGACAGAGAAAAAAAAACGGATTATTAACAACGGTTGATTTGACAGGAAAAAAACATTTAAATACTACGATGCAATTGGTGACATTCACCTGGTTTTAAAAACCTTAAACAGTTATTATTAGATTAACAATTTCAATGAAACTGCAAGTATTTAAGTTTTTTCCTCAACTTTAACGGGTTAGATAAAGACAACGTTAATAAAAATTTGTAAGGCCTTCCCAGCCTACCTATTAATATTCACCAATTTGAAAACTTAGCCCCCCTTTAATATCATTTTTACCCACGCATATTCATGTTATGTTGTGTGTTAATCGAGTTTATAATAATACCTATATGTATATATATGTTTTAATCAATCAGAAAAACTATATAAATACTACGCCAGTGCAATTTTAATACTTTCAGCACCATAATATTTCAATGTCGTTTTGTATGAACAGTAAGTTCTGAAAAATTCCGCAAGGTGGTGTTTTAATCGCATTCATGTTTTTATATTTTCCATGTGTAATTAATAACTGTCAATTAATAGTTAAGCGCTTTTACAATTCACTTACTAATTTTTCTGTAAGTAAATAATATGTTCTTCTCATTTTAATTTCTCTAAAAATTACACTTATAAAAAATCTACAATAAATGTTTTTTCAATTTCATTATTAAGGAAAAGAACATTTCTTTCATATAATAATATATAAGAAATTTAGTTAAAAACCGTATCATGGTTAAATAAATTACGATTTAGAACAAACTTAATAATTTAAAATTAATTTTATGTTATTGAATTTTTGTTGAGAGTCAGTGGTACGGTCTAGACCAATATGGCTTCTTATTATAATAGGCCTTTATTATTATTGTGCTGTCTCTTTTTCTCTGTCCTTTTCTCTTGTTATCCGCCCCCCGAGCATAGCCCAGGGACAGACAATCAGTTGGTCATTATTATTATATTGTGTTCTACTACCGTCATTATTCATAGCGAATATCTTGCAACCGCTGGTTCGAAAAGAAATCACCTCTTTGATGACAGATTGAAGTGTATCAACGGTGAGATCATATATTAGAAGTAGGGCAATGGGGAATTTTTTCATACATTTATGACAAAGCAAAATATTATGTCGGATCTTACTAGCCGTTCTCACATGTCGCAAGTCGAATCGATTTTGATTCGTATATCGTCGCCTCTGTTCACACTGGATCTTTAGAGAACTTATTCTTTCTCTTCAAATAGGTCTGATGACCTGTTTTTATGTATAGGGGTTTCCTGGGACCTCGAACTCCAACTGTCTCGCCATCTCTTGGAGGGTCTCCCCGGTTGGCGATTTCCCACCGGGATGTTTTGGGCTGTTAACTGGGAAGTCTATCAACGTCCATTCTGTCAACATTCGCCCAAAGCACCTTCTTGTCCTGCCTCACCTGACGATGTCTTCAGAGTTGCGGGACTCGCGTATGACGGTGTTCCGTATTCTGTTCCTTAATAATGTCTTACCCAGAATGTAGCACGTGGGGGTTTCATCTTCGCAGTTTTCAGTAGTGCTTTAGTTCGTCCTGTGTCTGTTCTTGATCCATTGGCTGATACAGGTTTTGTATATTCGAAGTTTGCTTTTCAGCTGTATGTTCTTGTTATTCCATTCAAAATCTTTCAAGTATCCGGCTATTGCTGCTGCTTTGGTGGTCTCTTCCTGGACTTCGAGTATGCTTGGATAGAAAAGATTGGAGGTCCGTTATGTCTACCTACCCCTTACGGGACACGCCGTGATGGGTAAAAGAAAAACATTTCAGTGAATATCACCTGACTGGATACTTATCCCGAATGGTTCTATTTGCGACAGCAATAATGACTTAAGCAATTATTAACAATATTGTCATCACATCAGTTAAGTCATCGAATCATTGTTTTGTTTTAACACGTCATATTATTATAAATAATCAGTGATTGTGTTTAGTTGTACCTACATATATTAAAAATAATAACATAGAATCCTCCAAGTGAGTAGGGAATGAAGTATGATTCACTATAGTTTTAGTCCTCAAGACAAAGTGATCTATGGATCACGAAGCAATCAAGTTTAAGTGGAGAAAGTATGCATTAGCACCAGTGGTCTGTTATCAGTCGAATATAATCAGAATAATATGAGCCGTTTGAATGTTTAGGGACACATTAGGTTGAGTGCTTTAAGGATGGAATTGGTGTCTCAAGTGTTAAATCAAGTCGTGTGAACAGAACTTTGTCTCAAAGCTTCGCGTCTCTTTAAAACTGCATACTACTTTAAATCAGTTGCAACAATAAGAAAATATAACATCGATATTATAATTGATTCAGCTCGTACGTAACTCGGCTGTTTCGTGGAATCCCATGCGATTTTTTTAATACTTAAGAAGAATTAACCAAACCGACTACGGGAATGTAAAACTGTTACCCGTGGAACTGATTCATACATCAATCGTCAAACAATTAATTACCGATAGGTTTTGATGCTAGTTTTTTGATAATTGCTTTTCACGATTCTAGAATTAGTTTACAGCAGTACAAAATGGATCTCAAATAAAAATAAACGGTAAAAGACATTTTTGTAAACCCGTAGTGGTTTGTTCATATACTATTTAAAAATTGAACGTCATTAGTGGTTTTTGGAATCAATGGTTGTTGTTTATTCAAATATTAACAATTTTATATACAAAGATGTCAGTAAAAGAGCCTGCCTATGGAATGCCTGGTGATGGCAGCGTTGGTGTATGATGATTACATGAAAATTATTCGACTCACAATTTTTCGAAAAACAGTTGACGTAAGAACACAAATTTGCCGGAAATTTCAATTCTTCGAATTTTCTCAAGTTACTTTTATCGAACCACATATTCGATGGATAATCACTAGTTCAAAGCAAATACGTTTTTGTCTTTAAAAATAATACATGTTATGAAATAATTTTTATTTTTACTAACCGTCTTAAATCGTAAAAGAAAGAAAGTGTAAGGGACAAAAATGTGGTACGAAAACGACAGCATGACGTCGTTAAAACTCAAACAAATGTAATTTCGGTCAAATGTGTCTTCGTACAACTGTTTTTCGAAAAATTGTGAGCCGAATAATTTCCGTCCCAACAATGGTTTTTCAACCAAAATTTCTGTCACCGTGGCATAATATCTCTTTACCACAACCACAAAAGAGCTCGCTCTCATTGAGATGGTCATTGACATTGATCATGACACTTTATCGCCATTCCACATAAACATTATTAAAATTGTTTTTATTTATCTCAATTGAAAATGTTTGTATTTATCCAGTTTATTGAATTTTTATGACCTGTTTGTTACCAAATTTTCATTGAATCGCAATTAAAAAAGAATAATTTTTAACCGGTGGGACTATTCTCTATTCATCAGATGCTAAAAAATAATGCTCTTTAAAATATTTTATAGAGGATCCTTAGTGATGAAAATATTTAGTAAGGAAAAAATTAACAACCAATGACTCTAACAATTCATTACTAATGTTCGATTTTTATATGGAACAAACCACTACGGGCTTACGACCGTCTTCTAATGTTATTTTGAAGGCTGGCTTAGTGTGATCACTTTACGTTAACAACGTTCGCCATTAGGTGGTAATGTTTGTCTCCGAAACTCCTAATCATGAGAATTCTCAACATGTTCAATATGTCGAAAAATCTCATGTATGCAACAAGTAGAAATTTAATAATAAAATGAAAAATAGAGATAAAAGTTGGAAATTGTTGAGAACAAGAGAGCAACCAAATTTAAAGACTGCGACTGCTGTCATGTATTTGGCGCCAGGATATGACTATATCCATTTTTGTTACTGTCTCATTTTTATTGCCTATTGGCATTGTTGGTGCACAACGTTCTAATTATGTCTAGATTCTTGTGTAAAATATTCAGTGACGCAAAACTCTGGAATGGTTGGTAGTTTAGCGGTTACGTCGCCGACTTTCGTTCTAAGACCATGTTCGCCTCATTAGCCAAAGTGTATGTTTGGGTGACCGCAGATTCATCAAAAAATACCCAACTTGCTCCTCAGAAAGTTAAATCGAAGTTTTTGTAAATATTATGTAAACGTTTAATAATAAACACATACATTAAAGATAATAGGTAATGTAATAAGTATCTACGATTAAAATGTATTAGGTACTTATATATATAAAGTAGGTACCAGGGGCGGTACCTCCATATAAGCCCAAAAGCCTGGCATGCGTAGCGAAATCAATGATAAGTGCATATAATTTATTTTCTATTAACAGAAAAAACAAGAAACTGCTTAGAAAGATAAATTATTAACCCACACAAAATTCAAATTTCGCGCCGCCCGTATTTCGTACTAAAGTACAATAGAAGTAAGTATTTACATACATAGGTACGCCGTACGTATGCAAAAATCGACTATAATAACGAACTATAATGAATTGCATAGGTACCGCAACAGTGTCCTACTCGCACCTATTTGGCTTTTACCGGGCTTTATGTTGCGCACTCTTTCCAGCACAAAAGTCTGGATATTTCCGCGAGAAACATACGAGACACCATACACACGTCCCTATGGTTATGCCTCAATAATTCATTTTTATATGAAAAAAATGCAAGTCCATAGAGGCCGGGCTTTAAAAGATTAATTGGAAAGATTCATTGGTTGATTTCTCACTTAGGGCAAACTTCACGCAGGTGCTTTATTTATTATTAGATGTAATATTTTAATAGTATCAATGTCACAGCTGATGCAATGTTTTCTTTTTGAGGTTAGCTCATTAAGTCTTTGTTTACATTTTTTTGTGGAGTTGTTAAAAATAATAAGAAATTAAAATTTCGTAATATTGTGCATGATATACTTAAACTGGTTTGCGGTTTCATAGATTGTGTTTGTTTCAATGCTTTCTTTTTGATATAATTATAGTTTTCTGTGAACCTTTAGTGAAAATTGTACATCAGGAGATCGCTGACATTGGACATCATTTAAAACAGGCCATTTTTTATTTATTTATTCTACTGATTTCTTAACCATATTGTTTATTTTTTCATTTTTAGGGTTATATAACCGCTTTTTTTTAATTACCTGAAGTTCATTTTTTAAACATAAATCATGAGTGTTAAAAACTTAAAAATCAATTGATATCTCATCTACCTACCTCATCATCATCATCATACCTACATCTCCAGAACTAAAATCATTTAATGTTTTCCAACTGTTAGATTTCATCAACGAAAATGGTCTGGATGTTGCTTTTTCGGAACTGATTAAATTATCCCAATTAAGCGTTACCATACCAGCAGCAAGCGCTTCAGCAGAACGTGCGTTTTGAGCATTAAAACGAATTCATACTTATATGAGAAACACAAGATCGTATGTCAGAGCTATTAATGATTGCGATAGAGAAAAAAATATACCTAGTTTATTCAAAAAGATCAAATTTATGGAAAAACTCTGACCCGACCGGGAATCGAATCTGGGACCTCGTGATTTGAAGTTCACGCCAGCACAACTGGGCTACCGAGGTCGGTTAATAAAGTGATAATACAGAGATTAACTTAGGTAACAGCTTTCGGAGTCTCTTCATATAGGTGTAGGTACTATTCTTTTATGGACCTCTCGAAAATAATTTGCATGCGTGCCCAGATAACCCTAGGCACGCCCCTGGTAGGTACTTGTGTGCATCAGTACATATATGTTGTGAACGACTATAAAGAGATAAAAGTTCGTAGAGTTTACGAACATTTTATCTCGTGTGTGAAACTGGGTTAACGCACTCCTTGTATCGTTTATTATGTATTAGACAGTCCTTTCAGATTGGGAAAGTAATGGAAGTCCGTGACCGAAGCTATCGGATTTCCGCAACCGAATCCGACATACATGTTTTAAATAAATTTGTCCAGATTCCTCATCTCTGCTTCGAAGGAAGGAAACACAGTATGAGAGGGTCTTCCTTGTCTTTCGAGGCATACCTATAGGACATGTTATTTACAAATTTTAAAACATGAACCTCCGTTTCATTCATTGATTCTTCATCCCTTTCAATCCCACTTAGGGGCATAGGGAGGCAACAAGAGCTATCCACTGCGCTTGATCTTGTGCAATGCTTATCACCTCCTCCCACACCTTGTCCAAATCCCTCAGCTATATATCAACAACTGATGAGTGACTAATACTGTTCGATTTTTTAACTGGTATGAACAAACCACTACGGGCTTACGACCGTCTTCTTCTGTTATTTCGAAGGCTGGCTTAATGTGATCACTTTACGTTAACAATGTTCGCCATTAGGTGGTGATGTTCAAATTACCGAATATTATTGTTAACGTAAAGTGATCACACTAAGCCAGCCTTCGAAATAACAGTAGAAGACAGTCGTAAGCCCGTAGTGGTTTGTTCATACTATTACTTACCTTTTGTAACTTTTTTGTGCCTGATAAGTATATAACCATCATTATTATTTTAAATCATTTATTCATTAACCACAATATATCATATACCTAAAGCATACATCATTGTAAAAAAGTACTATTATTATTTAAAAAATCGAACAGTAGGTATTAGTCAGTCGACAGTTGTTGATATATCGTTAAGATCTAGTCCTGAAAAAATGGTCACAAGAATCTAGACAAACTTCGAACGTTGTGTACAAATCCCTCATCTCTGCGACGACGGGACACTGTGTGAGTGGACCTTTACTTTTTCAATGGTTCTATAATAGGAAAAATGAAGATAGGACGAAATGTATGGTTGCTGGAAAGTGGAAGGGAAGAGGTTTTGACAAGTGTGTTCCTGGATGGCGTAAAGAAATTTATATATTTGGGCAGCAAAATTTCAAAGTGAAGAAGAATTTGATCAAGACTCTTGTCTGGTAGCTAAACATGGACCATTAGCCAGAGGGAGTCGTGGGGAAATGTGGTGCTACAGACGCATACTAGGGACCCAATGGTCGAATCATATCACAAGGACGAGGTCCTAAAAAGAGCTGGGGAAAAAGGCAGCTCTTAAATAGTGTTTCTCAATGGATAGGCCATAACATCAGCAACCTGGGTCTGCTCTTTAACATCGTCGAGGGAATGATTGAGGGCAGAAACCCAGAGGTCACCTCCGAGATAATTATATAGACCAGGTGATCGGGGACATATGTTGCAGCACCTACCAGGAGATGGAGAGGCTGGCCGGTAACAGGAAAGAGTAGAGAAACACAGTTGGCATGCTCGGTGCAGACAAATCTTAAAAGGAAATAAGCAAAGGTGGTTCGACTCCGTAAAAGTTGTTCGGCGATCGAAAGTAATTAAGAGCAACTGTGTTACCTTGCTTTCATAAAAAAAAAATCGTTATTAACAGTTGCTAAATGTACTTTTGATTGAATAATGGACTTCAATAATTTGAGTAAATACAGATTCATCAGGTCTGAACTCAAAGGTTCAAGAATTTCTAATATTTATTTAGTAAAAGTGACAGATACACACTTCATATTTTCTGAGTTAATTATTTATCTACTTATGTAGAATCTTGAACCCAATATGTATGTATGTACTATGTCTGTGGACACTGTGAGCCATTATTGACAGAATGCAACCAGGGCCAGTTCCAACAAAGACCTCACGTCAAATTTAACAGACCACCAACTGGCAATGTGTTAAGTAACCTCTTGTGAGTTCCAGGGGTATCCAACCAGTGGTGACCAGTGGTTACTTGACAAATCACGGGTTCAATAGTTAGGCCGGCGAGAAGTAAAATTTATTCTGTATAAAAACGCAATTTTTCATCACCGCAGAATACTTCGGTGAACTCTACAGCTTATACGAAATTCGGTCGAATTTTTTAGCGGCGTAAGTGAGATTATATTATATTCTGTATAGAGGAAAGCATACGTAAATGATTCTTCAATTTTATTTGGATTCGTACAAAAATATATTTTGATGCATCCTAGCGCCACCTATTGCCAGACGAGTTGGAATCAAACCATTCAATTTCGAAAATAGGCTTTTACAATTTAGTGGTATGTATATAAATAAATGAATAAAACTTATTTGCTCGTGAGTACAGTATGGCGACAGTAAAAAACATGTATATCTTGTATCAGTTTAAAATAAAATCGGATACTAAAAACACACGGTTATCAATCCCTGCACTCGACATAACCTTTAAAGACGCACGTTAGAACCAAAAGCAATGTGACACAGACTTATGCAATATATGCTATGCTTTGAAACATTAACCAAGTAAATAAAAATGCATGCTTCGAATACTAGCATCTTTACCCTTCGTGCCCCACGACGTATAAATTTAATCTAATTATTTACCGTTATAGCGTAATATTAAAAAATATATATCATCAGTTTTTTTAAGGAAATTGATGAAATTGATTGAAAAATTATGTGTTTTAAACATAGGTAAAAAAAGTTTCAACAATAATAATATAAAAAAGCTAAATTTAAGGAAAAAAGCTCCGTTTTCATAAACCGATTAGGCTTTTGTCTAGTCCAAGAGAATCTTGACATTTCTACGAGAGTTGAAATTTGTACAACTTGTAGGTACAAATGCGCTGAACATTTTGTGAAATGCAAATGTGTTAGCTCAAATCATAATAAACTTATTATTTATTTATTCATACTTTACTGTACATTGGTAGAGTAAAACGTAAAATCGTAACATAACAAAGACATCACAGCTAATCAACATACAGAGGACGAAACTTGCGCTAAAATTTTACAGTCGAAGACAACATAAAAACTATAATGACTTATTTTTTACACCAGGGAACAATTATTAGATAACAGTATTTTATTGGCGTGAAAACGCCAAGAACACTGATTCCGATCGGCGATCTATGGTTTCTATGCAAAAACAGGAACCCGCTTTCCAGCATACCCATTCGAATTGAAAATTGAAATTTAAAACCATAGAAACATTCTTTACGCCGATCGGAATCAGCGTTCTTTGTGTTTTCACCGTTAGGTATGATGCATGATGACCACATACGTTGTTTAAACTATGAATAATGAGCAAGAGTTCACGATTTCAATTCCTGGTGGGATCAGATTATTTCACTTGAAATATCTAGTCTTAGTTGGAATCCTATCTGAGATTACAAATTTAAAATAATATAATATATAAAAAAATAGCAATCCAGCGGACAAACGAACACACAACCGATTCATACTGTAAATATGTAGTGAAGTTTTTAATGTGAGTGGTCCGACGGCTAAGTGCGGTATTTAGCACTGATTAGCGGCACAATTTCACTGCACTCTATTATGAAATACACACATTTAGACAAGAAAATACGTTGAACTAGATTATATCGATAGTTGAGCAGGATTTTAATGTTAATAAAAGAACTGTATTTTTAAATTTAAACCGTATTCGAGGATAAGGTACTTCATGTCTTCTATTATGCACTGATGGGTTCCTAGGGAGTGTTCCGTTATCTGACAAGACGGCAGTCTTTGAAAATATATGACAATGTTTTTTGTTACTACGGTAACAATATTCATAATGTTCTAAACCGACATATTCACCGCTGTTTATAGTAGCGCCGTATTCGTTAGAAAACAAACCACAAGTACAGATTATGTTACTTCGTTATTTTGAAAGCTATGCTCAAAAAGCACTTTCATGCATTTTTTTTTTCAGATTATAACTGTTTTCAAGTTATTCAATCATTCTATATTCCTTGTCTGATCCCACGTAGGGAGGCAACAAGAGCCCTCCATCGTCCTCGATCTTGCGCGGCTTCAAAGACCTTCTCCCACAACATGTACACACCTCCCACCACTACTTCGAAGGAATGTAACACGATGTGAGACTGTGAGAGGGTCTTGCTCGTCTTCGGAACCCTGATGGGAGGAAGAAAAGCGATCTCCTTAGCCAACTGTTATTCGGCTCCATAACGCATGTCCCAGCCAGATTCATCTTCTCTCCATAATGTCAGAAGAGATTAGCCTATGCTGGGAGCGTCGGCAAATAGGCTGTACCATCTTATACCCGAAATTCTCCAGGCACTTCATTTCAAACTGGGGAATTTTTTGTGCCTGAACTTCCATACTACATCTTACTAAAAAAATTGGTTTGAATGGCGCCTGTTCTTTCAACAACACACACAATAAAAAATAGTAAATGGTGGAGTCGATACTAGTATTCTGTTGGAGGCATTGCCATTTCACTGTCAAGCTGTCAGAAATAAATCTATATTTTATGTTGCCCAAAAAAATAACCTAACGTGTATCACATATTACTTATTTCCTACTACACCGCCATCTCTTGGATTTTTCAAAAAAAAATACGCAATTAAAGGATTTGTTTTTATTACAAACTTATAACCCGTCGAACTTCATCCCGCATCCGAATCAACAACAATTATTACATAATGCATAAAATTATTAGCTTGATTTAATTCAGTGTTTATGTCGTAAACTGTAATTAATTCACGTAATTAGTCAAAATTATTTTCTTATTCTTGGTTAGGTCGAAGTTCGACGGGCTGGTCAGCTAGTTTAGACATAATTCATACTTCCTGTCCCACAGATTGTATTATTTTCAACCCTAATATCATCATTTTGTTTCCATACATCGCCGTGGCAACAATATTGCTTTAAGCACCCGATAAAACATTATTTATGTTATGTTATAGAATTGACTATTCACAATATTATAATATGCAATAGTGCTCTCTAAAATAAATTAATACGGTAAAATGAAGAGATATAAAATAAAGTAAAGTTGTTCAACAGCACAATACGTAGTACAGCAAGTTCAATAGCACAACGAAAGAGCTCTGACAGTCACTTGCAAGAAACAATAAATAAGCATTTATGTACAACCAATCAATGCAGAAAACTGGACACTGCGCTGTGAAATTCAGTTAACAAGACCATTTAAGGTCTTATCTAGATAATCCGATCTGCTAAAGCAACGGTCAAATGGATATTTGAAATTGAACTAGCTCCTATAGTAAAATTAGTTCGTCTTTAGCGCGGTTTTTCGTTGAAACACTTTAATGTGAAATATTTATCATTATTATATTATTATAATTCTTCTGTAAGTGGTTGGTACTGGTAGTCCGGTGGTTACGACGCCGGCTTTAGTACTGGAGATTATTGGATGGATCCCAGGTGCCGACCATCTTCCTCTTTCACGATACAAGCTTTCAATAGCTTACTGTGAAAGAGTCAAAGATTTTATTTGTGTTCACTTTGAGAGAGCACTTGTTTCATTTATACTATATAAAAAATAAAATTCTTGAGAAACTTGAAAAACAGCCTCTCTAGACCTGAAAAATTCCCCACAGTTCTTAGTCCAGTCTATAGGAAAATAGGTATTCGTTGTTATGGCAATAACACTGTCCGCGGGGAAATATTATATCGACGAAATCTATATGATTCTTTTTTTAGAAGTTACGCTAAATACAACAGTTGCTTACCAGTAGATGAGGTGTCAAATTTTCCGTAGTGACCAAGGGGTAAAGTAAAATTGGGTCCCTTTTCGGGACAATACAAATGATTTTTAGGACCATAAAACAGTTAATTTTTATAAAAGCTTATCAGCATATTTAAACATTTTTCTTTTCTTTTTTTAATCTTGACGTCCAGCAGTTCTGTGAAATGTCATAACATAATGTCGAACAAATCTCATAAATCGGAAAGCCAAATCGTTCGGTGTATGAGGGCCACCTAACGTCATGAATGTAATTGGCGAGTTTCATGAAAGCGAATATCCATCATGAGACGAAAAGCTTTGAGCCTTAATGAATATGTCGTTTGTATGGATAATATATTACCTGCGATGTTGCTCACAGCATAATCTGACTTATGTGTAAACGTATGCGCAGGTAAAATAATAACACATTCACTGTAATGAAGAGATGAGAGCTCTAAGAAGAATATACGGGATATGGAAAGGAGAATCGAATTGAAAGCTGCTGTGACGAAAATAATATTTTTTAATGAATCTGTGCTCACTCAAAGTGAACACAAAATACACTCTTGGACTCTTTCACAGTAAGCTACTTAAAGCTTGTGTCGTGAAAGAGGAAGATGGTCGGCACTTGGGATCGAATCCACGACCTCCGCACTAAACAGTACGAAAGCCGGCGTTGTAATCGATAGTCTACCAACCACCACGAAAATTAAAAAGTTGAGGTAGTTTCTGTAACATAATTCCAAGTTTCCATGACATTTGCGCTAGCGTGAAGTAACATAATTAATTTTGTATGGAAACGTGTAAAGAGTCCATACTGAATACTTCGGAAATAGGTACATACAAAATTACCGTTAGTTTCTCACTTAAGTCAGTGAGAAAACTTCGGAAAAGGAGTATGTACTGTATTTTCGAGACTTGGTCACACGAAATGTGCAAGTAATATTGAAGTCTTGGTAACCTAGCGGTTCAGTCGTCGACTTTTTTTCTGAAGTCCACGGGTTCAATCCCCGGCATGTTCGACCGAGAATGACGTGGATAGAAAACATCGACCAAAGGAGTAGACAAAACCGTAAGTTTATAAGAAATTTTATATCGATGGAAGATGTCAAAAACATCCCCAATGTTTTGATAGAAAATAGTGGCAGTCAGTTTTTTCCCCCCACACATTGAAAATGGGTGACGGGTTAAAAAAAGTAGGTACCTACACATTTCAATTTCGACCCGATCTATTATGATTTGCAAAAAAGTTGCCTGTAGGGTTACTCACGCACAATTTAAAATTCTGAGCTAGTCAAATATTTGAGAATTTTTGTTTTTTTTTTTGCACTTTTACTTAATGATACCGCGAGTTCGAAATTCATTCGAAACAAAATATTATGTTTTATTGTAAAATGGAATATTAGTTAACGATGTTTTTTTGAGTAATTTTCTTATTTCTGGAAAGTCTTTCGAATTTTTATCGATTCACAACTCAAAAAAATCAATAATTTACAGATACTTAAGACGCAGAAAAATGTGAAGATTAATAATCTTCGGGATTAGTCCGCCCTTTCAAATGTCTTTTTTACCGTCGCTACACTTTACATTGGAACAATAAAATTTTATTAATTTATTTATTTAGGTATTTATTTATTTATTTAAGTTTAGCTCGAGTTCTTTTTCATGAATCTTCCTGCTGCTGTTAGAACTAATAAGCCATATAAGTAGCTATTTAAGCGCCTATTATAATAGGCTATTTATTTCGTCACATATTAATTGTACATGTTTTGACTATTCTTTTTGCCACTCCAAAAATTCCAATATACATTATAAAGGTATCGATCCATATTATACATATAATAACAAACAAACAATGTTAAACATACAGACGGTCACTTAAAAACCATTCCATTTCATTATACCATTGTTTGTATCTAGGCTAATGACCCGTGATGTAAACATAGTTTATCGTTTTTTTTTATTACTACGGGAAAATTATCGTTAAACGGTAAATAGTCATTTTATTGTTTCATTAAATAATTCCGCTTGTGGGGCACACCAAGCACGACCTGATTATCAACAAAACCTCGTTACGAGCGCATACGGTGACATTTCAAGAATGCACTTGGAAATACGTCGTATGAGTAGGTGTAAAAGTGATGAAATGTCGGGGAATGTAAAGGTTATAATAGTTCACGATATGCCAGGAAGCATTTCGCGAATTACAACGTTTTTACTAAAAGTTTAGTATTGTGTGTTACAAAAAATAAATAGGTATATCTTTTGACATACGTTTTACTCCTTTAATGTGCTTTTTCAGTTAAATTTGAAAAAGGGACCTCCTTAAGTTTAAAATAAAATTTAAAATTAAAGTGATGAAATATCGGAGACTTTATGGCTACGATATTCCACGAGTTACAAAGATCTTATTCCAGGATTGGTCTTGTGTAATGGCACACAGATGTCTTTTGAAATTACACCTTATTTACACCTTTAACGAATTGAATTTATTTTTTTATATTTTTTTTAAACAAGCTATAAACTATATAAAGTTTTATAACTTTAATTCGTGCAATAATGTATCGCAACACTAACTATGCGCTTAAGAAAAAGCGTTTTCAAGTGATAAAACATCGTAGAATTTAAAGATTTGTTGTTCACGATATGTCAAAAAAAAAGCATTTCGCGAATGACAATAATTATCTTACTGAAGGATTGGTATTATGTATTATAGAACAGTTACGTTCTTTGAAATACTCTTAAATGCTGTATTATTATTATTACATAAATATGGCATTCCGTCCCGATGAGGACGATTTGTGCCAACTGGCAGCAAGTAAGACTTTATAGACGGAAAACTAAATGCTGTATGTATATTTAATAAATAATGCGCTTAAAGGAATGACTTTTTAAAGAGTTATGAAATATCGGGGATTAAAAGGTTATCATAGTTCACGTTATTCTAATTATGACAATTCCACGGATCACAAAGATTTAAAGACTTTTCATTGGTATTTTCTTCACAGATGAATTTGACTTATGAATGAACATATTGTATTGCTAAATTTTAATAAATGTTACTGTATTGGTTTCCGTTTTTTTAGTCATAATCCTAGGATTTATTGGCAGCAATTTTACCCTCACTGTCTCCTTTTCGCTCTATTCGTAGCAGATCTTTTCAGGTCCCCATAGAGGAACAGCAAAGTCTTGCGAAATTCGTAATGAGTTTGATCAATTGTGGAATTAACACCTTCATAATATTTCAGGAAATGCTCAAAGTAATTAATAAGCATATCCATTAAGTTGAATCACGACACCTGCATAGTTTAAATTGTCACCTGAGTAAACGATTACCGCGATGTTGGACAATTATGAGAGTTTGTTCAAATTGTGCTGCCAATTATTTTAATTAGAATTGTTGGAACATACAAATTGTATGAGTTCATTCGTTCCCTCGACTATAATAATATGGACAACAATATCTTGACACGGCATAAAGGGTTCTTTTTGACCTTATGGTGTCTTATTTTACCACGTATTTATTTGGTGGTAATTTTTGTTAGTTGGGGTGAAATCTGGCAGTTTATTTTTAACCAAATTCCAGAGCAGTTAAACACTTGAAACATTCGGAATATCTCAGAACACGACGACAATTATTTGAATAATTTCAGCCATAGGTACAGCCGAATCGTATTCATTTTCAGAAAATTACATTTTGTAAACATATAACTAAGCCGTACATGTGTTTTTAAGAAACTTATTCAAATGCATAAGGAGAAAAGCCACCAGAAGAAGATATTCTTTATCTTCTTCTGGTCGCTCAAAATTTGACTTCTATAGACCGAAGCAATTGGATCGCGTCATTCCTCATTGCTTTGTCCTACAGTCCTTCATTGAATGCGTAAATGGGGCACTCGTTTATCAGATGCTCGATTGTTTATGTCATCCCATATGCGCATGCTGGTGAGTATAAAATTTACAAAAACGATAACCGAATCAAATGGTTCAAAGAGGCATTTGTTATATCATTGAGGGCTATTGATGGGATAGATGTTGGCTGCGCAATTTAAAATATTGGATCAGGATCGCAACGGTGGAGGAAAAAAAATATTACAAATATGGACTTCGGATTTGGGAGGGATTCGGAAGTATAATTACGTTCGTTTCCGATTTCAAACAAAGTAAATAACACATACCTAAGGGCTTATGCAATAGAACAATGAAAACGCGAAGTACAAATGTGTACACATAGGCAATGTTCATACACAGTTAAATGCAACCTGTAAACACATAAATAGAAAAGTCAGTCGTTTGTGCGCGATAGAAAAAAAATGCATATTTATGAAGACATGAGTAGGTATGCGTTACATCACACTAGACATCACATTTCATCAATAAACTAGAATAAGTAATTATAACAGACCAATGATAGTGGATATGTGGCAATTAATAGGAGATCACGTGCATATTGCTACAGTATGTGATTTTCCAATTATGTATGTGTGGTTGCATGGAATATGAACAAGGGCGGATCCAGCCTTGGCACCAGGGGGGGGTCACAAAGTAAAAAAAAAAGGTCATCTTAAAAATTTGGTATCTGAAAATTACACTTCCTAAAAAAAAAGGCCATTTTCAAAATTTGGTATCTGGAAACTACACTTTTCCTAAAAAAAAAAGGTCATTTACAAAATTTGGTATCTGGAAACTACACTTTTCCTTAAAAAAATAGCAAAATAAAGATTTTATTAATAAATATCACTGCCCTACTTGAGATTACATAGCCTAGGGGGGGGGGTCATGACCCCCCTGGATCCGCCCTTGAATATGAATCTCAATATATCTCACAACACGACTATAATATAATACATGTAACTAGCAGCAAAACCTGTAGGACAACAGGCAGGGTCCAATGAAATGTTACGTACAAATGATTTCGCGTAACAAGGAAATCTTAACGCATTTAATGCCACTTATAGCCACTGCATTTCAACTCGACTCTCGCCTACAAGCGGTGGTTGGCCCAGACTGAAACGGCGGTACAAACGGTCCTTGTGAATGCTAGGGTCAACTAGCTGAAGAGAGAACAGGTTGCCTTGCACGGCTGTCTAACGTGCAGGGCATATCCCACAACCTACCTTCTATAAGCCCTCCCATCCATACTCACTTAGTCCTATCATTCCGGAAGTACCTACTTTAAATTTTCTGCCCAAAAATCCCCAATACAAAGTATCATTCGACCCGTGCCGAAGGATGGGGGACTAACGGAGTCTACCTGATACCTCAGGGTGACTTTTTGGCTTACCCCTAAGGATATGTATGGGCTTACTTTTATTTCCCTAGCACTGGCTATGGAGGATGTATCTGGTACTTCTGCAGAGACGAACAGATGTGGTTTTTATAATGTCGTGTTCTTCCGCATCAGTGTCATAGGGAAACATAAAATGGCATGACGAAAAGTAATGTTTGTAACCGGAAGATGCTTTTGGGACCTTTCTTTTGAAAGATCTGGAAGATGGACCAGGGTGAATGGCTGAAAATTCTGTTGGAAACAGAGGCTCAAAATGGCAAAAATCATGATCAGAGCAGTTCTCTAGGTAATACGAATGGATGTACGTACATATGAGGTCAATGTCGCATACCATTGACATTACCTACAAGATACTAGACATAGTATGAAGGGCCATTAACTCAATAAATCGATAGCCGATTACTCAAGCTCCCTGAACCAGGTCCCCAGAGACTCGCGCCGTACCTCCGCTTCTTGCGGCACTGTCTGTACTCTCGGGCTTGCAGCAATGCCGCGTTATGCAAGAACTCTACACCGGGCAGCGGTCGCTTGGCTGGCAGAGCGTGACCCAAGTATTATATTCACTGACGACACACAACGAAGTCATTCGTTTATAAAAAAATACATTACCATACTTTGTTTGCATTTGAGCTCGAAAATATGCCAAAGGTAGTTGTAAAATATGTTTATACGAGACATCTTTGAAGTACGGTTGGTAAGGGAAGGATTGTTTATAATTGTTTTCTAGGCAAAATGGGGAATAAATGGATACTTAAAGAGATGAAGAACCACAATTTTGTCCTCATAACATATTGAGAGGTAAATAACCAAATCTAAGAAAAGAATCGCTCATTCGAAGTGAACATAAATACTCTCTCTGATTTTTTCACAGTAAGCTACTAAAGACGACGGAGACGAGGAAGACCCTCTCATACTGTGTTCCGCTCCTTCGAGGCAGAGCTGAGGAATCTGGACATGGTGTGGGAGGAGGTCATTAACGTTGCGCAGGATCGAGCGCAATGGAGAGCTCTTGTTGCCTCCCTATGCCCCTAAGTGGGGTCTAAAGGGAGTTTGGATTGGATTGGAAGCTACTAAAATATCGTGTCGTGAAAGAGGAAGATTGTCAGCATCTGGGAACGAACCCACAATCTCCAGTACGAAAGTCGGCATCGTAATCGCCAGACTACCAACCACTTGGAAAGGATTATGGATATAAGATTGCACCGCTACATCACGAACGACGGCACACCAGGCGTAGACCCATAAGTCACATAGTGTAGGTATAGGAAGGGATATAGGTACAGTTGTTAGAAAACGCACATGATGATGAAAGTTAAAAACGTAGAAATAACTGCACTTTGAAACGAGAATAAGAAGGTCGGAAGACCAAAGTTGTTAATTTTCATACATTGAAAGTTCTAGCTTTTGAGTTATATTATGGAAGACAACTCCATTGTACCGATCATTTTCTCCGTTCCTTTGAAACAAAGATGCATTCTATAAGCACGGTAATTGCAATTGATATCAACGAAGGAACGAAAGTAATGAAGAGCCATTGTAGCCTTTATGCTCCAAGAGGGACCATAAAGGTAATTGTTACGTCGTTTAGGGATTTTTAGAAAGTGTTTGCTCATATTAAGAATCTTTAAAGAGAAAAAAATACCGTACTTATAGAAAACTCAAGTTCCTTTGCAAAATTTGTACACGGGGCATTATTAGATGGCAATAAAAATATCCAGGAGTAGGTTTCCTAATTGAACAAGGAAGGAACAGAAGGAAATATAATATAAGAAAAAATGAGAAGAAAAGATAAGACAACGGAGTTAATAAATCACGCTGAAACAAGAGAATGGCACAATTAAAGCCGGCAAAAACACCGCCTAATGAAGACTAACGACAGACGGTAAATGAAAGTCAACGAAGCAAGGCGATAGCATTGTACGGTAGTGCATATTATTCCAAGTATTGATACTTTCAATGCCATAGAAAAACAAGTCTCCAGAGAGAGACAAGACTGGTTTCAATAACAATAATGGACGGCAAAAGATCTACGATTTACGTGATAAGACTTGGTTCGTAAATCGTTACAGAAAACCCGTAAGATCTAGACAGCTTTGATTTGAAGCCGTGAAATTTATTTCAGTGTCCGACTTATAGTAGCTTACTTTACCGCGTTTAGTGAGGATTTATTTAGGAATGTTGGCATTAACTTGTCAGGCTGGGCTAACTAACCCGTCGCTAATTATTCTACAATTAGTGGCTAATCTCTGCGTGTCCAAGTCCTGACGGATGCATGGGATTTTCCGACAAGGCAAACATGTTCCGAGATTCGACGGCTATAAATGGCTAATGTTTGTAATAGGAAGTAATACAATAAGCCAGCCTCCAAAAGAGCAGATGAAAACAGTCCGTATTGGTTCGAGTTTGATAAAAATCAAACATCTATTAATGCAATGATAGCATCGAAGTAGATGAGAACAACAACAAAAAAATAGATTTTGCGCTACTTGTACCGACGGTTGAACATGGGAAGTGAGCATCAAATAAAATAAATACAATTTTTGCATTGTCTTCGTCAATTTTGGCGAAATACAATGACAACAAAGGGAATGATCAAAAATTTATAGAAATACTTTTTTAACTATGAACTTTGATAAAACAAACAAAAGAGACTACCTAAATAAACTATTTAAAATGACATAGACCAAAAAAATCACACACTTCCAATCAAATATTTATTTTACTAAATCGCCATTTGATATCGTAACTTTTATTTATTTACTAGCTTTCCGGACAGACGGTGTCCTGTAGTCCTTACTATGATTTAAAAATTGTAATTTATACAAAAATATGTTTAAACTAATAAGTTTGGATGTTAAAAATTATTTATGAAGTTCGATAGAAATTCCATCAAAAATATGCATACCTACCAATGTTTCGAAACTCAATGGTTAGGTCAAGTAGGTAAATAAAAATTGTGTTGTTTTGGATTTTTCGCAGATGGCGTTGTTGTCAGTAAATTCGTTCCATACTAACTTTAATATTATATTTTATAATATTTGCTATCCATTCTTCGAACTTTTAATCATTATTCTATTATCTGGAGTTTTTTTTCTAGTACTCAAAGCAATAAGTTTGTGGTGGTTGTTATTATCTTAACATGAAAAAATTCAAACAATTGAATTATTTTAATACTTTAATACTAGCGGTGTTAAAACGATAAAATAAACCACGATGATAGATTAATAAATTACTACAAAGTAACGTTTTTTTTTTCATCCTTGTTACACGGAAATAATGCAAGAAAAGGAAAGAGCGATAAAGGATTTGGAGGATGTCGTAATTTTGGGAAATTCGATGCTTTTAGAATAAGTACTATTGTTATTTTGCCATGCCTACACGTTTTTTAATGCATAATGAGTTTTTAATTAAATTTTCGTCTTCATTTTCATTTAATTACCGTCTCCATTTTCACCACACAAGCCCATGCACACACACTGGGTTCCTAGAGAGCGATTGGTCATCTGACAAGACGGCAGTTTTTCAAAATTATGGCAATGTTTTTTTGTCAACAATATTGACAATGTTCCAAACTGACACATTCACCGCTGTTTGAAAGCAGCACCGTATTCTCTTAAGGAAAACAGACCATTCGTGTGAAATATGTTAAAAATGTATTTGTGTTCACTTCGAGTGAGCACAGATTCATTTTATTTATATAAAAAAAAACATTTGTTTTGATTTTTTAATTTCATCGAAACTATTATCGATCGAAAATAGTTACATTGAAATCTTGTAGAACTATAAATTCAAACAGTGGAGATAATCACAGATACACCGAGCTGTTAACTGATACAAATAACCATCATTAGACATCGGATTTAGTAAACAGACAACGCAGTGTGTATTCTAGATATTATCGCGTGGTCTGGAAAATACCAAGTGTTTATTTGGATGGCCGAAGAATCCAGTTCCTAAGAAATCCAATGATGCCGTAGGTCATGATATCATTTTTATATTCAAGGTTAAATTGTTTCTGTGAAAATCTGGGCAAGTGGAAATAACAGCCCAAAATAGTAAACAATTTCATAAATAAACAATTCTGAATATAGAGACGAGGCAACTCTTCAAAAGATGGTTCACAACATCCGAGAGCCAGGTCTGCTTATTACTATCGACCCAGAAGACCCAGAAACAGCTTTAAAGAAAAGAAGATATGCAATTCTATAACGTGTTAAGGATAGGTCAATCGTTGAAAGGATATGTAAGAAAGCGTGGACTGAACAAATAAAGAAAGGCCCGATGCGAAGATAAATAAATAGGAAATGTTATTTGAGAAAATGTTGCGTTGGTGAAAATAGCGATAGAATTAGTTGATAGCCAAGGGGCTCACGAGGTCACGACACAAGCCTTTGCTTACTACATACTGCGACGTTACAACACTGAGATAGGTTTTGGCTTCCCTCAGCAAACTTCTCCAAGCCACCCTATACACTACGCCTCTGTGCTCCAATCCCCAACACCCAAAAGCCCCAGATCCCTCTCAGCGGCATCCAGCCATCGTATCTTTGGTCTTCCTATGCTCCTCCTTCCTTCTGGTCTCGTGCAGAAGACCCTGTTTAGCGCAGAGTTTTGAGTTTCTACCAAAGGAGCCGGCATATCTTTATGAATGTGGACACTTTGATATCATTGTACATTTCATAAACCTCATTTGCTTACTAAAATGTTAAAAGGTGTTTTTATGTTCTCTGTACCATAATAATAATAATAATAAACACTTTATTGGCATGAATATATAAAAATAACAAACCAAAATTGGCGGGCTTATTGCCTGGGGCAATTTCTTCCAACCAACCTATCATATAAGGTATGGGGGTTTTACGAAAAACCTTCCAAGAGGGATTTTTTTGGGTTATTCCTAAGCCCTGTTAGAATCACTTTTAAAGACATTTTCATGAATTTCCGAAATAATAGTTCCTCCCAAGGGGGTAGGAAGAGAGTACGGACTTTCATTCTTTCCTATCCAAACAAACCTCTTTCGCTTCTTCCAAACGCATAACATTCCGCATACACCCTCTTCTATTCCATTTGCTCCTAGCTTGGCCCTCCTCTAAGACGGCACCGATATGGTCGGACCATGTCATTCGAGGTCCACCTCGTCTGCGTGCACAGTGCACCAATTCTTTCAGATTTATATATCATTTTAGTCATTCTCTCCTCCTTCATTCTCTCTACATGCCCAAACCACCTTAATTTATTCACTTTCATTCTAGTCACTACACTAAATTCCACTCCACATTCCTTTTTAATATTATCATTCCTCACATTATCAAACAGTCTTTTTCCGCATATCCTACGCAGTGATCTCATTTCCACAGCATTTATGCCAACTTTCAGATTTTTCGTCCATGTTTCACTCCCATACATCATGGATGGTATCAGGATTGCATTATGCATCAGCTGTTTCGATTTAATAGATACGTTATTACGTTTCATTAGAGGTCTTAGTGCACCGCCAACCCTTCTACCAGCATGTTTCCTTCTTTCAATCTCCTTTTCACACCTTTCATCTATACTAAATAGACTAATGTATGAAAGTGGAAAAAAATCACAAATTTCATGGTGTTGCCTTATCCAACGAGGAGATTCAACGATAGATAGTAATCTCTTGAAGTGGTTAAATTAATAATAATGCTGGTGATAATCTAGAATTACTATCAGGAGAGATTGATATAAAGAGGCAGCTCTCAATTCCACAAGCATCTCATAGTATTGTATCTAAGGTTTACAAACGTGTAGTTTGTTAATAAGTATTGGTTTCTGCTCTAAGGGGATTAAGGGCGTGTTTGTACGAGGAAAATTATATACATTACAATATGCAACAACGGATTCCGTGTATCGAACAGATTGGAAAAGATAACATACCATTATTTACAAAGTAACCTACAACAGTTGCATACAAAATATGGGTAATGTGTAACGTTTACTTTATGCATATTAAATTTAAATATTAATTAATTAAGAAAAAACAATAAGACACAGGCCTTAGGAAACTTTTATCAAATTGTGTTTGAAGAAAGAGATTGTTAGTTTTAGTTAATACAAAATGTCAACAAATCGTAATCTAGTCTTTTAGACACCGAAGTCTGATCAAGAGAACCGGGACATATTTATTTATTTATTTATTTATTTCTCTCTCTACGCAACAATTGTTGCTTTTACATTAAAAATATATTATACATTTTGATAACGCCATAATCATATTTTTTTACCCTTTAGGGGCGATATAGCTGAAAGGCGAATGTGAATGCTAAAGGACATAGAAAGATAGAAAAGAACTATGTACATATATAGAGAAGAAAAAGGTAACAGATTTATAAGACACTAGCTTTCCCGACAGACGTTGTCCTGTGTTCCTAACTATGAATATTGAATTCGATTTTGTATAATGATAAGCTTAATATCTTTTAACCAATGTAATAATTTAGATCGATGCATCTGTTTCATTCCATATATTATTTTCTATCGAAATTCTGTCAATCGCACCAACTATCTAACAACTGTCAGTTCCTGTCAAAATTTCAAAATTGGAATAAAAATTTTATGGTAAAAAGTACTAATAAGTTAGAATTTTCTTTAATTTTCTAATTTTCCACGCAACTTTCTTAATTTTTTCTTTCATATCTCCCTTCTCCTGATAAAAGCAAACACGCCAAAAAAAAGAATTAGCGGAATCGGTCTAGCTGTTTAGGCGTGATACGATGACAACTGAAAATAGCTCTCCATTTTTATATAACAGATTCAGGCAAATACTATCAATTTGCAGGTAGCGCCTCATCCATACTTTTCTATTTCCTTTCGTTTGGTTTTGCTTCAGCCATTTTTTATGTATTTTAAGGTCTTCCGACAACTTCTCATTTAGGCTTGTCTTCACTTTACTTGTCCTCTACATTTCCACTCCAGTTTGATACGAGATCCGCAATGTTCATTGAGTATATACGTTGGGTCTGCTTCTAATTTCTTCATTTCTTACTCCTGTCTCTTGGACGTGTACCAAGCATGGATCTATGTATGTATACATTTAAGATTTTCTAAGTTTCCTGTGTAAGTGCCATGGTCTTTAAATATCCTTTCCCGACAGAATACCTTTTTACAAATTTCCTGAATCCTTACCGTCAACAATAAAATCTTTCTACAAGCAGCATCAAAACAGTTCCGCCATTCTGAATTGAATTTTAACCATATTCCTATTGATTGTCAGTGTTAAGGTTTCCAACAGGATAGTATTGTATAAGAACATTACGTGCATGTAAAAGTGAATGGTGCAGTTCATGAAATGGATACACACGATGTACCTTGATAACAAGATAACGTAATCTTGATCAACACAATCTCTAAATGCGAGTAAGAACATTCACAGTGTACCTGATGCTAGAACTTCAGATAATCTGTAGAGAGCTGATAAAAATACAATGATTGTCTTATGAACTCATTTAGTATCAATGAAGTCATAATAATTTCGTAATAAGCAATTACGTCGAGTAGATAAAAGGTATGTATGTACCCTTTTTTAATTGATATAATGGACTGTCCCTTTATCGGTCGAAAACCAACACTCATAATAAGAGTTCGGATTTCAAGGACTATTTTGAACCTGCTTTTCTAGCATCTAGTATTTCAAGACTAAAGAAGAAGATGTATCATGTAAATAAACAGAGGATGTAAGAAAGCAAGGTTCGCAAAAACGATGTGGATCGAAAATTTATTTCAATGAATAAATTGCATAAAATACCTTTTAATACTATAAGTACAGTACAATACTTCAAAACTGAAAAAATAATAATTAATTATGAATATTAAATATGTAAGAGCAAATAAAACAAACATATCATTAAATCATACCATTTATAATCATCCCTAATACATTAATGTTAGTACAATGTGCAAAAAACACAGCTGCTAACTATCCGCAATCAATGTTAGTTGAATGGTAAAAGTGATGGGAAAAGCTGCTGAAAATGTAAATCATCATGGGTTCAATTCTTAAAATGAAGAAATAAAATCGGTTCAATTGAACTTATGATTTGATTTACCAATTAAATAGACACAAACAAAATCACAAGAAGTAGCCGACACATCCTCTGTTTTCCACATACCTCCGACACCAAGACATTAATCCAGGAAAAGGTTCCTTTAGATATATATCCCCTGAAATTACTACCAAATAGGACAAGGAAAGAATTCTGGTACGCACAACATAATGGAAGCCAGATAGAACTGTTGAAAAACTCAAGAACGGGATATGAACTTGGAGAACACTTAAAAGATTAGGAGAGAGTAGCTCTTAGTGTGGAAGGTAGACTCAATGTGACGAAAACCTCCTTGTTTGTCGAAATATGCCTATAGAAGACCTATATATAAATAGTTATGACAATGCTTAGCTGCTGAATACTGGAGCAGAGAGTTAAAAATATTAAAATAAATTACTCACATTATTTTTTTCGCTACCTCCATTGCCGAATCACTCGAAAACGAGTGCAGAGCTAAAAAAAAAAAAAGAAACAGAGTTTCGCTGTCAGAGGCAGCACATAGAATATAATTACCTCTGTACATTGAATAAAAAATCTTTCGATTATTTGATCGAAAAGGAAATGTTCGATTGCGAATGAGAGACAGTTGAATGACTCGAAAATCCCTGAATAAATTAATTGTACGACCTTCGCCCAGATTTACCTATAGTAAAATATCAAATTGAATCGCGAATGGCTTTTTGTGTTGTCAATTGCGAATTAATTTAAAATGGAATCGAATCACTCGGTTATTGTTTGTCGTGAAATTGATTGGCCAAAGTGTCTGTCACACTTTACGAAATGTCGCTCATTGTCATGTCGACGAAATAATATATTCGTATGCTATTTATAATAAAGGCCATAAAGAAACATAGAGGCAATTGGAAATCTTCCATAAAATTATTATCAACCCAAATTTTCTCCTATTACACAATCCAGTGATTAAAAATTCGAGAGGGTATGCAGAATTAGATAAGTACGGACGATCGCTTATAAGAAAAATAAAAATAATGGGCTGCCTTTGATAAAAACACAAACTGCATTATCGAATTGCATAATCTTTTGAACAAACAATATACATATATATTTAAAAAAAAACAATTAAATGTCAAGAGTGACAGAGGGATGTGGCAATGACATGACTTGGAAACACACTGCACTTATCTGCAAGCTGAATGATAACGCTCTTGATTTATCAAACAAACGTACAATTACTACAGATACAATATAAACTTTAATTGGAATGATTATTCCAGATTTAATATCTATTTTCAGAATAACCCACAAGAAATGATAACTATCTAAATTAAAGTATGTAATTTATAAAAGATAAAGTTCGTTTCAAAACAAGAAGTCTTATTCATTTTTAAAAGCATAAAAATAGACAACGATATAAATAGTCATGCAGTAGTGAAAATAAAGGCAAATTAGAAAAGAATTGATATTGTAGCAATAGCGACATAATTATTATTTATGAAGATTATAAAGGAACAAATCTAAACTATAGATAGACCGTGCACACATAAAATAATAAATAAGATGATAAAATATCGGCAATAGAAGGTGATGAATTTCTGCCATAAACGAGTTAACGTGATTGAAATAGGTTCAATGGAATGTTATCACTTCCCATAAACGTCACAAAACATCGTGAACAACGCTAATTGGACTAAGAGAAATGCAATAAAATCTCACAAAATGTCGCTGTACTTCATACTATTAGAGAGTTTACAGATAACGGGTAGAATATGTGAGTTTCTAAGAAAAGTCGCCTATCCTATATTCTGAGATTTGGTAAGATTTTAGAAATTCAGAAAAGGAAAATGGATGAAGATCTTTTTCTTGGAACATCAACGTATCCCGATAAAGGGGATGGGCAATCTCCTTTTTCCATGACTTTTTTTGCAACTCTAGAACAATTATAATTCCCCTCATGTAATTTGCTAACGGTGCGGCGTCCTTCTAATTTTAGGAATGTGTTGCCTGAAATGATTTAATGAAAAAAACATAGGGGCTACTGAGAGATGTCGAATGTGTTTAATACATGGCTCTGGAAAAGCCCAAATTCGTATGATAAAAAGCATATTGAAGAACAAATGAAACGTGTAGCAAGGAACGTCAAAAGTGAGATTAATAAGACAAAATATCTCAATATCACTTATGGCAAAAGTAAGACTTGGAAACAAAGTTCATGATGCTCGAGACACCGTAATAAAAGAACACCTTATTGGGAAGGTAGCTGGAAGACATGGACTGCCGATAATTGCACTGGTATTGTTCGAAGCGAGTGATTTGAATAAAAAAATGGAATTTCCATTACTTATTACTGGACAATGCGTAAGGTGATATTTATGGCCCATTTTAGGAGGGACTGGTTCTGCAGCCAACCACATTCTTCGGCCAATTGCCATCATTACAGCTGGTAGGCCGATGATGATTACAATCATCATCAGATAGTCGCCGCTTTTATCCAGCTGGACGCTACCAGACAAGGTAGAATCGAGTTTGGAAACACCCAACGCTATTTTGATCTTCGATGCTAAAGAATACTTAATACAGCAGTGAATCCCTGATGAAGGACAGATGTGATCAATGTTTTGATGTTAGATGGGAGATCTATTAGATCTATACGCACCTTCTTGGCAAATGTATTCCCTGAAAGCCATTTTATTGACAAAAGTGACTTAAAGAAAAAATAACAACTAATGACTCTAACAATTCATTACTAATGTTCGATTTTTAAATGGAACAAACCACTACGGGCTTACGACCGTCTTCTACTGTTATTTCGAAGGCTGGCTTAGTGTGATCACTTTACGTTAACAACGTTCGCCATTAGGTGGTAATGTTTGTCTCCGAAACTCCTAATCATGAGAATTCTCAACATGTTCAACATGCCGAAAAATCTCATGTATGCAACAAGTAGAAATTTAATAATAAAATGAAAAATAATAAAAAGTGACTTACATTAGTGAATACTGTCCAGCTATTGGTAACCATGGAAATACATCCGCGCTGACCCGATTTCTAAGCATGTTGTTTGTAAGTATGGATGGACCGCCATGCAGATTTCGTAAAATGATAAACTAGTTCTCCATCTACGCATTCCAAGATACGCAGAAGAAAGGACCTCATCGATGAATCATAAGGTTTTAATATTCAATCTTCAAATTATGAGCACCCTAAGATCATGAACCGTCATTTTGTAAGGCAGAAAAGCAGATATATGTCGCTTAAGGAGGTTTTTTGTTCATAAAAGTTGTTAAAAATGGTGTGAAGAAAAATGAAAGATAGAACAGATACGGACACATCCATACCCGTGAGGTCCCGCCATCGGACCTGACAGGTAGTTGTCATGGACGAGCTGAAGTGACAAGAACACAAGTTCTGGCGTTAGGTAATGAACTTCACAGTAATCCACAATGTTGCATCGTGGACAATCTTGTTGTGAATGTTGATAGCCTTATCCCAGTGTGGTCCGGAGTTCAATGTCTAGCGCGACATGTGACGTGAGCAATACACAAGGAATATTAATCGACTGTCATCAACGCGAAGGCTTGAAACTAGTTATGCCATCCCATGGAGTAAGTCCCGTAAGAATGAGAAACAGGAAGCTATGATGGAACACCATCCGACAAGCGTTAAAGACGAGTATTTTGAAATGAGGAAACAAATGATTAACGAAATAAAGAAACAAAAAAACCTACTTTTCTAAAGCACTCGAGAACTGTATAACTTTGCAAGGTATATATGAAAATCGACCCCAATTTCCCTTGATCAACATCACACGTAAACGGCAGGACCAATTGGCTTTTTCTACTGCTGATGTTTTTGGCACAATTTTTTTATAAAAATTGACATAGGTATCATATGTCAATCTTTTTCTGCGGTCTCAATCCTACGGATTGGTTTGTAGCACAGATCTGCATCTAATTTTCCATCTCACCCGGTCCTCCGCCCTCTTTATCTCCATGTAAGATGCGCAGCACAATATAAACATTTATTTCAGAATTTTAATTTGCGTTTGGCTAATTAAGTCATCACCATACAAATTCGAATTCAATATTAATATTTAGGAACACGGGACAACGTCTGTCGGGAAAGCTAGTAGTTTATAATTCTTTAGGATGATAAATTGGCATATTCATAGTTAAGATTATTATCAAACCATTGTATTCAGAAATAATCCCAATAAACAATTAATCTATCAGACAATAACATCTGAGTTTCAGATTTGATGTACCGGAAATGGAAATTATTTAAGTAAGTACGAAAAAAGGCTGACAACCTCAATTAATATGGGTCAAGGAATCCCGATTTTAGCGATAAAGACAACAGAATTTGATAAGACACTATAAAAATGGTGGACAATAAAATTGACATAAGGGGAAATGTTAATTACAATGTTAGAGGTGTAAACGTGGTAGATGAAAAACCTTAAGCAAAAAAACTATGTAATTTGTATAAAATTAATTTTTTAAGTCTTCGGTTTTATTATGTGATAAAGAAAAACTTAAATTTAATGTTACGACAAAAAAACGCATCACGCAAGAGACAATCTAGTACAAAGCTATCAGCAGTTACTAAAATCACCAATCGGAACAAATAAACAGTCGTAAAAACAATTAAAATAAAGGAAATATGTTGAATAACCAGTTTGGATGAGTAATTCGTGTTTTAAATTTGCCTCTACGGACGTCAAAAACAACCTTGAAACTTTTTGTTCGTAGATTATAATGGCAGGTGTTTATGGAAAGATGGTTAATCGGGATTCGCGACGATGATGGTAAACCGGGATTTTAGGGTCTTTTAAAATCGATAGTTTGAAGATTATTAACACAATTCCAAGCAAAATGTCAGGTTGATGGTAAAAGTATTAAGCCACTTCCACTGAAAACTATGATTTTTAGTACCTACTTATTAGGTAGGTACATGCCTACATTTAGACGTGAAAAGAGTAGATAAATGTTACTAAGTTAACCTGTTATTAAAGTTAACCGGGTGTTCAGCGCATAAAATTTTGATAAATTCATGTTGATCAATCACGCCTTTAACACAAACTTATTAGAGAAAGCAACAACTATTTGTTTTACATTTCAGAAAAATTAACCCGTTGTTATGAAAATAACATTCAGTTAACCGGGTGTGATGGAAATAAAATTATTTGATTAGTTTATGCCTTGTTTATGTACCTACATAAAATTGATTTAACGCAAATAACAATAAGTTAAGCAAGTGTTATAATATTGTATTCAAATTCACATTGTTTTTCTACTTACATAATATAGAATTAAATAGTTAAATTAATATTATGTAAAAAAAATGGTTAACCTGTTGTTATGAAGTTAATCCTTATAGTGATAATATAATCCTGTATTAGTGAAATCACTGTGAAAACACACCAACTTCACAATATAGTTAATCCACTCGCGGCGAAATGTTGTGAAGAACTAAAATCAATAATCGTTTTTACGGCATCTCAAAGAGTGAAGCTATAGGCAGCGCGTTATCGCTATCTCCTTTATCAAACACTCTTATCAAGTCTAAATACGCACACAATACCAAATAGAGGACCTGGAAAGATGGTGAATTCTTTGTAAATAGTTGAAGCAAAAAAAAAAGAAGATAAAGATAAAACAATGTGCGAAGATGAAGTTGAAAAAAAACCACAAATTTGCTGATGAAAGATGTTTCTGCATTCAGTGTCACTCCGATCAGAAATTCATCAAGCTAGCAACAAAGCTGCAACCGAGACCTTCGCGATTACTGTCTCTTTCGCATAGATACAATACTTCTTGTCTTGCTACCAACCATTTCGGTAATGGTCTGTTTTCCTACGAATACGGCGCTACTATACTACAACGATGAATATGTCACTTGAAAACATTCTCATATAATTTTGAAAGACTGCCGTCTTGTCAGAAGACGGATCGCTCCCTAGGAACCCAGAGCATAACGCTGCTCCAGAAGAATACTGTAAGATCTCATAATTTATAGTTTTGAGATAATCGAATTTAAAGATTTTGTTGAAATTAAAATTGGGATAACTATTGTTTTTGGATCATCTAGAATTTTTTGAAAACTTTTTTGAAAAATTCATTTATTCCTGGATTTCATTTATTTTTTTTCTAATTTGCATAACTTTTTTACACTATTTTTACAGAAAACTGACAGTAGTTAGAGATCTTACAGTATTCATCTCAAAGTATACGAGTATTTTGAGAGTAAAATTTAAATATATTACTGTTTTTTGAGATGTTACTGTATTCATCTCATAGATGCGAGCACTTTATAATTAATTATTGGGGAAATAAAATAATATTTTGAAATGTTACAGTATTCTTCTGAGCGCCGTAAAAAGGATATGTAACATTCCAAAATGTTATAGTGTTTTTCTTAAAAATTTCACTCAGTTTGAGTAAGAAATGTAAGATATTCAAATGTTAAACTATTCTTCATATTATATTTTTCAATTTTGAGAATATATTTTTTGTTTTTTGGCTATAGCGGCGTCATTTTCTGTTGTATCTTAAGTCTTATTAGATGCTATGGAACGAGACGCTTCCAACGATATCAATATCTCAAATATCGTATATTTTGAGATCTTACAGTATTCTTCTGGAGCAGCGATAAGCTCGCGTGGATTTCACACTAAAGTAACATTTAGAATAGGGGTAGTCTTCCTCCACTCCTCTCAGTTCTTTGCTGTTTTCTTCAGCTCTACGCATGAGCTCAATGTCCTGGCATATATGTTGCAAATACTCCTACCGAGGGCGTTCTCAATCAATTCAACCCCCAAGCATTCCCTCAAATACAGTCCCTAGTAAATAATGTTCATGCCTCATTACGTGACTCTTCGATACGCTGTCCAAAATTTGTCCAAATTGTTGCAAGAACTTCTGTATACGTGAACGCGTGAATATAATGTACCTACATACTATAGAAAATAACAACTTTGATAACATCTGATAAAAATTACAACGGTCGTTTGGGCGCATAGTGAACTGTGAAAAGACCGTATATAGAAAATAATAAAGATAACATTATAAAGAGCTATATCCTCATACGATTCCGAGAATAAAATACATACTTAGTAACATACAAAATATCCAAGAAATTATAATCGAACGACATATATAAAACTAGCTGACCCGCCCGTCGAACTTCGACATAATCCAGATTAAAAAAATAATTTTGACTTATTGCATGAATAAATACAGTTTATGACATAAAAACTGAATTAAATTTAGCTAATAATTATGCATATAATGATTATTGTTCATTCGGGTGCGGGATAAAGCTCGACGGGTCATAAGTTTGTAAAAAAAACAATAAATTCCTTTATAGATGTGTAACTTTAAAAAAAAATCCACGAGATGGCGGTGTAGGAGTTAATAAATCACGTGTGATACACGTTACGATATTCTATATTATGTTGTTGAAAGAAATGACGTCCATCAAAACCAGATTTTTCCGAATTATTATGGTAAAGATACATAGACCTCAGTTTCTGTAGTCCAGTGTCCAGTTGGACAATGCGCCAGGGAGTCCAGCACTTCAATCAGTGACAGTCGTAAGTACAGTGTATTGGAAGTCCTGGGTTCGAATCCCGGTGTTGACAACACAAGCTTTGCTTTATATGAAAAATGTCGAAAGTGTATTTGTGTTCACTTTGGGTGAGCCCAGCTAGACCATTTGAAAATAATAGTTCCTGGAGACAAAAATTTGTTTGGCAACCAATGGGGCTAGTTTATTGCCCGCTAATAAGCTCTTATAAGGGTGAAAATAGTGTTCTAACATCAAACGATCGGATCGTTCGATCATTTTGTATGGAAATTCTTTCGACGATCATGATATTACAACGAAAATCATACCCTAAAATAATAAATATGGCAAAAGTGTATTTACTTGTCGGTTTCGTATTATATTTAGTCATTCAATGTGAATGTGTTATAATGTACGTACAGGTAAAAGTAGCGATTATGAATGATTGTTTACATAATATAATTAGCTTACTTTGACTAAATCATTTAAGATAATAATGTGAAAAAGGATTTGAAAATACTTTACCTGACTAAATGGCCTTCCAAATTGTTGTTGTTATAAGTCCTTTTGTTTATCCAAAAAGTCTAGACTGGAAACAACATCCTGTAATAGAAAACAAAAACACCATTGGAAAGGGTAAATGGCTGTTAAATAATCAATAACGGTTGCATTTGAATCATATAGGCTTCAAGTTTGTTTCCTGATATTGTCTGACAGGAACTGTCAGTTGTTAGATAGTTGATGCGATTGACAGAATGCGGATGGAATATACATGGTTTAAAACAGACGCATCGGTCGGAATTACATTGTTCAAATGATTTTATTTATTTATTTATTTATTTATTTAAACATAAACGGCGTAAACGCCTTTTGAACTCTAAACACATTATAATGGACAGCAGTACAACAAATAATAAGATTCACAAAATATACATAAGCTCAGTGTTCTTAAACTAGGTAACAGTAAATTTGTCAATAATAATTATAAAGTAAAAATTCCACACAGGATAGAAATTCTATGGTAATATCTCAAACATATTCAGTTCAATTCATTCAAAGTAATCTCAAAACAATAAAAAGTCAAAAATGATTAAAAAAACCGAGAAAATTGGATAAAAAATAACTAAGTACGATAAGCAATAGTTAAATCATTAAATCAAATAAAAGAATAATAATAAACAATAATATAAATACAGCAACCGTAACAACGCTCTTAAGTATTTTCAGAAAGGATGACAATCCAAAAAACACACACTAATAGAAAAATAAAAACACACACACACACAAATTAAGCAAAAGAAAAATAATAATAGCTGTAACAAATAAGCAACGGGAAGCGGTATTTCACGGAAGAGAAATAAACGAACATCTAGTCACATTTTAGTTCCCAACAAGCTCAGATAGTATAAAGAAAAAGTGAAGGCATATCACAGGCAGACGCAAAATATACTTAGTTATATCGCTGTTTAATATAAGAATTTTAGAAATTTAATTTCGATTGGGGTTGGATGACTGAGTTCCGGGATTCGTGAGGAGTTCGAAAATCGAGGCCTTGTATTGGTGCAAGGACATGAAAAATATATCGGTGTGAGCATCAGCATATTCATTACCCAGGCGTAGTATACGTGGGATTACGGTATTACGAAGGTAGTTAGTGTTTATATTGCCACTTTTAAACAATTCCGAGGATCGCGTGTTTCGCTGTCTGATTCTAAAATTGATTTTATTTAAAAGATCAGGGGAATCAAAGCAGCTATTCACAATCTTGTACAACAAAACCAGGTCGTTAATGATTCGTCTGTCTTTCAGCCTTAGTAGTGATGTTGATGAATACAAAAAATCGTAATTTAATTGAGCCATCGGGATACCCAATTTATAGTTAATGAAGCGCAGAAACTTCTTCTGCACACGTTCGATGCTCTCTATGTGAGTGGCATAATTCGGTGACCATATGGGCGATCCATATTCGAGCACACTTCGAACGAGAGAGCTGTACAGCAAAATTATACTTTTCAAGTTGTTGAAGCAGCTTACGGTTCGTAGCACGAATCCCAATGTTCGCATGGCTCTACTAGTGATCTCCGCAATGTGTGGCACGAACGATAGTTGCTCGTCAAAAATCACACCCAGATCACGAATGCTTGTCACATTTTCGAGGCTTGTTCCGCTTATATTGTAGTCGAATTCGATTATATTTCTCATTCTGCCGAAACGAATGAATTGGCATTTCTTTATATTTAAAAATAGGTTGTTTGCTATGCACCAGTTATACAAACCATCCAGGTTCTCCTGCATCTCTAGACAATCACTGACGGTCCTGATCCTCCTAAATATCTTAAGGTCGTCCGCAAACATCAAGACATCCGCCCCACGCAGCGCGTCGACGATATCGTTAATAAAGATAAGGAAGCAAATTGGTCCGAGGTGGCTACCCTGGGGCAACCCACTGGTTGCACAGAAACTATCTGAGATATGATGATCCATTTTGACCGATAATGTGCGGTCTGTTAAGTAGCTCCTCAGCCAGTCAATCATAGGGCCACCAACGCCCAAATGTGCCAGCTTTTTAATCAATATTTGGTGTGAAACTTTATCGAAAGCCTTGCTGAAGTCGGTGTATATGCTATCCACCTGGAATCCTTCAGCAAGGCTCTCCGCTATGTATGTCTCATATATGGCCAAATTACTTGTTGTGGACCTATTGGGCATGAAACCGTGTTGCTGCGGGACGATAATGGGAATTATTGAGGGTAGTATTTTGTCCAGTACCAGGGACTCGAAAACCTTGGCAATTGATGACTGCATGCAGATGGGTCTATAGTTGGTGACGTCCTGTTTGTCTCCCTTTTTAAATATGGGGGTTATAAAGCCCGCTTTCCATTTATCTGGGAAACAACCTGTCTGTAGAGACCTGTTAAAAATGAGCGTTAGTGGTACCATCAGAGCATCCCGACACCCTCGAAGGAATGATGGAGGTATTCCATCAGGACCTGCTGACTTCTTTACGTCGAGCTTGGCTAACTTTGAATTTACGTCAGCAAAGTCAAGTTCGCATCTGGTCAAGTTCAATACGTCTGAGGGACCAGTAAGGATGGCGTCGCCAGCAGGATCAGGTCTATCGTAGACGCTACCGAAATATTCCGCGAACAATCTGGCTATACCCTCCACACCGCTCTGGCGCCTCCGATCCAGAAACATCTCTCGTGGTAGGTCACGGTCCGCATTGGCAAGGGAGCGCTTTAATTTCCAAAGGTCCTTCATATTGGCTGTATTCAGTTCAGCCGTCTCGATAAATTCTCGGAAACAGGTTGATCTGAGCTTGCAACATTCAGCCCTGACCCTTGCAAATGCGTTGAAGTCCTCGCGGCTTGACGTTTCTCTGAACCTCTTGTGCATGAGTTTCTTCCTTCGGACCAACTCTATCAATGAGCTCGAAAACCAGGCGGGATAATCCGAAGCCCTAGTCATAGTTTGGGGAACAAATTTGTCGATCGTATCCTGCAAGACAGTGTAAAAAGCATGAACCACACTTTCTAGGTTGTCACTCCGAAGAAAAGTCCAATCACATTCGAAAAGGCAGTTGGTGGCCCCCGCGTAATCACACTTGTCGTATCTGTACACCTTTGTGGGGCAATTGTGGTTCCCACCGTGATCCGATGCTATTTTAATTTCCAGTGGAGGGTGGTATGGATCAACTGGCAACAGCACATCAATGCTCTCCAAAACAGCGGTCGAATCGTGGTTCGTGAAAACCAAGTCGAGAGTCCTGTTAAGATGATTGGGAATATTGTTTAATTGATAAAGGTTCATGTATTCGGCAGTTTCGTGTAATTCTCTTGCACATTCGCCATTGCCATCGGCTGTGAAGTACTGGTCCGACCTAGATCTCCACGATGCATCAGGTAGGTTGAAGTCTCCCACAATCAAGAGAGCGTGTTGAGGAAACCTTGACTGTATGGTTTCCAGTTCGTCGCATAGGTTCTCAAACAAGTTGAGTGTTGATGCCGGGGGAACATATATATTGCCGATAATAAGTGACTCCCTGTGCATCTTTACCTTGACGAAGATCTGCTCTATATTATTATGTTTTGTCTTTATAGGAATAGATGTCAACCCCCTATCCACCGCGATCAAGACTCCCCCACCCCTAGTTTTAGCACTAGTATTTTTGTTTCTGTCAGATCTGTAGATGTTGAAATTGGCGAGCCCAAGTTCGGAGTCCAGCACACTCCCGTCCAGCCATGTTTCAGTCAAAGCGTAAATTGAGTTAGACAGAGTCGGAACAGTCTGCCTCATGTTGGGCAGTTTGGTCCTAAGCCCTCGGACGTTCTGGTAATAGATGTTTAGGTTCTGTCGTAGTTTTTTTTCGTGTTTGTAACAATCCTTGGCGATCCGTTGAAGAATTTAACTGTGACACCATCCTCGCCGTTGTTCCTTCTCCGATCTACCTCCTCCCACAGACTCTTTATTTGTTGCCTCTGCAGGGGTGTGAGGTCGTGCTTCACCTTTATTTGATCCGGAAGTTTACGACGACTGTGGTAAAGTAAGGCCTTCGTGTCTTCCTCATTATCGAAGGTGATCTTAACGGGTCGTGTTTTCCTACTCTGTCTTTGGCCCAGGCGCTGCACTCTTATTACACTGTCTTCCCGTATTTCCACCTCCCTAAGAATCTCCGCAATTCTTCCTTTGTCCTCCCTGGACTGTTCTTGTTGCGGCAATGATTCGTTTCCCTCGGGAACACCGAAGACAATGACATTTTTCGATCTAGTACTACGTTCAGCTAGTTCTGAAATGGCTTCACATACGTCGTCGGACCTGGAGTTTTTATTATGTGGCTCAGAGAGCTCCAATGTTGATACTCTCTGGTTAAGCAGACTGAGCTCCTTTTCCTGAGAGGCGATAGTTGCTGCGGCATAGCTCGATGCCGACATAAATTCAATTATGTGTGGCATTATCTTTGAAATTTGATCCTTGGTGAATTTATTGTTTGGGTCATTGACCATAAGGGACAATGCTGTCGCGGCCTCCTTGACGTTTGCTATTATTTTTTGAGAGTCCATAATAGAAGTAAAGATTAAAAGGGATAGTACCTTAATATCGGAGTTGATTGGCACAAAACAATAATTGAACGAGAGCTATAAAAAATGGGTAGATCTGTTATTGGGAAATGTTAACGTTAAGGAATTGGTGTCTCGCAAGAGGAACACACGAAAACGTGACCAGGAATCTACAAATTACTTATGGTGTTGAAAAAGAAAGAAACAAAATTAACAAAAAATAAAACGCAACAGGAAGAACAATATAGGCAAAAAAGATGTGACCAATATCCATGCAAAATAAAATAATAATAAAAATAAATATTACAATAGCTAATAAAAATAAAAACTGGTAATATATTATATTAAACAACAAGTCAATTAGCAACTGCGCAACAAAACAGTAAATAAAAATACAACACATACCAACAAGAATTTGAAGGTATGTTGTATAGTGAGTTCATTGAATTAAATTTTACAAGATAAAATAATTATAATAAATACGGAATTAAAATGTTGTAAATAGAATCAATTGAAAACAGTAATTCTAAATTGTACTAAAAATAGATTAATTAATCGATTTGTTGCACTGAGAATGTGAATATGCAAGGATGTAATATTAAAAAATACAGTAAGTTAAGAACATTTAAGATAAAATAAAAAATATAATAATAATAAAGTGATAATGGATTATAAAAATACGTAAAATATAGAAACAAACCAGTACTTATTTAAAAAATGAACAACATAAATAATTATTAGGGAGTAAAATAAAATAAATCATTTAGTAACTAGGTATACTTGAGTTAGTATAAAAAAATAGTGAATCCAGTTGGTGGTCTATGTAGGAGTTGATTTGAATTGCGCACACATTACAACATGCAGGCAGGCAGTAACGTCACTAACGTCTGACAGTTCACGTAAACAAGCCTGCTGCAAGATGAGAGCACTTCAGTGTAGTTTTTGTCAACATTTGTTCCGTAATTCTGATTTATTCGGCCTCTGGATTATTTCCAATGATGTCTTTGCGATTTTTTTTGGTCCGTGTAATGAAATATGTTGCGTCTCTGCAAGTCGTGTACCTAGTGAGCTGACGGGAACGATTCGATGTCGTAGGCTTCTTCGATGACTCCGCCGTGCAATGAGTGTGTAGTTGAATACTTGGGTAGTAAATTGCGGGTTGATGAGTGTAGTTTAGATTAAAAAATAAAATGCTTGAGACTTTCAACCGATGATGGTCCAACGGGAATGAAGTGTGTTAGTGTGTGTATGTGTGTCCGGTGTTCTGGTGCAATGGACAGTCAGAGTGAAGCGGGTATTATGCTTATACGGTGGAAACTCTTACCAAGTTGTCGTTTCACTCTGCTCCCCTTTTCTTATTCCGTAAGATTATGTTGTAAAAAAACTCATCAAATTTCTCCAAATCGAGCGGGAACGTGTCGCTTTCTCGCTCTCTTCTCGCTATTGGCGCTGTTGCGTGAGCGAGATAGAGTGTCTTTTTGTTAAATACGATGTCACACAGCACAACCGATTCGAATTTTATTTTCAGTTTAAAAAGTTAAATATATTAGTTGGATATTTCCGAACACTGTTGATATGAACTGAATACTCGTTGAGCCTGTAATTTGTAAATATATTCCACTAAAAGTATTAATTAATCGAAAATTTTTGATAGGAGCTACAAAATATACTACTTGTCACTTTTGACAGATGACGATGATAATAAATTGATCACAATACAAATTCGAATTCAATATTCATAGTTAAAAACACAGGTCAACGTCTGTCGGGAAAGCTAGTAGGTGTCTACTCTATATTTTTTTCGTGATGAAGCTTCAAATGGTTAACCTTTCCACCGGAAAAATGACTGCTCAAACAAGAAGTAACAACCAAACAGTTTTTTTTAAGAATAGTTGATAGTTGCTCTTCAAGGTGAAATTAATTAAGTTTTTGTGGGACCAACTATATGAAGGTATACCTAACGCGATAATAGACCGTCAGAACACGGTTACAATGTTGTAATTTTTATGTCATTATATCAACAAAAAAAAGCATAATGCATGGGATTTTCATTTTTCAATTAATTATATTGAATCCGAAATATGATATCAGAGTCCTGGCACCTGACCAAAGTCCATGCACAAAAATATGGTACCCCCGCATCACGAATGACGCTATACGCCTACCTATCCAATGGAGGCCCATCACTTCTACCATTGTGGAGAGGGGATGGACTTGGCTGGGACATGATTTAAAAATGCCGATGACAGTTGGCCAAAGCGATCGCCGAGTTCTTCCTCTCATTAGGATCCTGAAGACGAGTAAGACCCTCTTACACCGTGAACCATTCCATGTAAATAGAAGTGAGGCGTTTATACATTGTGTAGGAGGAGGTCATCGAAGCCGCGATCATCAATTCATCGGTCATCAAAAGCGAAATTGAGTTATCTTCACAAAAATTCTAGCCAATAAACATAATAATATGAGTCCACTATTTTTTCTATATATATATGAGTTAAAAAAAAAAAATAATATGAGTTTTACGAAAGGTATTCTTCGTGCACAAAATTTTCTTACCACTGATCAAAAACGAGGGTTGTAATCTTAAAAGGGAAAAAAATAAGGAATGATTGTGTCACGATAAATTAAAAAAGTAAATAATACATTAATCATGAATATTTATGGAAGAAGGTTGGTTCAAAATAAAAGAAAGAAGAGTTGTATGAGGAATTGCATGTTGACCGCACGAATTCATAGGTCAAAGGAAAATAAAACCTTTAAAAGATTTCTTTATACGTATATTATATTCCAGTCCATATCCGGCTTGCCTACGCTATTTTTTATGCTGTCTTATTTTATGACACTGCTCATTGCTCGCGCGTCACCGCTGTCTGCAAGTCCCAAGTGTCGAGGTGCGTCAGGCAACTGGTTTCCCCAGCCAGCACAATGTTGGCGACCCTAGATGACCTGTACCACCAATAACGACTTGCAGGCGTACTTGTTGCATTGTAGTGTTAATTATTTTAGTATTAAAACTCTCCATCTTACATATGTACAAGCTGTATGATAATGATAAATGATATTAACTTGCAGAGATCATAGTGATACAATGTAAAAAATACAACATTCTTCGAGGTTCTTGAAAACATTTCCAATAATTTGGTTTAATGTAGTATCGTGGGTTCAAATCCCAGTTCCACTTTCACAACACAAGCTTTGCTTTATGTGAAAGATGTCGAAAGTGAATTTGTGTTCACTTTGAGTGAGCCCGGATTCATTTTTATTTATACAAAATACACAAGTTACTAGACCATAATGGGTGGTGAACATTCTTACAGAATCAACACGATGTAACACATTATCTATAATATATTAAAGAAAGTAGGGTTAGTGTAAACACTTATAACTCGAGATCGTCTGAACAGATTTTTTATGATGCTTGGTTTATTGGATTCTTCTCCGCTCCGGATAAACGAATAATTATTAAAAATTCTAAAAATGTATAGCAAATATTATAAAACTATTATGGATTTTACTGACAACAACGCCATCTGTGAAAAATTCCATAACAGCACAATTTTTATTTACTTGACAACATTGAGTTTCAAAACACGTAAATTACAAATTAGAAATCAATATTCATAGTAAGGACTAAAGGACAACGTCTGTCGGGAAAGCTAGTTTATCTTAAAATAAGGTATGCATATACATTCTTTACATAGTCTGCAGCCGTATATGCAATAATTATATTACAACTACGGCATATCACAACATGTAATTCGATAAAATGTTATACGAGTATGTAGTATCACTTAATGAGAATGATTTGCATACGTCGACCAAAGGTTAGGTTCAATGTATACAACAAATTATCGTCATAATTCATGCACTGTACAGTGTACATAGTATTTTGCAATATGCGGAAACATTCATAGATGTCTATAATCATTTTTTCGCGATTACACAGTACCATTTTATAGTTAAAGATATTCGTAACCGCTTCAGTTTTTTCGGAGTTTTCCTATTTGCTACAATACTATTATGTTACACATTTTTCTGTACGGGTGAGAGTCCTGGCACCTGACCAAACCCCAGGCACAAAAAGTCTCCGCGTTCAAAAAGAAGTGCATAAGAAGAATTTTGGGTATAATACCATCGTATCACGAACAAGGCTATAATACGCCGGCGTAGGACCATCACTTCTTCCATTATGGAGAGGAGATGGACTTGGCTGGGACATGTGTTAAGGATATCGTAAGTTAGTTGGCCGATGAGAACGTGAAAGACTACTCTCACACCATGTTCCGTTCCTTCAAAGCAGGGCTGATGGATTTGAACATGTTGTAGGAGGAGGACAAGCAGCTACAGATGATCGAGTATATTATAAAGTGGATAATTCTTGTTCTATGCCCCCAAATTGGGTTTGAAGGGTAGTTTTTTAAATTATTCGCGCTCCTGTGATGATGAAATCCAGTTTTCTCTCCATCTTTTTCCTCCATCATCCTGGTGGCCGACGTCCATCTGGGATCCCCTGCATCACGTCCTTGGCAGTTCTGTTGCTGTCCATCCTTTTAACATGGTCCCTCCAGAACCTTCTTCTTTGTCTACTCCACTTTAGGGTGTCGTTGACATTGCAGGTTCTGCGTATTTCATCATTGGAGACTGTCTCTCAGGGATCTCCCTGCTATGGGTCGCGTCGTTTTTATTTCGGACTTTCTAAGAAACTGTTTTGTTCGTACTATGTCAGCTTAGCTTCTGCACGCTGCATTTTATTATGTTTCGAAAAAATATTAAATAACCAATATTTTCGGGATCCAAACGACATTGCGCAATAAACATCACCGCAGAATTGTGAGAGGAGTTGGACCTCGACAACCGACCCAAATCGGGGCATTCGCATTATTGCACACGGTTCCGAGAGCTAGGCGACACCCACTATCCCACACACACGCGAACTGCCTCCGCATCCCACGTAAATGCAGCAGAACTCAGTTATAAATAAGGATTTCCTAAGAGAAAACTGGATTAACAGGTAAAGTATTTCTGCGGTGAGTTATGTACAGAAGACGTCTACCTTTCATTCCCAGCAAATTAACACATTTCAGAAATGATTCAAATAGTAGTAATTGCAATTTTGGGTGGAAATAACTCAATGTTCTTGAATATATCTGAAGTTTTTAACGGGACATTAATTATAATGTGGAAATAACTCAATGTTCTAGAATATATCTGAAGTTTTTAACGGGACATTGATTCTAATGTGGAAATGACTCAATGTTCTTGAATATATGTAACAACTAAAAACTCTAAATATTCATTACCGATGTTCAATTTTTAAATGGAACAAACCACTACGGGCTTACGACCATCTTCTACTGTTATTTCAAAGGCTGGCTTAGTGTGATCACTTTACGTTAAGTCTCCGAAACTCCTAATCAAGATAATTCTCAACATGTTCAACATGTCGAAAAATCTCATGTATGCAACAAGTAGATATTTAATAATTATTAATGAAATATAGAGGTAAAAGTTGGAAAATTTTTTAGAACAAGAGAGCAACCAAATTTAAAGACTGCGACGGCTGTCGTGTATTTGGCGCCAGGATATGACTATATCCATTTTTGTAAATGTCTCATCTTTATTGCCTATTGGCTTTGTTGGTGCACAACGTTCTAATTATGTCTAGATTCTTGTAACAACAACTTCTTGAATATATCTGAAATTTTTAGCGGGACATTGTTTCTAATGTGGAAATAACTCCATGTTCTAGAATATATCTAAAGTTTTTAACGGGACATTGATTCTAATTTTATTTCTCCTGATATTTAGAAAAGATTTTTTTTGATAATCATGTGTTCATGTAGGGCGTGTAACTACGAAACAAGTCCGAAGAAATGAAACGTGGAATGGACAGAGATGAGAGCTCTATATATGTGGAAAGACTCTGTGGGATATGGAAAGGATTTAGAATATTGGAAGGAATGTGGTATGGAAGTTAGTGTTTTGCCAAAGATAAAAGTCAATAAATTTAGTTGGTTAAGGCGTGTGCAAAAAAATGCATGCAAACAGAATGGCACAGAAAATTTATAAGGCTGAAAGGAAAGGTGTAAGAAAGCGTGGCCGACCGAAAATGACGTGGGTCGAACATATCGATTACCTCCTCAAGGAAGGCCAGGTCAGAAGTAAGAGAAATAGAAGAGTTTGTATGAAAAATGGTATGTCTGTAGAGTGGAGGTCCGTTCCCTCTGCCTAACACTTACGGGACATGGCGTGATGGGAAAAAACACTTAATTCTGGTTATAAAAAGGCGATGGACCGCATTACTGTGTTATGCTGTACAAATATATCAGGAACTAACAAACGAAAGCTATTGATCATAGGAAAAAGTGCAAGACCTCGATGCTTTAAGGGGTTAAGAATGGAGGGTTTACCAGTGGAGTACCATGCAACAAAAACAAAAATGAATGGATGACTTCTGAAATTTTTCGAAATTGGCTTACTAGTTGGGACCAAAATTTACAACATAAACAAAGAAAAATATTGATGCTTGTTGACAATTGTGCAGCACACCACAAGCTACAAAATAAACAGCTGGAATTTCTTCCTCCTAATACCACATCGTTGGTGCAACCAAAAAAAAGTGAAATTCCCTTAATTGGGACAACCGCGACAAAATGTGTCCCAATTAAGCGGAACCGACTGTATATGAAAAAATTCATTGCAAATTAGATAGTGTATAGCCAAATAATGATACTTGTGTATCTTTGATCACAAGAGCATCTTTGTTATCAGTTGTATCTAATCCCATATTAACATACTAAGTAATAATATATCCATCTTCTGCACCACTAAACATTGGGTGCGACCTTATTCAGACTCAAGCATCGTCAGCAAGACATGCTTACGCTGCACTTATCAAGCAGCATCGCCATCTTAGAGATAATCTTATCTTAGAGGGTCACCCGAGTCTCATAATAGGATTATCCGCTGTTAACACGAACGTTATTAATCCTTGCTTTTTCAGCTGTTAACTTCTAGGTGGCAGTTTACACTTCACTATCCAAGTTTAATACGGAATGAAGGTCTACTTACATACCATCATTAAGGGGATGACCATGTCAAGAATATCTGCAAGACATGTGCTGTTCCTCTCATGAGTAACTTAAAAGAACTGCTACGGATAGGGCGGAGTGGAACATTGGGGAATTGTCGTCAGTCAATCTTAGGATTGTGACCAGAGAATAAGCTCAAAGGTTTGTTCGAAGAAAGGTTATATGAGTGATGTCTAGTGCTGTTAGCCTACCCTTAAAGCGAATGGCTTCATGGTGTACGTACCTTCGTTGTATAAGGCGTCCTTTAACCTTTGTTGTCATCAGATTTCTATTAAGACGTTCTGGATTCGATTTCCGGATACCTAGAGCAATTTTTTCTGAGCATTTTTTGAGCTTACGTGTACAAACTGTTTGCCGCACCGCGTGTAAAAACGATGAATATTATTGAACGTTTTTAGGTACATGCGATGCGTCATTTATCCGTCAGTGTCTGTTATATTTTTTTCAACTTCGTCCGACCTCGGTAACCTAGAAGCATTGGCGCCCACTTCAAATCCCGGGTTTAATTTCCACAAGGGTAATAAAATTTGCTATGTATTTTTTCACTTGAAATTTCTACTCGAGGTTGGAATGCTGTCTCAGATTGGACGGACCAGTTGCTATGAATATTATACCTATGGGAAGAGTGTTATTTATTTATTTATCCTCATGCTACCGATTTTTATTAACAAAAAGGGGGAGAAAGGGATGATGGCTGGCGAAAAGAAAACACCTAACCAACCCAAATGTTAACTCACCCGCATGTGGTACCCCCGCTAGAAAATTAACGAGGCTCCAGCGACCGAGCATTGGCGGTATAACCGTATCACCATTGTGAGACTTATTCCCCATATAAGAGGAATAAAAATCCATACCAACCAATGATTGTCTACTTACCCCTTATCAGGTTAGTGGGAGGTCCTTGTTCAGCAGTGGACGAAGTGATGTATTCCACAAAATTGATTTCCAAGTCTCATATGATGCCAAAACCCGATGAGACAAACTCAAACTGTTTGAATGCGGAGTCATAGTGATAATCTAAAACCACATTTTTGTGGTTGTTCATCATAATCTAATGATGAGTATCATATGTCACTATGACCACATTCGCTTATTTCTGTGGGAAGCGAACTTTGTCTGATTTGCAACATTGTTTAGATGTTAATCACTACTCCACAGGAACCATGTCCATGTCTTCCAAAATGAATATTTTCTTCTTATGGTGACTCACAATTTGACCTACAGAGATCGAAGCCATTGGATCGCATCATCCCTCAGTGCGTACAAGTCCCGCAGTCCTTCATTGAATGCGTACATGAATGAATTTGTATGAACTAGAAGTTTGACGGTACGGGTTGATTGGTAGAGAATTCTTCAAGAATTTAGTTCCGTGAGCTCTATACTAACACCTTTGAATAGAAGAGCCTTATTAATTTATTTTATATATCTATTTCATAGACGATTGTTCCGTATACTTAAAAAGCTTCAATCTCCGGAGGTCAAATTGTGAGCTTCCATTAGAATAAAAAAACAAGAAATTTATAAATATGTATAAGTCGAATTTATAAATAGGTAATACCAAATAAAAGTAATGTTACACCGAATATGTGTAGTGGAATAAGTGAGAACAATTTTTTGTAGAAATAGCCGCATATAGGGTAAGGCAAAAGTATGATTTACTACAGAATCTTAGAAAACAAAAGAACGGCAGACCTTCAAACACGTTGTGTGCCAACAGGAAGTCCACACGCTGAGACATTCAACAAAACAAAAAAGAAAAAGAGCGCGCTATAGCTGTAATAATTGTTGTTGTTTTTTTGCAATAGAACATAAACTTGCAAATATCTGTCGTACACTTGTCAATGGGAGTGATGTTCAGCACGTGTGAACCGTCTGGTTGCATTGTATTCCCTGGGAACATGTGCATTGTATTATTATTTTCTGGTCAGAAGATGAAATCGATTCTTATCTAGACCGTATATAATGTCTTTTCCATCCCATCATTGTGTGTTCCTTCCAAGCATACTGCTTTCGCTTCATTCACTGATAAACCATTTCTCATACAACTTCTCCTGTTTCTTTTTCTTTCAACTTTGTAACAACACTCACTCCCATGACATACGCCTTTCTAGTATTCTCATTTCATTCCATGACCTTCTTTGCACATTCTTCTGCACTTATAGCTCTCATATCTACTGTACTTACACAGCCATCAGTTTGGCAGCAGGTAACAGGATAGCTTTAACAAACTAAATGCATTTTTTTTTCTAGCAAAACGGACTTCCAATTAAACGGTTGTTGTACAGAAAATCTATTTTTCAAAATATAGCAAAGTTTTTGAACTAAGTTCTACATTTTATACCATTAGTCTTCTTACTGCGGTATCCTAGCTACACTAAATGATACTAAACATCAAGACTACACTGTCTCATACCCGCTTTCATTATTTTACTGCCAGTGAAAGAGATGAATAAAGCATAAGTTAATTTATCCGTACTACTGCATTCGTTGAAATAGTTTGCAAATATTACCCCAACAAATTGTTGAAATAATTATTGGCAAAAATAGCGAAGACAATCAGAGATCTGGACCAAAACAGATCGCTTGAGATAAATTTCTAAGCCTAATGATACAAAAATAGAATAAAGGAATAATAACATAACCTAATAAATATGTAAATTTAACAAAATAATAAGCAGAAAGAGAAGAGAGAAAAATAAAGAATAATAGAAGCTATTGTATTGTTATTGAAAGCAGAAAAGACTACGACATTTTAAAGTTACAAGCAGGTAAGATCTCTGAGCTCTTGGTAGAGGAAAGAAATAAAAAAAATCCTCTGATTGTTTTCAAAGGAGTTATAAAGGGACTGACTGGAGAGGAGTTGAATGATGCAATTGCTATGCAAAATAAAAAAATTAAAATTGATGAGAAGCTTGTTGTAAAATACCAGAAAAAGCACAGAAATAATTTATTAGTTAATATGGTTTGTCAGGTTAAGCCAGAGACCTGGAAGATCCTCACTGAAGTAGGTAAGGTATATATAGGATACCAGAATATTTATGTTGAGGACGAGTCGCCTCTGGTACAGTGTTACAAGTGTTTGGGCTTCGGACATGTACAGAAGTTTTGTAGAAATGGTCAGAGATGTGCTCAATGTGCAGGTGATCATTATACAAGAGAATGTAATGAGAAACAAGAATTAAATAAGTGTGAAAATTGTGAAGTTCGAGGTAAGGAGAGTTCACACTCTGCATTTAGTAAACTATGTAACACAAGAATCTATTATGACAGACTAGCAAGAGAGGCCACTAACTATACATACATACATTGCTAAGGTGGTGAGTAGAATACTATATGCTAACATTAGAAGTATCAGAAACAAAATGAATGATGTGGAGATTTTAGTTAATAAATTTAGTAACATTGAAATTTTTGTTTTTTGCGAGACGTGGCTCCAAGAAAATGAAACAAAATATTATAAACTGAAAGGTTTCAATGCAGTATTTAACTGTAGGAAGGAAAACACAAGAAGTGGAGGTACTGTAATATTTATCCGAGACAGCTTAGAATATAAATTGGTTTATCAGTCTGAAAAGTATAACACAATAGTTGTAGAGATATTGGGAAGAAAGAGAAAACAGAAAATAAGTGCTATTTATCGGTCACCCGGTTCAGCGTCTATTGGAGATTTTTTTGAACACATGGATGATTTGTTGTCCAATCACAGAAACATGATATTAGTGGGTGATTTAAATATTGATTTATTAAATGACTCCACTTCAACGTTTTTGTATCAGAAGATAATTGAGTCCAACAATTACAAGATAATTAATAAAATAGACCAAATGAATGCAACACGCGTGACTGAAAATTCGAGCACTTTGATCGACCATGTTCTTGGTGATGATGATTGTGTTGACTTTAATATAGATTTGTCTGACTGGCCAGCACTTGATCATAAAGTGTTAGAAATTACAATGGCTAAATCTCTAAAACAAAAAAAAAAGCTACAATATGTAAACATTAAAAGTATTGATAAATCACGTTTCAGGAGTTTGGTATCTAATAAATTGCAGAACTTGCCAAATTTTAATAATTTTGAGATAATAATTGACATTGTCTCGCAAGCTAAGAAGGAATCCACTGTTGTTAAACGATGCAGAGTTCGTGAAGATAATGATTGGATTACCACGAAAATTGTCCAACTAATCGAACAAAGAAATAAAATATACTCTTCATATAAGGCTAACAGAACTATAAATTTAAAAAGAATGTATTTAGAAACAAAAAGAAAAGTTGAGAACGAAATAAAAAAGGCAAAAAAGCGACACTTTGAATTTGGTATACAAAATGCTAATGGAAATAAAAGAAAATTTTGGCAAATCATAAATGAAACATTTGGTAAGAGTAACCGAAACAAGTTAAATTCTATAAAAGAAATACTGACAGCTACTAATAACAGCACTAGTGACCAGCAATGTATTGCAAATGCTCTTAACCAGTATTTTTGTTCCGTTGGAAAAACTCTAGCAGAAAAACTCCATGATAACTCGGATGGGAGGAGAGGAAAGAATTCCTATAACAGAACCCCATTATATAGTATGTTTATTGCACCAACTGACAAAATTGAAGTAACAACAATTATTACAAGTCTAAAAAACAGTGCGTCATGTGGAAGTGATTGTATATCATCTATTGATTTGAAGAATTTATGTGACATAATTTCGGAGCCTATTGCCAAGTGCATCAATGACTGTATTGAATCAGGAAAATTCCCAGAATGCCTTAAAGTTGCAACAATTGTGCCCATTTTCAAGTCGGGTGATAGATTGGAGCCTGGTAATTACCGTCCAATCAGTCTCTTGAGTACCCTGAGCAAAATATTTGAAAAAGTCCTTTATCGACGTTTTGTGAGCTTTATTGAGAAAATAGGTGGTCTGGATCCTCAACAATATGGTTTCCAGAGTGGAAGCAACACGCAAACGACACTTATAGACGTCATGAATTACATAAATAATGAAATGGATCAGGGTAAATATGTGGTTCCTGTTTTTGTGGATTTATCCAAAGCCTTTGACACTGTAGATCATGGGATACTATTGTGCTCATTATATAATTTAGGATTCCGGGGAAGTGCTCATAGCCTAGTGAAAAGTTACTTGATGAATAGAAAGTCAGTTACAAGGAATGGTGAATATATTAGTGATGAGAGGGTAATTGAATACGGTGTACCGCAAGGGTCGATCCTGGGTCCGCTTTTGTACTTACTCTATATAGACAATCTCAGATATTGTGGAATGAAGGCAAAATACTTTGTATATGCGGACGATACAGTTTTGATTTACAGCGACTATGAAAAACAACATCTCCAAGAAACGATAAATAGTGATTTGAAAAAATTTGTATCCTGGCTTTATAATAATTCTTTGACAATAAATGCTAACAAAACGAAATACATGTTACTAAAACAAAGAAACAAACAGTCAATAGACCTCAACGTCAATATAAACAATACCGAGATAGAGAGAGCAACCTCAGTTAAATATTTAGGACTGCAATTGGATTACAAATTAAACTGGGAGTATCATATAAGGACTGTGCTAGACAATGTAAGCCCAATGATTGGAGTTATGAGACGAAGTGAATGGTTTGATAGTAAAACAAAGAAACTTTTGTATAATGCATTTATACTACCGCGGATCTCCTATGGGGTGACGATATGGTCGCAGTGTAGTCTTCAAGCTAAGGACAGTGTTAAACGAATTATGAATAAAGCACTGAAAGGGATTTATAATTTAGATAGATTAACCAGAACAACTGAAGTCTACGCATTGGCCGGGGTGTATGATTTAGATGAACTAATTCAGTCTGAGAAAGCGAAAATGATTTATAAAATACAAAACAATCAGATTAAGTCCAACGTAATATTGATGTCGAACAGTGATGTTCATTCTTATGGCACAAGGCAGCAAAACCATTACAGAGTCGAGAATGTTCCTAGAACTGATAGGAACCGTTATGGCTTTCTTTACTCTGCATTATTAATTTTTAATGAATTGCCAGAAGATCTCAAGAGCTGCAAGAATAGTGCACTGTTTACAAAAAAACTTAAAAATTACATTTTGAATAATAGGAAGTGATTTAATATAATTTAATGTAACAAGAATATTTAATATAGTTCACTTAACCCCTTATACCAGCACCTGGTGCTGTTTGGGGTTTATATTAACTGTTAAGTATTTAGAGTTACTGTAAAGTTTTGTAAAGTATCAAAAAAAAAATATCTTAAAATTTAATAAATAAATTGTTTATTTTAAAAGTATAGTAAATATTTCAATGTAAAGGGAAATAATAATGTTGTGTAATTGTTATTAGTTATCTTTGTGTTTTTGTACATAATATTTAAGTAACTATTTTTAAGAAATCAAATATTTAAGTTAAATTCATCATCTAACAGACACCTGAGTGTACAAAAATAAAAAAGAATATCTAGTTATAGTTATTGTAACAAGAAAAGAGGAACTGAAAATAATAAAGAGAGAATAATAGCAATGATGCTGGCAAACAATGAAAAGGGACAGCTAGATATTCTTATACGTTCTAGGTTAGTGGTTCGTCAATGTTTTTATTGAGAGAAAGAACCGCCAAAAAGAAATGATAGAATGTGTTACAATAACCGACAGAAAAAGTACCTACGTAAGTAATAATAATGCTCGATGTTTGAATCAAAGGCAAAGCTTCTACACTCTATTACTGGAGGGAATGACTAAAAAAATATACGAATTTGAATCTTACTGAGTAAATAAAGGTGGTCAAATCCATTATTGACTGGCAAGTGACTTTATTGGACGAAAATGCAACAAGCCTTTAGGTAAATAGCTTAAATTTCGTATATTTTTTGTTCATTCTCTCCAGACATAAAATTAACAGTAACACGGGCTTACAGCCGTTTTCTACAGTTATTTTTTTGTTAGGCAAATTACAATTTCGAAAAATTTCCATACAAAAATTATCGAATGGTTCGATCGTTTGATTATCGAACACTATTTGCACGCTCGTAAGCGCTTATTAATATGTAAATAGCTTTCGATTAAACTCGTACTAGCCCCACAGATACCCAATTCTGCCAACAAAGATATTAATGTGTTTCCAATATTTGTATGTGCGAATTAACCAGTTTAATGGCTTTGGTTTCTATCTATTTCGCTCTATCTGTGCATTTAACAATCTTGGTTAGGATGACAGCAGTTAAAAACTCATTTGCAATAAAATGCATGCGAGTCAATCATTCAGACGCGCAAACCTTACCTACAACAAATATGATGCCGAAAGTGAGATAGTTAATCTCTACAAAGAGAAATTAATGACTCTAACAATTCATTACTAATGTTCGATTTTTAAATGGAACAAACCACTACGGGCTTACGACCGTCTTCTACTGTTATTTCGAAGGCTGGTTTAGTGTGATCACTTTACGTTAAAAACGTTCGCCAATAGGTGGTAATTTTCAAATTCCCGAATATTATGAGAAATTTCAACACATTGTGGAAAAACCCATGCCCCGGGCAGGATACGAACCTGCGTTCCTCGTCGTACCGTACCGAAACAGTAACCCCTGGGCTAACTGTCCGAAAAATCGAACAGTATTGGTCGGTCATCGGTTGTTGATATATCGTTTAGATCTAGTCCTGAAAAATGGACACAAAAATTTAGACAAACTTAGAACGTTGGATATCGATTTTAAATTGTCTCTATGTACCTATTGCCTTTTAGCTAAGTTTTTTTTAATGAATCTGAGCTCACTCGAATTAAACACAAAAAACATTTTTGACATATTTCACACTAAGCAAAGGCTTGAGTTGTGAAAGCGGAAATGGTGGGCACGGCCGGGATTCGAACCTAAGACCTCCAACACTGGACCCAACCACATCACTTGAACACTATGTTGTGTTCATTTAGTTCTAATTAAGATATATTATTACTTCTTCTTAAATTATTATTAATCAATCTCTGGTTACCTTAGTTACGACTTTTGGCATAACTTTTTAATGCAGGCCCAATGGGTTTACTGAAACAAGACTTTCTCCGAGATATAAATAATATACAATACATTCTTCAGCTCTGAAAGATAAATATACAATTCTAGCGCATCATGGGTTTTAATGCAGTCACGAATTATCACACTGACAGAATACAAATGCGGGGAAACGTATAAGAATTTCACAACCAAAAATAAAACAAAACCAAATAAAATATTCTTGGATTTAATACGTGTATACATATTGAGATCTAGAACTATCACAATTATACAGAGTATAGCATCTATGGAATGTACCGACAAAAATATGCTACATTCTTATTTTAAAATACTTTTTAATCAAAATGCCTTGGACATAACGCCGTAGGGAGAAACAGTATTGGTCATACTATTTTTCATCCAGACATAGTCATATACATTCTCATCTTCGATTTCCAGTTTCTTTTACTTCATAAATGGCTTTCTGTAAGAAAGGAGTAGAGACAACATATCCTGGGATCTGATCAATAAGAGGTGCTAAAATTAATTCGAAAGGGCAAAAAAATGAAATAACGAGAAATGCGGGCAATTATTGCACAAGAGAGTAGGTAATGACGGTGAGTGATCGAGATTTTTGATATATTTTGGTCAGCCTCGAGTTTCTGGTCCCGGTCTATAGATCTCTCCAATTACATATTATATACGATCGATCACGTTGTACTTTTGTAATGGCATTTGCTTTTTAACCAGATACAATGTTGTATATTTTGAGAAACAACTCTTGACGATTGGTGAATGATTCATTTTGATTTGTCGGTGGCATAAATCATCCTAATGGATGCAATGCCAAAAAAAACCCTTGACGATTGTCAAATTGTCACAAATAAATATAAATACTATTACAGTAATAGCTATTTAGCTTTTTGCACTACAGATTTTACGGCATTCGTTGAAAATCTTTATCTCTGTTTCATACATCGCTCTCCATCACCCTGTATATCTCAGAATAATAGATCAGAGATCAATCGCTAATGCTCCTCTTGGCACAGTTGGCCAGTATCACACTGATACACGGTCGCAACACAATGTCAAGAACCAAGACGCGTCCGTGATCCATAGATCTCAAATGTGGAGAGCGCTAGATCTCGGTATTATGATATAATAGGAGGTGCCGGCGAAGACGTCGAAGTCTGCCAACCGATCGTATGATCGACGGATTGAAATAGATCATTGTTTACTTGTCCGTAATTCATTCATTGATAGAAAGAGAAAACGATGCCAAAGAATTTGACGGAACATTTCTTTCGTCCGGAAGAGTGTTGATAATTATTTTGCCGCTATGAGAATTGAATTTCAGATATCAATTATCAGCAAAAATATTCCAATAACTGTCGCTCATCATGATATTCATTCGCTAGCCCTTTTGTTCATTGTTGGACATATGTCTCCCTATCCTACGCCAATCGTCTCTTATTACAACAACAAAAATGCCGCTATTACCGTATTAATTGCAAGCTTGCTCGATACTTCGAGTATGAATGGATCTTTCTAGATTGTACGCACGTTCAAATCCCGCATAAGAGATATTTCAACTCGGTGGTAAGTCAGAGAAAAACATTGCTGCTTACCCGACCACATAATTTTGTGATGCAGCTATAAACTAGACTCTTCATTTCTGTACCTCAGAGGTAAACTATCGTATCTCTAAATTTTTAGATTTTGGGTTATTAGTGATGTTTGTCAAACTGTGATCTCTAGCTATCAGTATAATATACAAAATAGGCACTGTGATACTATCGTAAAGAACAAAACATCATAGAGGTAGACTATAGCCAATGACTTTAAAATAGTTTACCAAAAAATCTAAAAAAAGAGATACGATAGTTTACCTCTGAGGTACAGATTTTAGTTTTTACGGCCTTATGGACCGTTATTTTAAGAGGATGAGTTAACCTCGTCTGTGATAACTTTCAACCTGTCGACTATCTCTTTGGTGATCTGCATGACAGTCGTCTTCTATTTGGAAGAAGTATGCATTAGGGGCTTATAGTATATTCTCGTCAACAAAGGTGGCGGGGGCACAGAATAGAGAAAGAGATGGAAATAAATGCAGCATTGGAATGATGCTATGTTTGGTCCACATTACTATATGGTGTGGAAGCTTGGACCCTTTTAAAGTTAATATGATGTACTGTATAGAGGGCATTTGAAATGTGGCTCCGCCGCAGAATGCTCCGTATTCCGTGAACCGATATTGGGAGGTATTGCAAAAATCTGTTCTTAAGAGGGAATTGTTAACCAGCGTCAAGAGGAGGAAAATATCCTACCTGGGACACATACTTCGCAACACCAAATACAAAACTGCTTCACCTAATAATGAAAGGGAAAATAGATGGAAGTCGAGGTGTGGGTAGACAGCAGATGTCCTGCCTGGCGGAGGAACATCAGACAGTGGACCGGAATCCAGCGAGTGGAGGAACTCTTCCGCTTAGCCCAGGACAAAGGCAAAGTGGTGGCCGACGTCGGGGACACCTGACATGGCATATGAAAAAGAAGAATGGAGAGATGGACAAAATAAGCTAATAATAATGAAGATACATAGTCAATTGAAGTCTAACTGTAAGAAATGGGCCTAAATGGGTTGGGCAAAGGAAATAATATTGACCACAACCAGTGAACTTTTATACCGTCGATTCCACTCGACACAACCATGATCAAATGTGTCAAATGTCTAGTAGATCAAACAAGCTTTTAGTTTGTTTAAAATGGCACAATTATTGTCCTTGTATTTCGGAGCATTGTCTGATTTGAAAGAAGCGTGTCATATTATTATAATTAACCAGTAAATAATGGCAGTTAATCTGGTAAAGTATATCAGTTACTTTCACTAGCGGGCTGACAATAGCGTCTGCCAAGTTCTTCAGCTGACCCTGAGAATAGTTGGCATGCATTCGCGGCGTTTGGCTGAATAGTGGACGATCATTAGGGAGTTCTAACACTTCGCGATGCAACATCAACATTTTTTTCTCAAAAATATGTGAAATTATCTATTAAACAAACACGACGAGTGAACTTGTGCCGAAGTGGGTGGTAGATTAGCAATCGCCGACTTTCGTAATGAAGCTCGTGGGTTCGATCTTAATTTGCTGAAGATCTTCCTCTTTCACGACACAACCTTATTTGATTTCTGTGAAAGGGTAAATCTGTGTTCACTTTGTGTGATCCCAGATTCATTATCTGAAGATATAAAAGAAAGTCGGGTTAGTTCGAACACTCATTACTCGAGATCGGCTGAACTGATTTTTATGATGCTTGGTTTATAAAAAAATGTAAATTAGTCATGTAGTTATTGTCATGAACCCGAGTGCCTCATGTGAGCCTGTAGGGGGTGCAATATAAAGATAAAGATAATAACAAATAATAAAAAAAATAGTACTAAGCAAATCAAACCGGACAATTATTGTAAACGAAATTAGACAATCTACGTATCGCAAAATATTCAAATTGAAAAATTAAAAGTCCAATTTGGGTAGTAAAATATTAGCATTATACTAATTAATTAAGCTTTCAACATAAACGAAAAATTCATTCTAAATATACAAAGTTTTTTTTTACGGAAATGGGTAAGAAATAAATCCGAAAATTAATTGTTATCTTCTTTATGCATTTAAAAACGTGTATCTTACCATAATAATTCAGTAAGAATTAATTTAAATGGTGTCGATTCTTTCAATGATACATACAGGTTTCACATGTGATTTATTTCCTACTACACCGCCATCTCTTGGATTTTTTTTTAAAGTAAAGGAATTATAAAGGAATTGTTTTGATTTCAAACTTAGGACCCATCGAACGTCATCCCGCATCCAAATCAAGGATAACTATTACATAATGCAATCAATTATTAGCTAAATTTAATTAATTTAAAAAAAAAAAAAAATTTCTCGGTTAGGTCGAAGGTCGACGGGCGGATCAGCTAGTGACACAATAACATCGCTACTATAATATTTAAAGCAGCCGGGGAAATAAAATTATTAAATTATCTGATTTGCGGTTTCATTGCATTCGTATTTCCCAAAATTTCGACCACATCCTCGAAATCCTTTATCGCTCGCGCGCCTCTATCTTCTTAATTTGTTTCCGTGTAACAAGGATGAAAAAAAAAACGTCACTTTGTAGTAATTTATTAATCTATCATCGTGGTTTATTTTATCGTTTTGACACCACTAGTCAAGTATTAAAATAATTAATTTGTTTTGTATTTTTTTAGTGTTTAGATAATTCAACAACAACCACAACAGATTTATCGCTTTGAGTGCTAGATAAAACTGTTATAGAAACTATTGCATCGTTTTAAACACGAAATGCATTCAAAGCCAAAAGACGAAAATAAAACAATCAGATATAATTACAAGAATAAATTCATTAGATTTAATAAGTATAAATAAACGTCGTCGGCTGTATTAAAAACAATATTTTACAAAAGTGCCGTTCTAGTCTTGCAAAACGTTATGTTCATTAACCCATATCTTCCCAGACATAGAAATAGCCGTAAGATTTTCATGAAAATCATAACAGGGACTATTTACGGTCTATGTATTGATAAATAAGTGTCAAAAAAAATTTTGGATTTTTGGATTTTTAGTTATAGAACCGTTCCAATAATGGAACACTGGGAAGATACATACATGTAACATTTGGGATTTTGTATGGGAAATCTAAAACGATATAGAGCGTAGTAAAGTACTTTATGAAGTTTTTTCAAAATTTTAATCCACAATTTATAAATTATAAACCTTGTATAAAATAATAAAACAAAAAATCTTCTTCTTCTTCTTTTTTGTAGACACGGGAGTGTGTTTTATCAGGGTGACTTGCGTTATTTCAGGTTTCTTCCCATCGCTTGACGAGTATTTTTGATTGGCGCAGCCAATTTGATACCCTCATGCAGGGCTAGATATAGTATTCTTGCTTTTGTTTAATTTTTCAATACATGTTGGTGTCACTAAAATATATTATAGCAAATTATGACGTAGCCACCTGACCACATTGTTCGACTTATTAGATCTCTCAGATTACTGTGTTTCTAATTCGATCACGCAGATATTAACCATGGAGTGTTTTCATTTTAGATGTTCTTAGCATGCTTTTTGTTTTGACACTGTCTGCTCTGGATAAATGCCATGTGTTTTTCTTCACGAACCTTTCTGTCTGTCCTCATATCCTTGTTTTTCTATATTATGACATCTTTCAAGCAGACTGCTTCTGCGGCAGCTTAATCAACCTGTGACCTTACTTATCAGGCAAGCAGGTTACATTGCTATTGACTGTAAAGCAAAGCACTTCAATAGCTTTCTGATACAGGATTTCCTCCTGTTTTGGAGATATAACACCTGCTTTAACGTTTTTCATAGCGTTTTTGATGAAAAAATTTATCACCACATCCTGGTGGTATTATCACTTATCAAGTACAATGAATTAATTTTTTTCTGTTTTTGAGCGTAGCAGATCTTAGGTGGAATCCGATAGTTAAGATGATTTTGCACATACTTTTTGAAAATCAACAACATTCACCTTCAAAGTAACCATACAAACAACGTTTTCTTACTGTGTAAGGTTCAGTTCTACCAGCTGTGTGCGCATATTTTCTTTACATAAAATACTTTTTTCGTTTCAAGGTGTTAAAATATTTAGTACACTATTAAACTACGACCAAAAAAATAAATTTCCAACAATAAATAAATTTATTGCATGAAAATAGTACAAAAATTTTACATTGGCATATCATCCCAGTGTTCCAAAAATGGAACGGTTAGGAAAAAGGACATGAAAATACCTACTTATAGTCATCTTTATTTCTTTTATTTTTTATAATGGCAAAAGAGACAGGAATATAACTGGTAACGTATTATTTGAATGTTAATTATAACAAACAAAAAATATACGGACATTTTAAAACGAGCAATGTTTTTCCACAAAATCTGCTATAAAGAATCCTTCATAACAGAAAAAAGCAGACGCGAATATCATTCAACAATATCTCTAACTAAAGCCTATTAATCGAAGATTTTAAGCAGAAAAAAATAAACGAGTTGCGCTTTTCCAAAAAAATAATAAAAATTATTAACTATACCGTTCCAATAATGGAACACTGGGAAGATATGGGTTAAGCCAAATTTAGTTCAAAATCCGGATGAAATGATAGAAATGAATAAACCATGTTTACCAAAACTTACACATTTAAAACCTCAACAAAAAGGGATCAAGAAATGAGAAGAACAAAGCAAGTTTAGAAAAATGACTAAGAGTCAAAACAGACCATCGGGCATATTTAAGAAGTTATGAGAGAAATAGCACCAAGACATTTTTTTTTTTAATAAAAAAATGAATCTGTGCTCACTCGAAGTGAACACAAATACACTTTTTGACATCTTTCACAGTAAGAAAATGCTTGTGTCGTGAAAGCGAAAAATTGGTCGACACGGCCGGGATTCGAACCCACGACCTCCGCACGGTGAAACAGTGCGAAAGCCGGCGTCGTAACCGCTGGTCTATCAACATTGATTGACAAAAATTTATAGTTATCTAGCATTATTAGAATAAACGCGATAATTGGCCAAAAATTTGGTTGGTAGACCTTGCAGTAATTTTCAAAATTGTAAGAACATTTTATATACCTAAAATCATAATACTTGCCCAGGACCGTGAGACTTATTCACAGATGGTCGCCAACCTCCGATAGGAGTGGCACTAAAAGAAGAAGAAAGAAGAAGAAGAAAATCATAATATATGCGTACATGGCGTTTTATTCCCCTAGAAGTAGCTCGCGGGGGGGAGTCTCAGCATAGCACAGCTAAGGTCGCAGGTTCGAATCCTACCGAATGTCGAAGAATCCCATGCTTCATGCAAGATTCAAACCCGCATCCCTAGATGCCTCATTCATACGAACAACGTTTGGTAAAATTCGTCGATTATCGTCGAATTTCCAAATCATGGCATTGACGGAAAATCCCATTATTATCTGAAATTTCGACGACTTAGACCGCTTAAGTGGAAAATGTTGTTAACGTAAAGTGATAACACTGAGCAAGCCTTCGGAACAGCGGTAGAAGACGCCCAAAAATCCGTAGTGGTTAAAATTTTAAAAAATCCTCTTGGAAACAACCCGTAAAAAATCCATAAATATTTGGAACGTTGTGTACAATAAATGTTAAACCGTTTAGCGGTATTTTGATAGGATTATATACGACGACAGTGTAACAGATAGAGGAATTTTAAGGCAACGATAAAACTACCAATCTAAATAATAAAAGGAAATATTCAGAAATCGGTTACACATGATAGTCCCTTGTTGGAGCGAATTAACTGCAGTCGTTATCGCGTTAAAACTTTTATTGTCGGCCTTTAATAATATGTAGTCGGGAAGTAAAACACGGGTTTTATTGCAAACTTCCAACTATTTACGACTCCCAGTTAACGTTCTCCGACATGTAGAACAAGAGAAAAGGCGGGGGTTAATTCGGTCATTGATCTTCCCTTCACAATCACCCACTTTCTTTTAATCAGAATTCTTCGTCTTTCAACACGACAGTCCTGGGTGGATCATTGTTGAGTTAAGAGACTTTCACCACTCCGTCTTTCTGAGTGCAGATCCTCAATCCAATGACACCTGCATTCGTATGTTAACACCGTCCATCCGCCGTAGCTTGGATCTTCCAGCTCTTCTAGGACCTTCGGGATGTGTGAGGGTTAAGCATCTGGTCTAGGCTTCTTCGTTACTTCGTATTGTGTGCACATCTCAGCGTAATCTTGCAATTTTGATTATGTAATGGGATACCTGTAGCGATCGTACAGTTCTTGGTTGTATCGCCGACGCCATTCTTCGTCTTGTACTCTGGAAATAGATGCAACTGACGCAAGGATCTGTTCTTCTCGCGTTGAAGATTCCAGTGATGTCAAGCTTCCAATGCCATCTTTTTATGGCTGTCACCAACCCGAAGGAATGTTGTTCGCCACCGAGTTGGGGATTCTGGTGTTGTCCATCCTAGCCAAATGGTCGCGCCACAAGCCATCTAACAATGTATTCTGTGTTGCAGGTCTCACTGATGCTAGTATTGCAGTTAATACCCTCAACGATCTTCCTAGAATAGCATGGAATGTCTTCATTTCTTCCGATTAATACTCACGCATAAGTGAAAAAACTCACGGGACTGTTGTATGGGCTGCGGAGCTTTCTATAGATTTTTATAACTTCACGCCAGCGTAAATGTACATACATACCTTGTCTTTTTGTTTTTATTTTTTTACTCTTTTAACCTTTTGTTTTTATTAATTTGACCATTTGTTTTTTTTTTTTTTTAACATTTTATAATCTGACCTTATATTTACTTATTTGTTGGATGAATTTATGATGTGATGGTAGTAATAATGATGTAATGTTCAAGAGCACACAGTATGACTCGACAAGAAGAAGAAGAAGCGTAAATGTCACTGAGACATAGAATAGGGGTACAGTAATGAAGAAGAATAGTAATTATTATAACCTCCCGTGGCGAATTAGGGGTAGATGAGCACGAAATCTCCTTGGTGATAGACAATTAGTAAGTAATAAGTCTCAGAGAACAAGCAACGCCTACGCATTACAAGTAGATCAAGTGGGAGACAAATTAAAGAAATCAACAGTGAGGATATTCTGTAATACATAAGTCACCCACTCGTTTTCATCCTGCCTTGATATAATGGAAACAAGATTCTTGGTATAAACAACGTTTGTAATAACAACTCTCTAACAGGTAATGACTTACAGGTTATATCGAAATCCATGTCAATTATGAAGAATACAAGGCTTTGAAGGAAGAATTTAAAAAAATGAAATCGAAACAAATCGTTGCAAAGAAAAAATAATCATTTTGATATTTTTTTATCCTTTTAAACACAATACTTTAGAATCAAAAGTCGATACAACAAGAACGAAAGGCCTGCAAATCATAGATGAAGACTTTCCGCCGCATTGCAAAAACACAACTCCTCAGGTCAGGAGCATCTGCTGATTTCCAACATTATATTGTACGATACGGTTAATCTCTAGGAGATTCTGGAGGAATCACGCTGAGAGCGAATCCCGAAATAGTAGCAAATTGTATACCTTTGTACCAACAAGCAAACGACTTCGAGACAGACCACCCAAGAGATGGAGGAATAGCTGGACTCAGTCCTAGCGGAAGTATTAGAAACAGAATAAAGTTGAAAAATTGGAAATATTTTTGAAGACTAAGTAACGTAAGGACAATATCAATGTTAGAATTTTCCTCTTAAAACTGGCAGAGAAAATAATTTAATACTCAAAACTCTTTTGAAGAGATAGCGATTCAGTCGCCGACTTTCGTTTTGAAAGTTGTGGATTCGATCCCCGGTGTCCATCATCTTCCTCTTTCTCAACATCAGCTTTGCTCAAAAGTGTATCTATGTTCACTATATAGATGAGCCCAGATTCATTAAAACTCATATTATACCGCTTAAGCTAGGCTATAACAATAAGTGGATATGGTATTGGCATGATGATAGAATGAATGCTAGTAGGAAGGGGGAGAGAAGGTATGGTAGACCGAGAAAGACGCGACGAGAAACGAGAAAAATCAAGTCAAAACTCAAAAGTTAAAGAAATAGGAGGTGACAGTGGAAGAAGCGAAAGAAGTGTACCTGAATTAAAAGGGCAAGAGGACGAGACCGTTCTCTCCGCTTAAAAAACGTGAGATACCTATAATATTAAATTTTATTCAGGTAACCTGAACTGAACAAATAAATAATTTAGGCATTGTTCATGCAACAAAAAGTGATCACCACGCGACGTTTGCCCAATAATTATACTCAATGTCAATCAACCCATCGGTAATTAGCACGAACGCCCGGGCCACGACCTATCACGACCATTGCAACCTAACCGCATTGTTGGTCACAAACCCACGCGGCTATGTGGTCAACTACTAGATCAAATCTGGTAACCATTATAACTTGTTAACCGTACAGTTCATCTCACATGATTTTACTGTGTCAGTAAAGTTCTTTGACCATCAGCGTCTTCCGAGAGAATTGAACCTCAATTACGATGCTACGCTAATTGAAATACATGTAAAATGCAAGATCCTAATAATAGGTGTAAAAAGTATTGATCCATCAATAATTTCTTGGATCGATTCCTTCCTTCAAGAAGGTCTGATCAGACTGTAGGTAAAAACTTATGGAAACTGGCATATCGTCGGAAAAGCGAAATAATTAGCTGGATATAGCTGATTAAAGGTCCGTGTTTTCTGTCTCTCCTTTAGAAACATAGTGTGATGGGTAGCAAAAAAGAGCCTGCAATGAAAATTAGCTCCATCGAAGAACGCTTCGGTCTAAATATTAATATAAATAAGAAAAAACTGATGGCTTCAACTCAGGGGCATTTTGATATTGAGAGGGCGAATCAAATCAAGCATCTGGTAGCATCGTCACTCAAAATTTAGACCTTGACAAAGAAATAAAATGCAGGATGTATAAGCCGTCTGAACATCTTTTAATAAAATATGCTTTGTGACAACAACCTTGAACGCAAGATCAAAAGTGATGTTTGGTCAGTCTTCCTGTACGGTGTATAAATATAGACTCTCAAAAGTCAATACGATAAATCGCCTCGAAGCATTTGAAATGTGGATCCATCGCAAAATGCTTAAAACATCCAGGAACGACATTATCACCAACACAGAAGTCTTACGTAGAGCTAACACAACCAGACAGATTCGTTATTGTTAGACTTCGTACGGTATAAAATTGAAAAAAGTAATCGGCTGAGGAGTCGGAAGGACGCAACTTGCCTGGCTCAGGAATATTCGAAAATGTACTGGACTAAGAACTATGGGGAATTCGTCAGGCCAGGGAAACTTTTTCTCAAGTGGTAATAGACGAAAAAGAAAATAAAGAATAAATATTTTTTTATATAATAAAAATGAATCAGTGCTCGCTCAAAGTGAATACAAATACACTCTTTGACTCTTTCGAAGTAATCTAGTTAAAGACCTACGAACGATACAATATGAAAGCCAGCGTAAAGGCCAGGCATAGAATAGAAAATATATACATATATTTCTCACATTTTCAAAACAATGTTCAAACAAACAAAATAAAAATGATAATAAAAAAGAAACAAAAATTCAGGACTTAGACACTTAAATGGTAATATTCAACGGACCGGATACGGAAGTAGTAACAAACAAAATGGTGTGACAACAGAATGAAAAGAAAATGGTGGGATCAAATTTATTTATTTTTTGTCTATAAATAATTGTGTAATTGTAGATATAAAAATGGAAACGATTACACCAAAAAGACAACGGTTTTGCGGCTCGACTTTGATATGTAAATATCTTCAAAGAACAATAACTTTCATTCATTTGACGTTAATTTAGAAAATATATAGACGGCTCCATAGATGAACTTTGTTTTGTCTATGACCGAACAATTGAATAGCGTCGATTTAAAAATACAATAAAAAGTAATTGTGTCGTCAAATTGTAATGAAACACCTATTGTCTCCGGACGTTTAGGGAAGCGGTGCCCCATGAAGCCGGGCACGACGCATCGATGGGAAAGTCGATAACAAAGGAAACTACGCCTTCCTATTTTGGTCTATTGTTTTGGTAAAATATTATTCAATTTATCTAAACAGGGTTTTGGTAAAATAAACAGTTTAGGTTACCTACCTTTTCACCTCGTTATTTAGGTAGCAATCATTTGTTGCAAGCTATATTAAATCTCTGAGATAGTAGATTTTGGCTGGGGCATGTTTTAATGATGCCAAATGACAGTTGGCCGAGGAGAGCGCTGTTTTTCCTCCCATCAGGGTCCCGAAGACGAGGAAGATTCTCTCACACTGTGTTCCACTCCTTAAGGCAGAGCTGAGGAGTTTGGACATGGTGTGGGAGGAGGCCAAAAACATTGCGCAAGATCGAGCGCAATGGAGAGCTTTGTTTCCTCCCTATGCCCCTGATAGGGAGATTTAATAAGTAAGTTAGTAGAAGAAGATTAAAAGACCAAAAAGATTAATTAGAGAAAAAATGGAACCTGGAAAAGTGAAAATATGTCTAAAGAATAAAGTGGTTTAAGGTTAGTGCTTTTTTAATGTGTTTGGCATCTAATATACTGCAAAGGATTGTTTCGTGAAAGTGGAAAAGGTCGGCACCAGTATTCGAACCCGCGACCTTCAGTACACTGTAGGACGAAAACTGTCAACGAACAACTTCGCTATATAACCTTTCTTTTTAAATACATAGAAAAAAAAAACCTATGAATAAAACTATTTTTATATTTTGGGCATATGGAAAGAATGGATGCAAACAGAATGACAATAAGAATTTAAAAGACTGAAGCATTATAACGATAGCTGATAAAAATAACGTATCTAACGTTATTTATAAATAATAGTTGAAGAAAAATAATAGTCAGGGAAATAATACCCTACCCCTATTATGTATATTATTATGTCAGGTAATATTAGCCGAATGAAATAGTAATATGTATGAAACCGAGAAAACGATCTTTTTTTTTTAGGAAAAAGGCACGTTTCCAGATACCAAATTTTGGAAATGACCTTCTTTTAGGAAAAGTTATGTTTCAAGATACCAAATGTTTAAAATAGCTTTCAGCTTTTAATATTAACGTTATTTTCAATTAACGAAATGGCTATAACGTTTTTGAATTTAAGCCGTTAGTCCCATCTCTATGCATGGATGTGAAACGTGGACATGGACGAAAATAGAAGAATGCAGTATAAATCTAGAAGGGATGAGAGCGCTACGAAGAATATGTGGAAAGGAATGAGAATATTAGGAAAGAATGTGGTATGGATGTTAGTGTTGTGATAAAGATGATGGGATGGGATGATTGGGCATGTGGAATGAATGGATGCAAACAAAATGACAATGAGAATTTAAAAGGCTGAAAGGAAAGGAGTATGAAGGCGTTGCCGACCGAGAATGAAGGAAGGCCTGTTCAGTCGAAATAGAAATAGGAGAGGTTGAATGAAAGAAGTGTGCTTGGATAGAAAAGAGTAGGGGTGCGTTCTCTCTGCCTACTCCTTCGGGACACGACGTGATGGGTAAATTAAATTATTTAGATTTCTGCGGTAATGTAAGTTATTATTTTGAGATTTATTATTGTTGACACGGCTAGATCAAATTACGCGGGAGTTACCGGAATACAAACGTGAAGGTCGTGCGAATGGGTAGTGAAGCAAAAATTAAACACCACCCAGAAGTTGATATTAACTTCCAATACACTACGTGCTGTGTCATACGAAGCAAAATGACTATATTTATCTTTCTAGGTGTGTGATAATATCATTATAATAATATCGTCTTTACAAACTAAATATGAGTCATGTGTGAGTTTTGTCAAAATCTGAAATGTTATTTGCCAAAGGCATCATTGATTATTTATACGGTAGAGTTTCAGAGCGTCAATTAACGAGCAGTCGAGTATAAAAAACGAATTTTTAAGGTCTTTTACCAAAATCAACGAAAAAATATATGTCATAAGATCGCAGAACCTGCAATTTCGAGGATATTTAAAGGTGGAGAAGACCGGGAAGAATGTTCTGCAGGCACCACGTTGAAAAGATGGATAAAATCAGAACTGCCAATGTCGTGATTCCGGGGACCCCAGAGGGATGCATGCTACCAGAACGCTTCTCAAAAAATGGAGAGAAAGCTGGATTTCATCATCACAGCAGCCCGATATGTGTGCGCTTTTTGAACAGATCATAATATGTCTAAAATAAGAGGAAGAAGAAGACTATCCTATTATTATTTTTAACCATAGATAATAATAAGTATAAAAAACACAATTGTCTTTGATCTTTGAATTTCAGCATGAGTCATAGAGATAATGACATGATCTATGGATCCACGTTTGATATACAAATTATGATGTAGTTAGTGATAGCGATCGAGTTCAATCGTAGATACTCGTATTTACGAAGCATGACGTTATTCTCTGTCATTTCCATAGAGTTGTAAAATTAGACGCGCGCGCCCCTAAAATAGATCAAGTCGGCTGCAGTCGTCCTAATCAGACTTTTTATGAGTCGTATACTTTTTGTTATTATATTGTTTGTCACAAAAATGACAAATCATCTAACAAGTTACAAGAATAAGAGTTAGTTTTCTCGTTATTTTGCAACATTGTGTATTTATATAAAAAGAAATGTTAAAAAGTCACGAGTTACGACAATAGTCCAAGATATAACAGACATACCCACCCATGTATTATTTTGTCATCTGCAAATTTATTTTTGTATCTCATTGTCACATTTAATGATTAATTATTTAAATATTATTAACTAGTTATTTTCAATTTTATATGTTTTTATTTGTCTTAACCTTGTTTGTTATTTTCTTTCCCGGCTGTGTGTTTTCTCGTGTCTTGGATGATTCTTCTCCTCCTATTTTGTTTAACTCTGTTTAACTCTTTGTTCCTATTATAGTGTTGCTCTTACGTACATAGAATTATCAAAATTAAATATTTTGATAATATGGATCTCTGTGTATGTGTAAGTAAAAAACATGTTTCAACAGATCATTACGGCACTCATATTAACTCCAAAGATCTGTAGAGATACACGGGACGATTTGAAACAATCCAAGTCCGTGACCCGATTAACACACTCTAACCCACCTTTAAATTCTCGTTCGTCCACCAAGCAAAACTCAAAAAGCAAGTCTACAGATTTCGTAGTCTGCGTAATCAGTTTCCGATTGAAAATTTATTCTAAATAAAAAAATCGAAAAATAAACATAACTAGGCGTTTGACGAAAGGACTGTTTTTATCACAACCAACTGGAATTTATTTTGAGCTATGTTTGTTATTATGACACACAGTGCTATTATCAATTGAGGTATATCTGTAATTTAAATATTTGTTATACTTCGCTGACAGCACATACAGTTGTTTTATTGTTATTATTAAGCATAATAACAATAATTGTTGTGAAGTATTGGCGAAGATATCAGAGGTTCAGGATTTTTTTAAGGTTTGTCCCTGATAGGATAGACAGAGGTAAAAAAATACAACTATTATTTCTTCTCTTCTTCAGTCAATTTCGTGTTATTCTCGCTAGACCACATCTTACACTTTTCCTATAGCCTTATGATTTTTTTTTTGTAATCCATCCATTCTATCGTCGTGCCCAAACCATATTAATTTTGATATTTGTTACAACACCAACAACACTCTCATTCAATTCCACATCTCACAGAATCTTTCCACATATTATATATTTAATTTATTTATATTTATAATAAACTAGCTTTCCCGACAGACGTTGTCCTGTGTTCCTAACTAAGAATATTGAATTCGAATTTGTATGGTGATAAATTAATTATCATTTGACCAATGTAATTCCGACTGATGCGTCTGTTTTAAACCATGCATATTCCATCCGCATTCTGTCAAAAGCACCGACTGACAATTTCTGTAAAAATTTAAAAAAAGGAATAAAAATTATAAGGTAAAAAGTACTAATAAGGTTGTTTACGTAGAGTTTTCTTTAATTTTCTAATTTTCCATGCATTTTTCTTTTTTTTTCTTCTTCTAAAAAGACATTCTCCTGATAAAAGCCTACACGACAAAAAAAGAATTAGCGAAATCGGATCAGCCGATCAGGCGTGATGCGATGACATCGGGAAATAGCTCTCCATTTTTATATAATAGAAGATGAAATTACGGTGACATGTACTCGATAAATACATTGAAGTGGTTGGTGACCCAGCGGTTACAACGTCGGCTTTCGTACTGCGGACGTCGTGGTTCGATCCCAGGTGCCGACCATCTTCCTCTTTCACGACACAAGCTTTCGGTAGCTTACTGTGAAAGAGTCAAGGAGTGTATTTGTGTTCACTTTGAGTGAGCACAGATTCATTTTATTAAAAAAAAAAAAAAAATACAATATCTCCTATAACGAACATTCAAATATTTGCGTTTTATGATAGTAATCAGCTTAATAGAAATTCCGATTTTTTACAGAACGCTCATAAACAAAAGACCACTCGACTCTACTTCACGTACAAACCTTTAATATTTCGCTTCAAAAATGTTATTAACTTTTATAAGGAAATACGTTTATTTTAACTCGACGAGATAGCAAATATAGCCGTCAGATAACATATATCATAGCAACCTACTAGATTGATGTAGGAAGGTATGTAGCATTGAAATATCGGGCAATGTCAGTGTAATTTAAGAAATGACGAATTTCCTCACAGGATGACATAATCTCGATATCTAGATAATATGTGGTTGAGCGCGTAGAGACTGTGAACAGTTTTATTGCGAATAACTGCCACCATTTCGTGGCTCAAGTGCCAATGTAAAATATTCTGGTATGTGCAAATGATTCTTTCACTTTTCATTACAGTACACACGGAAGACGACTCTCTAGCGAACTACCGAAAAGATGGACTGCTGGGAGTTGAAGGACCATGTTTTCTTATTTAAAAAAAAAGGCTTTTTAGTCTAGGGAAGTTTTAGTTTGGGGGATGATATGGTAAATGGAGATGGTGGTCTTTGCTAGAGTAACATAAAATATGATAAAAGGAAGAGAGGTGGTAAAAGGCAATGACACATTCAAAAAGCCTCTGTATACGGCGTCTAATAAGGGGAAGCATCTTACTTCTGATGGCCGTACAACTGCTGCACAGTTTTGGTCTCCTGAGTGCTTCATAAACGAGAAAGTAAGGATGTTATAAGTCACAAGGAGCATAATACCGTCCCTTAACATTCTTTGGAAAAAACTATATCATCTTAGTGCAGTACCGAAACTGACCAATCATCAAGATACCTATGAAAAACTTAAAATATCTATAATTTATATATCGGGTTAGTGCGAACACTTATAACTCGAAATCGGCTGAACAGATTCTTCCGATGGTTGATTTATTGGATTCTCCTCAGCTCCGAATAACAGAATAACCATTAATAAGTTGAAAAATGCATAATAAATAATATAAAATATAATATTAAAGTTAGTATGGAACTGATTCCCTGCGACGCCAACGCCATCTATGAACAATTCTATAGAAACGAAATTATTATCGTTTATATGACAACCATTGACATTAAAAATATTGGTACGCAGATTTTTTGGTGGATTTTTTCGAGCTTTCAGAAATACTTTTTAAACATTCAAACATATTTTAAACGTATTTTTGTATAAATTGCATTCATAGTAAAGACTACAGGAAAAAGTCTGTCGGGAAAACTAGTTACACATATAAATAAATAACAATATTCAATATACACCTACTACCAGTCAACTGGCTCGGTCCATCTGAAACAGAATTACAATCGCAAAGGGGAAAAACGTTTAGAAAAATCTGACCAGAATGGGAATTGAAGCAGGGACATGAAAAGAAAATTTGGCGCATAAGCACTTAGGCTCCCAAGATCATTAATAGATTTATCTTTTGATTTTCAAGTCCTACTTGAAGTCAAGAGACTTGAAAATCAAGTATTTTGTGACCAAAATTGTGCACATCCATTATAATAAAGTAAAGCTGTCAGATAAGATGGCAATACTTCTGCGACCATGAGTATTCTTCCACGAAGCCTGATTTATGGCAGCAGCGGATCAAAGTCTTCGCCTTAATCAAGGTGCAAGGTGAACACGATCCCCTGGCTGGTGCACTCGGCCCAACACAAACAGACGAGATAACTAAACATAAAACAGCAATATATCTGCTTATAGAATAAGTTAATTATTTGGTAAAACTTGTTCAGAATTATTTGGTAAAACTTGTTCAGAAATATGCTTAAACAACATTAATTTTCTTTTGAGTTCCAATACGTTTGATGTAAGAGAAAAGAGAAGATTAAAACTATTAATGACACGATTTTTAAATGAATCTGTGCTCACTCAAAGTGAACTCTTTGACAGAAAGCTAGTAAAAGAGGAAGATAGTCGGCACCGGCACCTGGGATCGAACCCTCGACCTCCAGTACGAAACAATACCTACTAAAGTCAGGGTCGTAATCGTTGGGCTATCTGCCACTTCTCATAATGTTAAAATTACAACGACATTGTTTGGAAACGTGGAAAGAATGGATGCAAACAGAATGACAAAGAAATTATTTATAAGGCTTAATTAAGAACTGGTGTACGAAAGCGTGGACGTCCGAGAATGACGTGGATCGAACATATCCATTCCGTCCTCAAGAAAGGCCAGGTCCGAAGTAAGAGAGAATGAATGTGAAATGGTATGACGACGGTAGGAGCGAAAGAAGTATTCTTGGATAGAAAAGAGTGGTGTTCCGTTCTCTGCCAACCCCTTACGGGATACAACGTGATGGAGAAAAAAGGGAGATCAGAAGCCTAGGTTTTTGTCTAAATTTTATTTTTAGTTTATTAAGAACATGAATATTATTCGAAAGAATTCGAGTGAAATATTTTTTTTTTTTTTTTTTTTTTTTTATTTATTTATTTAACAATTATTTTATAAGTACAAACATTTTTAATCAGCTACAAAAATGTAGCCCAAATAGGCCAAGCCTGTGCTAGGGCTAATATGAATGTTTAAAGCAGTTTTGTGTTTTGATGTACTTACTTTTTATTTAGTAGTAATAAATTTGCGAAGCGATAATATTATACATTTAATTCAATGTCAGATTGATTTATAAATAATACCTAATCGATCGGTCGGAGGCTTAGATCAAACCACGTGATAATAGGCAAAATGGCGTCTGTGATCAGCTGATACGTTTATAGATGAGAATGCAATCAATTCAATTCATAATGTGAACGGCGAACGAATCGAGACAATTGATCAATTTCGTTTGACAAGATTATTTGAATTTTGAACGTTCTGGAACAGAACTGGTTCTTAGTATGGTTTGAATTCAAATGTGCGAATATCAAATCGAAATTGAAAGTGATACTAATAAATTTTGTGTTGTCAGATAAAAAAAGTGTTTATACATTTTATTTTTGAACACATTTGTTTAATAAAAAACCTGTTTTTTGGAGGAAAACCTACAATAAAAATTAAACCTAAGAAGAACTCGTATTATGTACAAAGGTAATTTACAATGTTGTTATGGAGATTTTTATTATTTTTTTTTAATTTAAATGCTTGTTGGGTCACTATACAAGTGTTGTTTGTATACGTTTTACTCATCATGCCGTGACCCTCAAGAGGTCGGCAGAGAGAAAGAATTCATTTCTATAGAAAAGTGTTAGATAGGTATTTAATTTAAAAATATTAAGTCCCGATTTAGCGTTATGTTTTGGTCACCCCAAATGGCGATAAGAACGAATTCGAACAAATGAAACGAAAACGAACAATCCAAAAACAAATTTTTGATAGATAACAAAATACAAAAGAACGATCTTGGTAATAGCATTCAAATAAATACATACCAAGAAGTAAAATCAATAGACTACCTATTAATAATAATACACACGTATGTCAAATAAGTATGTAGGTATTATATAATATACCTTCATTAGGTCAATACTTAGTGTTATTAAATGCTAATATACCCATCAATGTACGTTGTAATGTACCTTAATATTTGTGTATATCAGGGATAGAGAACCTGTAGCACGCGTGCTATGCGTGGCACACAAGACATTTTTAAATAGAACGAATATGTATTGATTTTTTATTGTGCAGTTTAAAAAATTAGAACGCATTTATTTACCGCCATAGGGAAAAATGACCTTTATGATTTTACCATAAAATATACTTGATCCGCAAACAACCAAAGGGAAGGACATAATGACGATATTCACGTATATTTTTAAGGGGTAGGCAGAAAGAATGGCCTCCACTCTATTTATTCTATCCAAACATACCTACTTCTTTCGCTTCTTCCACCCACATAAAGTTTCTTATTCAACATTCGTTCAATCTTTTACGTCATTCTAGGTCGACCACGCTTTCTCACACCTTTCCTCTCAGCCTTTTAAAATCTTTCCTGTCCTGTTTTGTTTTCATCCAATATTTCAACATGCCCGAAACAGTATGAAAACGATTGCTTTATTAAAAAAATATCAAGTGTCTAAAAAGATGACGATAAATATTTTTTTTCTTTTTTTGTTGTTGTTGTTAACTTATAGTTTATGGATAACACAGTGTTGACAGTTTGACATTTCACCGACAAAATAAGTCATTCCTGGTCGATTAATATTTTAAGTAGGTAATCTTACCAAAATAATTCAGTAAAATTGGATTTAATGGGTTCTGTTCTTTGAACAATATATACAATGAGATAACAGTGCCCTTATCCTCGTAACGGTCTTAATACGCTCTTATCTTGATTGACAATCATAAAATGGCGGATTGGTATTCACAAAACAAGATATCTAGTAGATATCTTAAAACTTCGTTATGTTTGAAATATCAGTATGAAAATGATCCAGTTCAAGATAGGATTATGATTAGATTCCGATAGTTTTGTGAATACGACTGCTTGCGATCGTGTCTTAATCTTATCGTTAAGTGATTTTTAAAAGCGATTGATTATGAGAATATCCCTACAGGTTTCACATTGTGATTTATTTCCTACTACACCGCCATCTCTTGGATATTTTTTTAAGTAAATCGATTATAGAGGAACTATGTATTTTGATATCAAACTTGTGACTCGTCGAACTTCATCGCGTATCCGAATTAACAATTACATACCTATTGCTATTACTATTACATATTGCAATAAATTATTAGTTGAATTTAATTTAGTTTTTATGTAGTAGTCTACATTTTATTCATGTAACAAGTCCAAATTATTTTTTTATTCTGGGTAGGTCGAAGGTCGACGGGCGGTTCAGCTAGTAGTTAATAAATGCCATTTCATTTGCACTCAAAAAATTTGGTCAATCAACTAGACGGAAAAAATATATGTCTCAAAAACGTTCGCCATCCCTGGTCTACGTTACGTTTACGTTACAATATTTGGGTTACGCACCTTTAACAAGAACCCTTGACCGAATTTCATGATAATTCAATTACATACTTTTTTCCACGGCATGACGTCGTACTACTGAGTGGCGTTACATGCTTTGTCAAGAAACAAACCATACTTATCTAAAAACTGATTTGTCAAATTATTGGCCAAAAAAATCTTCTAGAACTTAAATACAACCTTCTATAAAATATGACATTACTAACAGACTTCGCACCTCCATTGATTGGCTAAAGTTTTTTTTTTACCTCCAACCTCTTCCACCCAAGCACACTTTTTCGCTGCTTCCACCGACATTTCTCATACAACCTCTCCTATTTCTCTCATTTCTAACCTGGCCTTCCTTGAGGACGGAATTGATGCATTCGATCCATGTCTTTCTCGATCGGCCATGCTTTCTTACACCTTTCCTTTCAGTCTTATAAAAATTATTTTGGTCATTCTGTTTGCATCATCTTGGTCTTTCCACACGCCAAAACCATCTCAACTTGTTAACATTTATGTTTATCATAACAGTAACTTGCATAAGACATTCCTTCCTAAAATTCTAATTCCTTTCCATATCCCACAGATTCTTTCCACATATTTTTCATCCCTTTGCATTTATACTTCATTCTTATTTTTTCGTCCATGTCTATGTTTCACATCCACAAATCATTGATGGTAAGAGGATTGTGTTATGCTGTGGAGATGATGACTGTTGCTGCTTACTGATGGTTATGGCAAAATATAAACCGGTCACGCAAAGTAAGTAATAATGAATTTAGAATGCGATATCCGGATCCTAATCTCTATATAATAATTTAGAAATGTTTTTTTATTTGCCTTTGACAATACTTTAACCGTATATGTGAACATCACGCTCAAAATACAAATGCTAAGATAGATATTAATATGCCCAGAGCAGTATAAAATGCTGGAGAAGGTTCTTAAATACAATTTGCTGCATTAACTTTAATATATTTAGAGCTATTTAAAAAAACTGTACTTTTTAGGATCTTCATACAAATTTCTCAAAAAGACTTTTGGAAACAAAATTACTCATGTAAACGTTGAATGGGATCTTGGTATTACGGTATGAAAATGTAATAAAATAATTGTAGATTGATTTGTTATACATATAAATGTTATTAAAAGCTTATTATTCTCAATAAATAAAGATTTAATGAAAAAAATTGCAGTTTGACAGATACAAATCACCCTCTATGGGTGGGTTGCCCAATTAATATCAAAGCAGGCAATGTATGTAGCTAAGATTCAAACCACAGAGCTATCTCTCTCTGTATGAAAACTTGCAAATTATGTCGGTAGGTTCGTATAATATTTTTTTTATTATTATAGACCTCCAAAAAAAATAAAATATTATACGAACCTACCGACATAATCAGTATATTTATATTATCTGTGGACATAATTTGCAAGTTTTCATAGAGAGAGCTCTGTGGTTTGAATAGGTTCGTATAATATTATGAGGTCGGTAAAACAAAAATTGTAAAAGTGTCATTCTTCTTTTTCTGTGCTTATGTCAGTTAAAGTGGTATGTTAAGCAATGGGATGCTAGACTAGAATCTGTTTAATTACCTACCGATCAAGCCTGACAATCGGAATCAAAAACGTAAAGCAAGACGGGTATAAGCTAGTTACTTGATAATTGGGAAAAAAAACAATATCTTCTCCGAAAGAATTTAAACATGTGGAAGGAACTAGTATATCATTAGAGATTTCCCTAATTTCTCTTAATCTCGTTTAATTTTGGGCATTTGTAGACAAAACAGCATCATTAGATTCATTTCCCTTAATTATAGCTTGAGACCTTGGTACCACTAATGAAGACGAGTAGGTATGTGGACCAATTTCAAAGGTCTAATGACAGCAAAGAATTTCTAAAAACATTGAGATTCTTATCGGGGCATTCTTTCTTGAATTTCAAGTGAATTCATTGAATAAAAATGCCTGGAATTAAAATTGGAATAAACCGGGTATACCGGAGGAATAACCCCCATGTATTTTTTATACCCGGAGTTGACCAAATCTGATTTTCGCGAAAACGACAATGTACAAACTAGTAAACACATTTATTTACAAACCAATTTAATTTTGTTAAATTAACATGAAGAAACTATTGCGTAACGCAATCCTGTTACCATCTTTGATGCATGTCTGTAAAACGTAGATGGACAAAAGATAAGATAAATAAACTAAAATAGTATAAGTGCAGTAGAGTTGAGATAGACTCTGCGGCTCATGGAACGTAATGAGAGATTAGGAAGGAATGTGGTATGGAAGTTAGTTTTGTGATAAAGATGAAAGTAAATGCCGACCATCTTCCTCTTTCACGACACAAGCTTTAAGTAGCTGACTGTGAAAGAGTCAAGGAAAGTATTTTTGTTCACTTTGAGTGAGCACAGATTCATTTATATATAAAAAAAAAGTTGAGATGGTTTGGGCATGTTGAAAGAACAGATTCATATAGGATTACAAAAAGAATTTATTAGGATGAAAGAAAAGATGGTGCGAATTATTAGTTTATTCATACAACTGTTACAACCAGGGTTGCCAGGTGTTCGGTATTTTACCGAACCGATCTGTTCGGTATTTTTGTCGGTATGGAAGAAATACCGAACTATGGAGTGTTCGGTATTTTTATTTTCGTAATTGATTTTGTAAATTTTTGGTAGTGACAATGTCGAGAGCGACCTTTTTTGGAGAAAAACTTTGAAGTTTCCGGGCAGGATATTTTGGAAATGACATTTTTTTTTATTTTACCGGTGAAAAGGAACAATAGTTCGGTATATTATTGGAAAAAACCTGGCAACCCTGGTTACAACTGGAAGAAATATCAAATTCTCCGCAATCACCAACAAGAGTGGTCCATATCACCAAAGACAAACCCATCCCAACAAACCTGAAGACTCTTCGAAGTATGCATCCTCCCGGTAATGACATACGGAATGGAAACAATGTCACTCACAGCCAACACAATACATAATATATTAAGATGTGCACAAAGAGCTATGGAGTGACAAATGTTAGAAGTAAGTTTTAGAGACAAAATAAGAAACGAAGAGATAAGACGACGGACAAGAGTCGCAGAAACAGTAGACGGTGACGCTAAACAAAAATGGCAATGGGTAGGACATGTGGCGAGTCAAGTAAATGAAAGATGGGCATCCGGAATTGCAAAAAGGGCGCCCCTATGAGAATAAGAGACCAATTGGGAGACCACAAAACAGATCAGTGGATGATGTGGTTCCTGTCGCGGGAAAAACTGGTCAAAAACTGCACAAAACAGAAAAAAATGGAAAACTTTAAAAGAGGCCTACATCCAGCAGTGGAGGGACGGCTGACAAAGAAGAAGAAGACCAACAAAAAGTAAAGTAAAATAAAATTTAGACCATTTGAGGGTTAACATATAACTGATTTATAGGACAATCAAATAATTAATGAACTTTTTAATGCCTGTCATCTGGCAGGATTTGCTGCTAGTGTTACAATAAAGGAAAAAGAAGAAAAAAACACACAAATCGAGGTAGTATTATCCTCTACGATACTCTTAACTTGCACATACAAGCGATGTAGGTATTCCGTAACTATACGTTATCTGAATATTAAGCAGATCGGCGGATTCTTGAGCCTTATTAAAAAGGACACAGTTAAGACCAGACACCTGGAGACGCTGGACTGCCGATCCTTTTTCGGAGATAATTCTTGGAAGGACACTTCTACAATACGGGCAACTAGATGTGTCAGTGAACAGATATGGCATGTTCCAATGTCTTTATTGTGTTTTCTGATAATTAGATTATTTTGCAGCATGATAGATTAACATCGTAAAGCAGAAAACATCCGACATGAAGGAAATCAATAATGTTGAAGATTTCACTGCTGTTTCTGGGATCTTCTTCTCCAAGTATAATCCTGTGGATTGCCTTCTTCTTCTTGATATAGGATTGTATCCTGTTTATGACCTCCTTCCACACCATTTCCAAATCGGGACCCTGATGAGAGGAAGAACAGCGCTCTCCTCGGCCAATTGTCATTCGGCATCCTTAACACATTTTTTTTAAATGAATCTGTGCTCACTCAAAGTGAACACAAATACACACCTTGACTCTTTCACAGTAAGCTACTGAAAGCTTGTGTCGTGAAAGAGAAAGATGGTCGGCACCTGGGATCGAACCACGACGTCCGCACCAAACAGTACGAAAGCCGGCGTTGTAACCGCTAGTCTACCAACCACTTCGTGCCCCAGCCATCTCCTCCCCACAATGGTAGAGGTGATGGGCCCTCGCTGAGTGCGCCAGCGTATAGCGTCGTTCGTGATGCGGTGGTACCATATTATACCCGAAATTCTCCTAAGGCAGAGATTTTAAGGAAGAGATTTTTTGTGCCTGGGCTTTAGTCAGGTGCTAGGACCTAATAGTAAGAATAAATTTATCGAATTGCTGTCTTATTGTTTAATTAATACAGATCGAATTTTTATGCGTCAGGTAAAATCTTTCGAAAACACGAGATTTTTCAATATTTCATTGTAGACTTGACTTATAACAACAGAAGGGCTTTACTACAACACCCTGTGCAAGGAATTCATCGAATAGCGGTGAAATGGTTTTGCGCACGAATCAACTGGAAGGTATCACGGTTCGTTCTCCCGTGGGACAGTTAAAAAGGTACAATATGTTGAAATGAATTCATTTGTCCATTCGACAAATTGCATATACAGGTCTTTCTATTAAGTCTAACTAGTCCACGACAGTCTTTTCCGGCCTTTTCTGCACTCTGTTCCTTTCGTATTGTCTCAGTAACAGTCACCAGTTGCAAAAAAACAATGTCAATTCCTTATGGACTTCGCTTGTATTCCGTATGTAAGATAAATAGCGTTATAACTGAAATAACGGTAAAATTATCTTGGTTCCTCCAGCTAGAATAATCATCCATTCAATCAATTAAAGTGGACCTGAAAAGGTCTATACAAAATTATGAAGTAAATATACCGTTTTTATGTTGAAAAATTTATCAAAATACTAACATATCATTAAACGACAAATATTTATTTTCTTCAGTAAGAATATTATTCAGCCTCCCTTATATCCACCATAATAAACAACTACACAAGTTGATATTTTATAAATGTTTCTCCATAAAACTGTTAATAATTTCGCCCGCGCGTGCTTGGTACTTGGTAGTAGTCCATTTTCACCTATCTACATAATATTTTAGTCCGTTTATTTATTTATTTATATTTTTGAATGCGCATCAATCGTAGAAAACAGACGTTAAGGTCAGATATTAATATGCGAAAAGCCGCGCAAAATTCCGTAGAGCGTTCTTAAATACTCTTTGATATATTAACTTTAATATATTTAGCGCTATTTAAAAAACTTTATTTTTTTAAGATCTTCATACAAATTTTTCAAAAAAGACAGTAAGCCATCTTTTGGAAACAAAATTACTCATGTAAACGTAGAATGGAATCTTGGTATTACTGTATGAAAATGTAATAAAATAATTGGAGATTGATTTGTTATACATATAAATGTTATTCAAATCTTATTATTCTCAATAAATAAAGATTTAATGAAAGATTTTGGAAAAATATTTCCTCCATTTTGAATATTGACACATTTTAAAAAATTTATGGCCACAGTTTTTTTTCAAACTGTCGTAGCCAGATAGATGAGTAATTATGTGGGTACCAGATAAAATCATATTAAATATTAAAGAAAATGTATTAAATATTAAAGAAAATATAATAAAGCTAAGGTAATAAAATATATTAATGAAGATTTAATTTGAAATTTGTATGAACATCCATAATAGCAAGAATTGGATGGTAAAACAGTTTGCGTAGTGTGTACTTACCCACATCTAAATCTCAAAATATTACCAGAATATGAATTCACGAAACTGTATCGAGCTCAAAATTCTTATGTAGATAAATGCAAACTTATATTCTCTTACCTTTTACTTATTTTATTTAATGTTACATTCATCACAAAACAAGGTGGGTAATATTTTTGGCAGCGTTTCTTGACATATCCAAAATCCTTGCAAGGTTCTGACCTAGAAAAAAACATAATTCATTTAATATATGAAAGCAAAATAAAGTGATTACATGGTTGCAAATATATAAGACAAGATTAGAAAATTTTGCATTTTTCAGGGATTTGTTTTAAAAATACACATTGTGAGAATTTGATTAGAATCAATATTAAGGATTTAGAAAGTATATCAAACTTTTAAGAACTTCATATTATATTAAAGTGTAGTATTTATACCTTTTAAAGATCTTCATAAAATCCATTTAGACTGCATAATGAACCATATTTGATATATGCTCTGCATAAAACCTTCATTTGGAATCTTTCATTATTTGTTTGAAAGTGTAGCATGTATACCTTTTAAAGATCTTCATAAAATCTATTTAGACTGCATAATGTACCAGGTATTATTATTTCAAAGCTGCTACTCCATGTCTAGAACATAGTATACAAAATAATCTTCAAAACCTGTCATATTTTAGTTACAGGGACAGCAAATTCAAAAAGTATCACATATTATGCCCCTATATCTTTACAATTCATGAATAGCCTAATCTTAGTAATTATATATAGCTTAGGTACCTACTTAGAAAAATATATTTCAATATGTTTTTGAATTTGGAATTCAATCGCTGTTTCGTTTTGTTTGTATGAGCTGTCAGAATCTGAATCTAATGACAATCGGTCCGCGGTCGCCATAGATAGTGAGCGAGAAAACAAAAAAGAATGAAGAAATTTTTTATAATAATTTATTGAATGTTTTATATTTTTTTTTTCACATTTAAGGTGGTTTATGTGTAAAAAATATTTTTTTGAATGAATTAAGTATTTTAAGAGGCCATTATAAAAGTAAATCAAAATATTATTATACCATAAAATAATTTTATAGTACTTATACCTATATTCTAATGTTGAATTGTAATAATAATTATCTTTTGTTATCCATGGATCACACCACGATGACAGGATGACACTTCCAGTATATATTATATTATCTATGGACACTTCACAATAAATCGTATTTTGTTGTCAAACGAAAGTTACGGTTCGATTTTGAAAATAATTATTTTCAATTGAGTTTAATGAAAATAAAACTGGTAAGTCATTAATTGATTAAAATATTTGTAAGCTTAAGCCATAACTTCAAACATTTATGCGTTGCAAATTGCAGAATAGTTATGTTATAAGGCGGAAAGTACCGAAATTACAGGATCTTAATAGTAATTAAAGTAATTAATTTTGTTTATATTTTTTCAGGTTCCTCTGGCAAACGTGTTTTCAACAAGACTAATTGCTTTCATCCCACCTTTTTGACATAGCAATTAAGTACATACTTCTAATGATCAAATTGATTGATAAAAGTGCATTTCTATTTAAACAAACTCAAAAGTTTTATTTTTGCAAGACAACATTATTTAACAAAATGGTAAGCTATGTAAGAATTTCATTAATTATCTTTCTTGAATTTCTTTATGTGTATTTTAATTCAGAAACATTATGTTGCAGATGAATAATTTTAGAGAGTTCCTTAAAATTTCCCATTTAGTTGAGAAGGGAAATAATTGTATTGAAAAAATATTCAATGGCAGCTTATGGGATGTAAAGAAGATTTTTTAGTCCGTTTATTTATTTATTTATATTTTTGAATGCGCATCAATCGTAGAAAACAGACGTTAAGGTCAGATATTAATATGCGAAAAGCCGCGCAAAATTCCGTAGAGCGTTCTTAAATACTCTTTGATATATTAACTTTAATATATTTAGCGCTATTTAAAAAACTTTATTTTTTTAAGATCTTCATACAAATTTTTCAAAAAAGACAGTAAGCCATCTTTTGGAAACAAAATTACTCATGTAAACGTAGAATGGAATCTTGGTATTACTGTATGAAAATGTAATAAAATAATTGGAGATTGATTTGTTATACATATAAATGTTATTCAAATCTTATTATTCTCAATAAATAAAGATTTAATGAAAGATTTTGGAAAAATATTTCCTCCATTTTGAATATTGACACATTTTAAAAAATTTATGGCCACAGTTTTTTTTCAAACTGTCGTAGCCAGATAGATGAGTAATTATGTGGGTACCAGATAAAATCATATTAAATATTAAAGAAAATGTATTAAATATTAAAGAAAATATAATAAAGCTAAGGTAATAAAATATATTAATGAAGATTTAATTTGAAATTTGTATGAACATCCATAATAGCAAGAATTGGATGGTAAAACAGTTTGCGTAGTGTGTACTTACCCACATCTAAATCTCAAAATATTACCAGAATATGAATTCACGAAACTGTATCGAGCTCAAAATTCTTATGTAGATAAATGCAAACTTATATTCTCTTACCTTTTACTTATTTTATTTAATGTTACATTCATCACAAAACAAGGTGGGTAATATTTTTGGCAGCGTTTCTTGACATATCCAAAATCCTTGCAAGGTTCTGACCTAGAAAAAAACATAATTCATTTAATATATGAAAGCAAAATAAAGTGATTACATGGTTGCAAATATATAAGACAAGATTAGAAAATTTTGCATTTTTCAGGGATTTGTTTTAAAAATACACATTGTGAGAATTTGATTAGAATCAATATTAAGGATTTAGAAAGTATATCAAACTTTTAAGAACTTCATATTATATTAAAGTGTAGTATTTATACCTTTTAAAGATCTTCATAAAATCCATTTAGACTGCATAATGAACCATATTTGATATATGCTCTGCATAAAACCTTCATTTGGAATCTTTCATTATTTGTTTGAAAGTGTAGCATGTATACCTTTTAAAGATCTTCATAAAATCTATTTAGACTGCATAATGTACCAGGTATTATTATTTCAAAGCTGCTACTCCATGTCTAGAACATAGTATACAAAATAATCTTCAAAACCTGTCATATTTTAGTTACAGGGACAGCAAATTCAAAAAGTATCACATATTATGCCCCTATATCTTTACAATTCATGAATAGCCTAATCTTAGTAATTATATATAGCTTAGGTACCTACTTAGAAAAATATATTTCAATATGTTTTTGAATTTGGAATTCAATCGCTGTTTCGTTTTGTTTGTATGAGCTGTCAGAATCTGAATCTAATGACAATCGGTCCGCGGTCGCCATAGATAGTGAGCGAGAAAACAAAAAAGAATGAAGAAATTTTTTATAATAATTTATTGAATGTTTTATATTTTTTTTTTCACATTTAAGGTGGTTTATGTGTAAAAAATATTTTTTTGAATGAATTAAGTATTTTAAGAGGCCATTATAAAAGTAAATCAAAATATTATTATACCATAAAATAATTTTATAGTACTTATACCTATATTCTAATGTTGAATTGTAATAATAATTATCTTTTGTTATCCATGGATCACACCACGATGACAGGATGACACTTCCAGTATATATTATATTATCTATGGACACTTCACAATAAATCGTATTTTGTTGTCAAACGAAAGTTACGGTTCGATTTTGAAAATAATTATTTTCAATTGAGTTTAATGAAAATAAAACTGGTAAGTCATTAATTGATTAAAATATTTGTAAGCTTAAGCCATAACTTCAAACATTTATGCGTTGCAAATTGCAGAATAGTTATGTTATAAGGCGGAAAGTACCGAAATTACAGGATCTTAATAGTAATTAAAGTAATTAATTTTGTTTATATTTTTTCAGGTTCCTCTGGCAAACGTGTTTTCAACAAGACTAATTGCTTTCATCCCACCTTTTTGACATAGCAATTAAGTACATACTTCTAATGATCAAATTGATTGATAAAAGTGCATTTCTATTTAAACAAACTCAAAAGTTTTATTTTTGCAAGACAACATTATTTAACAAAATGGTAAGCTATGTAAGAATTTCATTAATTATCTTTCTTGAATTTCTTTATGTGTATTTTAATTCAGAAACATTATGTTGCAGATGAATAATTTTAGAGAGTTCCTTAAAATTTCCCATTTAGTTGAGAAGGGAAATAATTGTATTGAAAAAATATTCAATGGCAGCTTATGGGATGTAAAGAAGATTGACCATAATCAATAACAGACTCTTGCGGGTGCCAGTGATTTTATAAATTTTTACTACATATCATTATAAATAAGTTCTCTTTCTTCTTTTGTGTTGTGGCCCGCTAAAAGCATATTATCAGCTTCATACAGAGTCTAAATGTATCTTAAACCATATTATATAAAAACAATAATGCTTCTGGCTCGACACAACACAAGCTGATACAATTAGTGTGTTTCTAGCAAATAGATTTTTATATATAACTACCGAGATGGAGTACTCCAATAGCTCTTCATAGTAAATAAGTGAAGCCGATTTGGCCGGCAATTTTGACAGTACAGTAGTCAAAACGGAACGTAAGAAATGATGTTGACATTTATAAAGATACTTAAAAATGATCTAATTTCACTTAGGTATTTCAATGTAAAAATATATTTTATTGTAAAAAACACGACAAAATCGACTGAATAAATATACACCGTACCACGTTCTTTTGGGAACCAAACTGTCAAAAGTTGCAATATTTCGGCTTCATTTTTGAATGCGAATCGGGATTCTACGTTATTTATTGTATAGAATTCTGTGTTCTAGCATCAGATTTATTTAAACTTTAAATTTTTGATTTCGGTTATGGAATAAAAATGATATAATGTTGGGTTAAGAAGCGAATAACTAATATAACGGTGGGTCGGAATATCTTTTCTGGTTTCCATTTGTTTGGGAGAATATTTTTTTTACTCTGCTGATTTAACAATAAAACTTTGAGATTATACATATTTTATTTTTTTTATATAGCTTTTCAATTGTTGATTTTATGTTTTATGAATTAAATAATGATTGGACAAAAAATAAATAAAAATTCTTTCATTCATTCATTCATACTCATAAATAATACTACTACTAAAATGGTTCTACCTTGAAAAACTTGACATTTTTCAGAAGCCAATAACTTAAATTTGAATTTGTTTCCTATGTACATTTTGGTTCAAATTTTGTTTAATTTTAATAGATAATGGCATTTATCAATAAGGAGAAGAAGAAATACCTAAATTGGATATTGATATACCTGCATTGATTCATTGAAAATTTCCTTATAGGTAACTTCACATATTTTTTTAAATTATATTGTAGTGGTGTAGTTTTGTTTTGATTCCAATGCCTTTCTCAAAATGACATTAAATAGTTTTGCCTAATTGCCATAGAATTTTTCACCTAATTTTTCACATAATAATAATACAACATCTATTGACGTCAAGTGAGCATCTCGGTAGGTTTCGAATCCTACTATGGGCAATTAATTCTTCAATTTCCTGTGACGAGTCTGGGGATTGCAGATTTATAAGTTGAACCACCAAAATAGAGAGTATTGTTAATCTATGTAGGTGAGTTTATTTGCATAATCAAGTTGATTTATATTCGCTCAGTAATAATCTACCAGATGTTGTTACTTGCATCTTGAAGTTATAACACATCAACCATTGATGTCAAGTTAGATGCAAAACTCTTCAACAATTTGTGGCGATTATTTTGAGTTTGATGTATCCAGACATGGAAAAGAAATTTATGGTAATCATAGATACAAATTTTTACAATTTCTCATATATATTTAATGTGATTAATAAATTTCTAAAATTACAAAATTTTCATAGTAAAATCTGCGTAAACACAGATGGCCATCTTTTGAAAACAAAATTACTCATGTAAATGTTGCATGGAACCAAAGTTTGACAGAATAAAAATGTATTTAAAAGATTCAAGGTTGTTTTGAAGTAAAAATAAATGTAATTCAAACCATATAAAACACATTTTATCAACATTAAAATGAAAGTACATTTTCAGATTACTTTTCGACTAACGTTTGAGGTCGGTAAAACAGCTGCCTTTATCATTAGCCAATCGCATAAAATTTGTACCATTCCACACATAGAGGTTGTAGGGAATGTAGGCAAGACTCAAACCATATTGAGAGTAAAACTTTCATATTATTTAGGTAGGTTTGTATTATATTACTATTAAAGGAATTTTTTACCCTTCTATTGAGCAGTGGAATTGAATCAAGTGTAAGATGTAACATATTATGATACATGCAGTTTTTTCCATGTACCTAGGTATGTGGCAGACTATAATTTTTCTTCTTTCTTTTTTATAAACATTAAAACTGTCATTCTTCTCTCTTTTTATGAATTGTGAAAGTGTAATTCTTCTTTTTCTGTGCTTATGTCAGTTATAGAGGTCAGTTAAGCAATGGGAAGCTAGACTAGAACAATAGAACCTGTTTAATTACCTACCAATCAAGCTTGACATTCGGAATTAAAAACGTAAAGCAAGACGGGTATTAGCTAGTGTAAAAATAAAAACAAATCTTCAATAATTTTTGCTGCTACAAATTTTTTTTACAGTTTACAACCCTAGTTTTCGAGAGCGACTGCCCCTTTCCTACTTAGCGTTTTTCCATGTTGTCTTTGTCCATCTGTGGAAGGGAGAAATAGACCATTGGTCATAAACTACTCATAAATAGACATGGTAGCAGCACAAATTGAAGACTCGCTCATTATTTTTATTTATCGATCAAGGTATTTTTTTGCGTAAAGCAAAGAAGCTAAATTTCAGCGGTGCTCTTAGAGAATCGTCCCCAAGTATTCGTAGTAATTTTTATTTATTTATTCGCAATCATACACCAACAAGTACAACACAAAAATAGCAGACACATGAACAAAAAATATCAATACATAGATCATGCTGCACCCCATTACAAGCGTAAATATATTATGACTCAGGCCATCCACCCCCGAACCCAATGCCCACCCCGGCACACCAAAACGCCCACCAAACCTCCACAACCCAAAGCCCCGGAGGTCCCATAGCCGCAATAGGGGGCCAAAGCAGACACCAAAGACCAGGAGCCAGCAACAAGACCCTTACGTTCAGCCATGATATCTACCAACATACTAAAGGATATCAACAGGAGCAACAAGCGAACTTCCACGACAGGGCTTTCAGCATAGCAGGACCTGTCACCTGGAACCGACTTCCTGAAGAACTTAGAAAGGACCAGCCCATCAGCACATTCAGGAACAAACTGAATACACTGCTCTTCCCACAGAGCTTCCCGTGCGCCCTTGAGATGGAAATCCATTAAACGGCGCCAAACAAATTATCCAGCATCATCATCATCATCACCAAAGGGAAGACGGCCCGAGTTCATCAACATACATATTACTTACATACAAAAATTATCAATTAATCCAATCCAAATCCAAACTCCCTTTAGACCCCACTTAGGGGCATAGGGAGGCAACAAGAGCTCTCCATTGCGCATCAATTAATAAACATTTTATTTTAGGTTCCGTTACAAATCCAAAATTAAAGTTTTTATCTTTTCGGGGATGTACCGAGGCCTTTGAGATTTGCTGTCTCTATCGCATCAAATGTTAGAGACAGCAATACCGACTGTCTCGGTTATACTCGTACATATTGTAGTAATACAAGACAACCATAAAACCTGGATTAGAGTGGCGTAAAATTGGTCGGACTAAAAATTAGATTACTTTTGTTTATTTCACCGCTAACGACTACAAATTGATACTTCGGAGTCCTTTAATACTCATATTCTCAAACAGTATATCTGTTTAATGCTAAAAAAAATTGCGCTCACGCAAAATATTTTAGTACAATAATTTACAAAGCTACTGGAAAGTCCCTCAGCAACAATTTGGCCCAAATCATTTTAATTGGGTTATCATTCAAATATGTCATTTATTTTAGGACATAATATTTTCTAGTGACCTTTACAAAATTTGCTTTACATCCTGCGTTTCATAAAATACATATCCTAAGATAATGTCAATCAGTCAATCAAAACCGTCCAGTTTGATACTGAGAGAAAAATCGAAATGACAACGAATCCCTATTCGCCTTGGACATGGCATCACGCATAAACGGCTGGACCTATTTTTTTTTTTTTTTTATTAATTAAAAAATATATACAAGTACAAAACATATAGGTACATTAACAAATATATCAAATGAAAAAGTCAATTTTATATGCCCCATTTGAAGTTAGAAACTTGTGTATGGGGCAATTAAAAAATAAACTTAAATGGTTAGAGCAATTATTTACAAACAAATCTACAGCAAATTAGAATAAAATAGGTAAAATCAAAAGGAAATAGGTAAAATTAAGGAGTTTCTTATTTAAGAAAAAAATTAGAAAGTCACGACAATACATATAAATCAATATCATAAAAAACAGATCCAGCGAAGATCCCAACATAACCAATAGCCAATAGGTAATATAATATAACATACCTACTTTAAATGATAAATAAATACAATCAAAATAGAAAAAAAGTTAAGAAGTCAAATATGATAAAAATTAGCAATCAAAATTCATTCGCCATTACTCAAAATAGTCAGGAGATTATAGCAAAAACAATACACATAAATCGATAAGATAATAAGATTCAAATTAAAAGATTGAATAGGTTAAACAATCAAAAACAAAAAAAAAACAATAGAATTCACAGCAATTGCGGAATGTTATGCGTTTGGAGAAAGCGAAACAGGTTTGTTTGGATAGGAAAGAATAGAAGTCCTCACTCTCTGCCTACCTCCTTAGGGAAACGGCGTGATGGGTTAAAAAACTTGTTTTTTTTTTGTATTTTAATTGGCGTTTGACAACAACTGTCAGTCTGTAGATAGGTGCGATTGCCAAAATGTGTTATGCAAAACTCATTGAAGACAAATGTATTGATCGGCAATATTGGTTAAATAGGTATATAGTTGAGTTATCATTATCGTCTTCCTAATTCACAACACAAGCCTTCACTTTCTGTAAAAGATGTCAAAAGTGTATTTGTGTTTATTTAAGTGATCCCAGATTCATTAAAAAATATATAAATTCGAAATAAATAGGTAGGTAGGTACTTTTAGTTAAGACAGGACGTAAAAATTAAGAATCATAATATCTCAACAACAAAACATTTGAGAAACATTGTTTATAAGGTATAAAAAACAAAATGTACTGTAATAAAAATATTATCTAATATATAAGTAGCCCATCGGGCATCCTCGCCACATGTGCCACAAATAACTGGTAAACAATTATAAGGTAAATAGTTATCTATCTTAGGATCCTATGATCCAATTTGTTCAAAGATTACAACACAATCCATTGGCCAAGCCCATGAATAGATGTTTTGATAAGGTCATCTGTTCAAACTTTGCAAAACAGTTTAGGTACATAACATCAGACATTTCTGTCCTACGATTACTTGTATGTATTTTTTACGCAATAATGTCGCGTTGGGGGTTTGGCACTCTTTACATTTCCCCTACTGCCAGCTCGTCCTGTTTCTTTTACTCCTGATAATACTTGAGGGCAAATCGATGAATTCTATTCATAAAAATGGGAAGTTATCTACTGTATTACGAATTAGGTAGGTATACCAATTATAATAAAATTTGAACATTAAAGATATAAAAAATATGTGACTTACAAAAACGTCGCCTTATTGCGGGTACAAGGCTGTTTTATGGTAGCTAAGATAACTCCACTTTTTTGCGCCAACACGTTCTAATACTTCATTATATTTTTTTTTTTTTTTTGAAAACAAAAAACATATTACACAGATTAAGTATAAGATTTACAAAAAACGTACAAATTAAAAAAAATCGTTTACTCTCTCAAAATAACAAGTCTTGTGTCGAGAGAGTGAGTAAGGTACCAAGAAAAAAAATATAAGTAGGTAGGTACATAGGTACCTAGATTAAGCACAAACAAAATTTGGTGACAGTTTGTAAAAATAGGACCATTATATTATTATACCTGCTTTGAATGTGTGTTTATGGTTATCAAAAGACAGTGTTGAGTAAACACATTTTTGATTATCCATATCTCATTAGTCATCCCTTATGCATGGGGTAGACAGGTAAAAAGTTATGCTGATAAGTCAAAATATATTCTGTTATTCATTACACATTTATTTTAAGTAACAACTTACCGATACTCCGAAGAAAATCTCTTCAAAATTCAACTATGAATGAATCAAAGCGATGTATTCCCAAAAATAATAACAATATAACACTCAAAGTTAAATATTGAATAACACCAAAAAAATATACAAATGTTGTCGCCACAGACACTACAAAAATTCACACCGAATCAGGTAAAAAAATAGTAATAATAATTCAACAAAAAATCTTTATTTCAAAGCCGGCAAAATGTTAGTATTATCATAAATACAATAATAGTTTAGGATGACAACCGCAAGAGCGCGCACTCGGCGAACACAGACGACCGACCACAACGACCTCCAGCAACAAACTGAAGTAACTAAATAAGAAATGGCTACAATCATAATAATGTACAACTACGGTTGGTAGGTAGATACCTACTTCACACATAAACATAGGTGATGATATCTAGGATTGCCGGTGATAACAAATAACAATATTATATCAACGAGCGCTTATCAAAAAGGTTCGATATGTTCTCGTACACAACATTTTAAAGTAATAAAAATAAAAAAGTCTTTTTGTCTATGTGCGATATTGTGATATTTTTATTTCCGATTGTTATGCGTATGCAGCGCCGCGGATCGTATTAAAATTATTATGCAGTGACCACACCAACAGTAATAAGTAATTTTTTTTTAAACAAATGTGGCGTGATTCTTAATAATAAATTATTATTAGTAGATTCCTAAGTAATTATGTTATTACTAGTTTTTTTAAGGCGCCCGTGGCGCCCACCTATGGCCTTTTTATGCAAACTTTACTTTCTCATAGCATAGCTGTGAGCATTCACATGTGAGACTTCAAAATACTTGGTTGATTCAACTCTATGAAAACTCAAATACCTACAACTTAAACTTTTAATTACAAACTGTACATTCAAATAGCTTTTGGCATGTGGGTATTTACCGATTTGATTGATTAAACTTTTTCATGTAAACTTTGCATTCGTATTGCCGAATTCTTATATGAGACTTTAAAACACTTGATTAATTGAATTCTTCATGAAAACTCAAAAAACAACGTGAACTTTTTATAACAAACTTAACATATGTATGGCTTTTCAACGTTATGAATTCACATGAAAATCTTTAAAAAATTACTCTAGGTGTGTAAACTTTTTATTGAAAACATGACATTCATATGGTTTTTCTCCGCTATGATCTCGTGTGTGTGGATTAAAGATTCGTGATTTGGTAAACTTTTTCATGGAAACTTTGCATTCGTATTGCCGAATTCTTATATTATGAGACTTTAAAACACTTGATTAATTGAATTCTTCATGAAAACTCAAAAAACAACGTGAACTTTTTATAACAAACTTAACATATGTATGGCTTTTCAACGTTATGAATTCACATGAAAATCTTTAAAAAATTACTCTAGGTGTGTAAACTTTTTATTGAAAACATGACATTCGTATGGTTTTTCTCCGCTATGATCTCGTGTGTGTGGATTAAAGATTCGTGATTTGGTAAACTTTTTCATGGAAACTTTGCATTCGTATTGCCGAATTCTTATATGAGACTTTAAAACACTTGATTAATTGAATTCTTCATGAAAACTCAAAAAACAACGTGAACTTTTTATAACAAACTTAACATATGTATGGCTTTTCAACGTTATGAATTCACATGAAAATCTTTAAAAAATTACTCTAGGTGTGTAAACTTTTTATTGAAAACATGACATTCATATGGTTTTTCTCCGCTATGATCTCGTGTGTGTGGATTAAAGATTCGTGATTTGGTAAACTTTTTCATGGAAACTTTGCATTCGTATTGCCGAATTCTTATATTATGAGACTTTAAAACACTTGATTAATTGAATTCTTCATGAAAACTCAAAAAACAACGTGAACTTTTTATAACAAACTTAACATATGTATGGCTTTTCAACGTTATGAATTCACATGAAAATCTTTAAAAAATTACTCTAGGTGTGTAAACTTTTTATTGAAAACATGACATTCGTATGGTTTTTCTCCGCTATGATCTCGTGTGTGTGGATTAAAGATTCGTGATTTGGTAAACTTTTTCATGGAAACTTTGCATTCGTATTGCCGAATTCTTATATGAGACTTTAAAACACTTGATTAATTGAATTCTTCATGAAAACTCAAAAAACAACGTGAACTTTTTATAACAAACTTAACATATGTATGGCTTTTCAACGTTATGAATTCACATGAAAATCTTTAAAAATTACTCTAGGTGTGTAAACTTTTTATTGAAAACATGACATTCGTATGGTTTTTCTCCGCTATGATCTCGTGTGTGTGGATTAAAGATTCGTGATTTGGTAAATTTTTTCATGGAAACTTTGTTTTCTTATGGCCGAATTCATTTGTGTGACTGTAAAGCACTCGATGATAGATTATAACTATTCATGATAATATAACTATTTATAAAAATGCAAAAAAAAACTTTTTATAACACACATTGCATTAGCAAGTGTTTTCTTGGCAATGAAATCGCGTCTGTGAGTTAAAGATCTGATTTGGTAAACTTTTTCATACAAACTATGCTTTCTTTTGGCCGAATTCATATGTCAGACTTTAAACAAATTTTGAACTTTTTCTAACAAAAATATGCATTTAAATGGCTTTTATCATTTGATTGATTAAACTTTTTATCGCAATGGTTGCATTCGTATGTCTTTTCTCCGCTATGAGTTTCAAAACTTTTTATTGCACACATTGCATTAGTAAAGCGAAGTCCGGCTGTGCGTAAAAGTTTCCTGATTTGTCAATTTTTTGGCCGAATTCGCAAGTGATACTTTACAGCACACTGTTGATTGAACTATTTATGCAAACTTAAAAATGAAATTAAACTTTTTATTGCAAACTTACCATTCAAATAGCTTTTAGCATGTCATTGGTTGTTTAAATTATTTGATTGATTGAACTTTTTATTGCAATTATTGCATTCGTATGGCTTTTCTCCACTATGAGTTCGCATGTCATTCTTTAAATTACTTGAAACCGCAAACTTTTTATTGCACTCATGACATTAGAAAGGCTTTTCTTCACTATGAAGTCCCGCTGTGCGTAAAAGTTTCCTGATTTGTCAATTTTGTGGCCGACGCAAGTGAAACTTTACAGCACACGGTTGATTGAACTATTTATGCAAACTTAAAAATGAAATTAAACTTTTTATTGCAAACTTACCATTCAAATAGCTTTTAGCATGTCATTGGTTGTTTAAATTATTTGATTGATTGAACTTTTTATTGCAATTATTGTATTCGTATGGCTTTTCTCCACTATGAGTTCGCATGTCATTCTTTAAATTACTTGAAACCGCAAACTTTTTATTGCACTCATGACATTAGAAAGGCTTTTCTTCACTATGAAGTCCCGCTGTGCGTAAAAGTTTCCTAATTTGGTACACTTTGTTTTCTTATGGCTGACTTCGCATGTGAGTTTTTTAATAACCCAAAAATTGTTTTCTCTACGTCAAGACCTTTAAAAAAAGTGCTCAGCCACCAGGCATAATAATATCATTATGTTACTGTCAGTTGTCACTGCTGTCAGCCATATTGTATTAGAAGAACAATATTATTATTTTGTCTTTAGTTGCGAGTGGCGCGCCATCTAGCGGCGTTAATGACATCAGTCAGTCAGGCAGGCAGTCAGTCAGTCAGTCAGTCAGTCAGTCAGTGTTCAAGGCAAATATTATATAGATTATCATGTTAGTTTTTTGTAAGCCAATATAATTTTATCTGCTAGTTTGTTATAGAGTTATCTTGATCCATTATTAGTTCTAACCTACCTGGGTTATTGTTAATAAGAAGTGTTTTTTTTGTGTCGGCAACATTCTTTTGAACTTTAATCATTTTAAACGTTTTGAAAATAGAACAATTTATTATTGCATTCGCTTGCCCAGCGCTTGCCAATGAAATCTACATAATAATTATTCAGCTTTGTATGTCAACCCATCACGCTTAAACCGCAGACTTAACGTTTGATTTAAATCGTCGTTGATCCCTGCAATCATAATAGTAGCAATATTGGATTTAAATAAGTCAATCAATTTTCTCTATACTTACTTATATATTTTTTTTAAATCTAAAATGTTGTAGAATCACATTCACTCTTTCGCAAATTGACCAATGAACACAAGAAAACATCCGTCTTCCAAGACACATACATAATAATTGCAATTATTGTCACTTGTCTTACTGCCAAAAGTTCAGAAGGTATTGGTAGGTATTGTTGTAAATAAGAATTTTATTATATTAACAATAGATAGGTACCTAAGTAGGTACAGACGACCATGTTCGTACGAGAGCGGTCGCAAACACTCGAAAAACATTCGATATAGACGGCCTTGTGACTAGCAATAATTGCGGACGAAACGGACGAAAGTAATTTTGTGTTCCTATCTCTATATATAAAAATGAATCCCTATTTCCCTTGAACGTCAAGTCATTCTGCACTAGTTGTCTGGACCAATTTTGCGTATTATTTTTGAAGATGGTCGATATCTTGGATCTAATCCACGACCCAGTGCGGAATATGTAGTACGAAAATCGGCTTCTTAACCTACATAATATCTAAATCTATCAACCACTTCCACCAGCAAAAGTAATATTAACATCCAATCCAAATCCTAAGTGAGAGGGTCTTCCTCGTCTTCAGGACCCTGACGGGAGGAAGAACAGAGCTCTCCTCGGCCAACTGTCATTCGGCATTTTTATTTCTAATATTTTTTCCCCAAATCAATCTCGAATTCAAAATAGACCAGTTGTGGATTATTTTCAAGCTTATCATCCGAAATCTAAATGTAGGTAATAATTACATTTTTTGAAAATTAGAAATGGATCAAAGTCGAGATGTAAATGCAGAATGAGCCCAAGTGGATTAAAAAAAAACAATAGGTACCTAATTCTTGTGAAATCGCGAAACATTCGGACATCGTCGATTCGCAAAAAACTAAATGCAACCGTTTTGTTATATAAAGACTGTCGGCGTCCAATGAAAGATTCAGAGACGTGATTGAAATAGCTGCGACAATACATAACACAACAAGTTGCGGTTTCTCGAGACCTATTGTAACTAACAATATACCTACCTATACACCACTTTATAATAGGTATAGGATGAGTCTGGCTGACAGGACCGAGCCGCCAATATTATGACCGCTGATGGTCTCTTCACTCTACGGCTAATCGAGAGACGTGCGTGACATTTGGGAAATCAAAGCAGACGATCGCAATCGTATATTATAAAAGTTAAGTTCGTCCGTAACTCGGTATATTTTTCATAGATTTATAAAGTTAAAAGTATCTGCAATTGAAACGAAGTGCCGGAGGAGAATATTGAGTATAAAAGTGCATTTATACCTAACGAACAAAGACCCAGAGCTTGAAAATAGAGTATAAAGTATTTTCCTAATCGTTGATATGGTCACCAAGGAAATAATAATCAGAAGGAACTGTCATTGCCTTCTAATACGTTGTTGTTTCCATGGTGTCTAGTATCAACGACCAGGATGGTATCACCGCATCACGAACGACGCTATACGCCGACGCACCCAGCGCACGCCTATCACACCCACCATTATGGACATGGCTAGAACATGTGTTAAGGATGCCGAATGACAGTTGGCCGAAGAGATCAGGGTCTCGAAGACATGGAAGACCATCTCATAGCGTGTTCCGTTCCGTCATTAGCATTGCGCAAGATCGAGCGCAAAGGAGAGCTCTTGTTGCTTCCCTATGCTCCTTAGTGGAGTTCAAAGGGAGATTGTTTTTGATATAAGCTAACAGTCGAGCCTTTAATAAATGACCCTTTCTTAGTGTGTGTTGTGAAAGGTTTAACTGCTAGTTATGTTATACTACTACAATACACTATACAATACACTATTACAATAAAATAGTATAATACTAGTGTATTGGCTAATATCCCGAATAATAATGTAATTTCAATCTAATAATAAGTTAGCCAATCGATTCTGTAGCCCTAGATTATAAGTTTTCGATGATCGAAAGAGTTTCGAAAATTTTCCATACAAAAATGATCGAACGATTCGATTGTTTGATTTTAGAACACTATTTGCACGCTTATAAGCGCTTATTAGCGTGCAATTAGCTTTCGATAAAACTCGTACTAGCCCCACAGAGTTCTCACCATCAAAATGCATTTTTACCTTATCTTTTTCTTCCTCTACATATGTCCTCTCTCGTTTCGACATCCAAGTCCTGCAAAGCCATCATTGAATGCACGCAGTTTTATCAATCGTTAAAGATGTAACTTCAAATAAATTTCTATGCCATTTTATGGGATCAGTAATAAGCCAGAAACTTTTTTTTGTTAACATTACACTAATCCTGTTAGACTTTTCAATGATTAGGATCTCAAATTTGGCTTTCGACCTTGTTAGTAGACGAATGAAAGAATGTTGCTTCGATTTTTGAACTTTCCCGACAGACGCTGTCCTGTGCCCCTAACTATGATTTTTGTTTTCTTTGTATAATGATAAATTATTATTGATTACCAATTTTCCAATGTAATTCCGACCGATGCATCTGTTTTTAACGATGTTTTCAGGTCATATAATGACAATAGTACCAACATGCCCTATGGAAGACTGTCGTAAGCCGGTAGTGGTTCAAATTTTCAAACAAAATTACCTCTTAAAATCATACATTAATTAACTATATTATCAAATTTTTGGTTAAAGTTAATATGTTAAAATCTACCTTGTTCTGAAAAAGGACACAAGAATCCATAAATATACGAAACGTTGTGAAGATGGAGATGTGAGAAAGACATTATCGCAAAGTTGGAAGCACCAGAGTATAAGGCTAATGGAAATTAATATGTTAATAGAATTTTCGGTGAATATTGACGTATTTTAATTAATTGAGAAGAAACAATTAACAAAACCTACAGAAAAAGGTGTTAATTAGTATTTAAATTGGTTGAAATCTTATTTTTGTTCTTAAATACTTTTTTTATTGATGTTTGTATTCACTAAAATAAGACGGGTTGCACCCGCGATATTTGATGGTTGCACCATACGACTATATATATATATATATATATATATATGACTGAAAGTGATGACCCAGGATTTGTCACGAACTGCATGTGTAAAACATGCACCTCGATAGACAAAATAGGTCATCAGCTTTTCACAGGAAGAAATATTAAGATGTAAGTTTTACTCCATTTCACTGTGATCAGTAAGGCAGAGACTATGCTACTGCACTTGCATATGGGACGAGACTGTGCCCATCACCAGAATATGCGTTGGATTCGTCAAATTGGTGTAGTGTTTCGACATTGTGCGCATGTGTCTCGTCAGGACCATCTCACAAAATGGCCGACACACATCGTGGAATCCGATGAAAGCGGGGAGCGCCGCATAACATGACTGAAAGTGATGACCCAGGATTTGTCACGAACTGCATGTGTAAAACATGCACCTCGATAGACAAAATAGGTCATCAGCTTTTCACAGGAAGAAATATTAAGATGTAAGTTTTACTCCATTTCACTGTGATCAGTAAGGCAGAGACTATGCTACTGCACTTGCATATGGGACGAGACTGTGCCCATCACCAGAATATGCGTTGGATTCGTCAAATTGGTGTAGTGTTTCGACATTGTGCGCATGTGTCTCGTCAGGACCATCTCACAAAATGGCCGACACACATCGTGGAATCCGATGAAAGCGGGGAGCGCCGCATAACATGACTGAAAGTGATGACCCAGGATTTGTCACGAACTGCATGTGTAAAACATGCACCTCGATAGACAAAATAGGTCATCAGCTTTTCACAGGAAGAAATATTAAGATGTAAGTTTTACTCCATTTCACTGTGATCAGTAAGGCAGAGACTATGCTACTGCACTTGCATATGGGACGAGACTGTGCCCATCACCAGAATATGCGTTGGATTCGTCAAATTGGTGTAGTGTTTCGACATTGTGCGCATGTGTCTCGTCAGGACCATCTCACAAAATGGCCGACACACATCGTGGAATCCGATGAAAGCGGGGAGCGCCGCATAACATGACTGAAAGTGATGACCCAGGATTTGTCACGAACTGCATGTGTAAAACATGCACCTCGATAGACAAAATAGGTCATCAGCTTTTCACAGGAAGAAATATTAAGATGTAAGTTTTACTCCATTTCACTGTGATCAGTAAGGCAGAGACTATGCTACTGCACTTGCATATGGGACGAGACTGTGCCCATCACCAGAATATGCGTTGGATTCGTCAAATTGGTGTAGTGTTTCGACATTGTGCGCATGTGTCTCGTCAGGACCATCTCACAAAATGGCCGACACACATCGTGGAATCCGATGAAAGCGGGGAGCGCCGCATAACATGACTGAAAGTGATGACCCAGGATTTGTCACGAACTGCATGTGTAAAACATGCACCTCGATAGACAAAATAGGTCATCAGCTTTTCACAGGAAGAAATATTAAGATGTAAGTTTTACTCCATTTCACTGTGATCAGTAAGGCAGAGACTATGCTACTGCACTTGCATATGGGACGAGACTGTGCCCATCACCAGAATATGCGTTGGATTCGTCAAATTGGTGTAGTGTTTCGACATTGTGCGCATGTGTCTCGTCAGGACCATCTCACAAAATGGCCGACACACATCGTGGAATCCGATGAAAGCGGGGAGCGCCGCATAACATGACTGAAAGTGATGACCCAGGATTTGTCACGAACTGCATGTGTAAAACATGCACCTCGATAGACAAAATAGGTCATCAGCTTTTCACAGGAAGAAATATTAAGATGTAAGTTTTACTCCATTTCACTGTGATCAGTAAGGCAGAGACTATGCTACTGCACTTGCATATGGGACGAGACTGTGCCCATCACCAGAATATGCGTTGGATTCGTCAAATTGGTGTAGTGTTTCGACATTGTGCGCATGTGTCTCGTCAGGACCATCTCACAAAATGGCCGACACACATCGTGGAATCCGATGAAAGCGGGGAGCGCCGCATAACATGACTGAAAGTGATGACCCAGGATTTGTCACGAACTGCATGTGTAAAACATGCACCTCGATAGACAAAATAGGTCATCAGCTTTTCACAGGAAGAAATATTAAGATGTAAGTTTTACTCCATTTCACTGTGATCAGTAAGGCAGAGACTATGCTACTGCACTTGCATATGGGACGAGACTGTGCCCATCACCAGAATATGCGTTGGATTCGTCAAATTGGTGTAGTGTTTCGACATTGTGCGCATGTGTCTCGTCAGGACCATCTCACAAAATGGCCGACACACATCGTGGAATCCGATGAAAGCGGGGAGCGCCGCATAACATGACTGAAAGTGATGACCCAGGATTTGTCACGAACTGCATGTGTAAAACATGCACCTCGATAGACAAAATAGGTCATCAGCTTTTCACAGGAAGAAATATTAAGATGTAAGTTTTACTCCATTTCACTGTGATCAGTAAGGCAGAGACTATGCTACTGCACTTGCATATGGGACGAGACTGTGCCCATCACCAGAATATGCGTTGGATTCGTCAAATTGGTGTAGTGTTTCGACATTGTGCGCATGTGTCTCGTCAGGACCATCTCACAAAATGGCCGACACACATCGTGGAATCCGATGAAAGCGGGGAGCGCCGCATAACATGACTGAAAGTGATGACCCAGGATTTGTCACGAACTGCATGTGTAAAACATGCACCTCGATAGACAAAATAGGTCATCAGCTTTTCACAGGAAGAAATATTAAGATGTAAGTTTTACTCCATTTCACTGTGATCAGTAAGGCAGAGACTATGCTACTGCACTTGCATATGGGACGAGACTGTGCCCATCACCAGAATATGCGTTGGATTCGTCAAATTGGTGTAGTGTTTCGACATTGTGCGCATGTGTCTCGTCAGGACCATCTCACAAAATGGCCGACACACATCGTGGAATCCGATGAAAGCGGGGAGCGCCGCATAACATGACTGAAAGTGATGACCCAGGATTTGTCACGAACTGCATGTGTAAAACATGCACCTCGATAGACAAAATAGGTCATCAGCTTTTCACAGGAAGAAATATTAAGATGTAAGTTTTACTCCATTTCACTGTGATCAGTAAGGCAGAGACTATGCTACTGCACTTGCATATGGGACGAGACTGTGCCCATCACCAGAATATGCGTTGGATTCGTCAAATTGGTGTAGTGTTTCGACATTGTGCGCATGTGTCTCGTCAGGACCATCTCACAAAATGGCCGACACACATCGTGGAATCCGATGAAAGCGGGGAGCGCCGCATAACATGACTGAAAGTGATGACCCAGGATTTGTCACGAACTGCATGTGTAAAACATGCACCTCGATAGACAAAATAGGTCATCAGCTTTTCACAGGAAGAAATATTAAGATGTAAGTTTTACTCCATTTCACTGTGATCAGTAAGGCAGAGACTATGCTACTGCACTTGCATATGGGACGAGACTGTGCCCATCACCAGAATATGCGTTGGATTCGTCAAATTGGTGTAGTGTTTCGACATTGTGCGCATGTGTCTCGTCAGGACCATCTCACAAAATGGCCGACACACATCGTGGAATCCGATGAAAGCGGGGAGCGCCGCATAACATGACTGAAAGTGATGACCCAGGATTTGTCACGAACTGCATGTGTAAAACATGCACCTCGATAGACAAAATAGGTCATCAGCTTTTCACAGGAAGAAATATTAAGATGTAAGTTTTACTCCATTTCACTGTGATCAGTAAGGCAGAGACTATGCTACTGCACTTGCATATGGGACGAGACTGTGCCCATCACCAGAATATGCGTTGGATTCGTCAAATTGGTGTAGTGTTTCGACATTGTGCGCATGTGTCTCGTCAGGACCATCTCACAAAATGGCCGACACACATCGTGGAATCCGATGAAAGCGGGGAGCGCCGCATAACATGACTGAAAGTGATGACCCAGGATTTGTCACGAACTGCATGTGTAAAACATGCACCTCGATAGACAAAATAGGTCATCAGCTTTTCACAGGAAGAAATATTAAGATGTAAGTTTTACTCCATTTCACTGTGATCAGTAAGGCAGAGACTATGCTACTGCACTTGCATATGGGACGAGACTGTGCCCATCACCAGAATATGCGTTGGATTCGTCAAATTGGTGTAGTGTTTCGACATTGTGCGCATGTGTCTCGTCAGGACCATCTCACAAAATGGCCGACACACATCGTGGAATCCGATGAAAGCGGGGAGCGCCGCATAACATGACTGAAAGTGATGACCCAGGATTTGTCACGAACTGCATGTGTAAAACATGCACCTCGATAGACAAAATAGGTCATCAGCTTTTCACAGGAAGAAATATTAAGATGTAAGTTTTACTCCATTTCACTGTGATCAGTAAGGCAGAGACTATGCTACTGCACTTGCATATGGGACGAGACTGTGCCCATCACCAGAATATGCGTTGGATTCGTCAAATTGGTGTAGTGTTTCGACATTGTGCGCATGTGTCTCGTCAGGACCATCTCACAAAATGGCCGACACACATCGTGGAATCCGATGAAAGCGGGGAGCGCCGCATAACATGACTGAAAGTGATGACCCAGGATTTGTCACGAACTGCATGTGTAAAACATGCACCTCGATAGACAAAATAGGTCATCAGCTTTTCACAGGAAGAAATATTAAGATGTAAGTTTTACTCCATTTCACTGTGATCAGTAAGGCAGAGACTATGCTACTGCACTTGCATATGGGACGAGACTGTGCCCATCACCAGAATATGCGTTGGATTCGTCAAATTGGTGTAGTGTTTCGACATTGTGCGCATGTGTCTCGTCAGGACCATCTCACAAAATGGCCGACACACATCGTGGAATCCGATGAAAGCGGGGAGCGCCGCATAACATGACTGAAAGTGATGACCCAGGATTTGTCACGAACTGCATGTGTAAAACATGCACCTCGATAGACAAAATAGGTCATCAGCTTTTCACAGGAAGAAATATTAAGATGTAAGTTTTACTCCATTTCACTGTGATCAGTAAGGCAGAGACTATGCTACTGCACTTGCATATGGGACGAGACTGTGCCCATCACCAGAATATGCGTTGGATTCGTCAAATTGGTGTAGTGTTTCGACATTGTGCGCATGTGTCTCGTCAGGACCATCTCACAAAATGGCCGACACACATCGTGGAATCCGATGAAAGCGGGGAGCGCCGCATAACATGACTGAAAGTGATGACCCAGGATTTGTCACGAACTGCATGTGTAAAACATGCACCTCGATAGACAAAATAGGTCATCAGCTTTTCACAGGAAGAAATATTAAGATGTAAGTTTTACTCCATTTCACTGTGATCAGTAAGGCAGAGACTATGCTACTGCACTTGCATATGGGACGAGACTGTGCCCATCACCAGAATATGCGTTGGATTCGTCAAATTGGTGTAGTGTTTCGACATTGTGCGCATGTGTCTCGTCAGGACCATCTCACAAAATGGCCGACACACATCGTGGAATCCGATGAAAGCGGGGAGCGCCGCATAACATGACTGAAAGTGATGACCCAGGATTTGTCACGAACTGCATGTGTAAAACATGCACCTCGATAGACAAAATAGGTCATCAGCTTTTCACAGGAAGAAATATTAAGATGTAAGTTTTACTCCATTTCACTGTGATCAGTAAGGCAGAGACTATGCTACTGCACTTGCATATGGGACGAGACTGTGCCCATCACCAGAATATGCGTTGGATTCGTCAAATTGGTGTAGTGTTTCGACATTGTGCGCATGTGTCTCGTCAGGACCATCTCACAAAATGGCCGACACACATCGTGGAATCCGATGAAAGCGGGGAGCGCCGCATAACATGACTGAAAGTGATGACCCAGGATTTGTCACGAACTGCATGTGTAAAACATGCACCTCGATAGACAAAATAGGTCATCAGCTTTTCACAGGAAGAAATATTAAGATGTAAGTTTTACTCCATTTCACTGTGATCAGTAAGGCAGAGACTATGCTACTGCACTTGCATATGGGACGAGACTGTGCCCATCACCAGAATATGCGTTGGATTCGTCAAATTGGTGTAGTGTTTCGACATTGTGCGCATGTGTCTCGTCAGGACCATCTCACAAAATGGCCGACACACATCGTGGAATCCGATGAAAGCGGGGAGCGCCGCATAACATGACTGAAAGTGATGACCCAGGATTTGTCACGAACTGCATGTGTAAAACATGCACCTCGATAGACAAAATAGGTCATCAGCTTTTCACAGGAAGAAATATTAAGATGTAAGTTTTACTCCATTTCACTGTGATCAGTAAGGCAGAGACTATGCTACTGCACTTGCATATGGGACGAGACTGTGCCCATCACCAGAATATGCGTTGGATTCGTCAAATTGGTGTAGTGTTTCGACATTGTGCGCATGTGTCTCGTCAGGACCATCTCACAAAATGGCCGACACACATCGTGGAATCCGATGAAAGCGGGGAGCGCCGCATAACATGACTGAAAGTGATGACCCAGGATTTGTCACGAACTGCATGTGTAAAACATGCACCTCGATAGACAAAATAGGTCATCAGCTTTTCACAGGAAGAAATATTAAGATGTAAGTTTTACTCCATTTCACTGTGATCAGTAAGGCAGAGACTATGCTACTGCACTTGCATATGGGACGAGACTGTGCCCATCACCAGAATATGCGTTGGATTCGTCAAATTGGTGTAGTGTTTCGACATTGTGCGCATGTGTCTCGTCAGGACCATCTCACAAAATGGCCGACACACATCGTGGAATCCGATGAAAGCGGGGAGCGCCGCATAACATGACTGAAAGTGATGACCCAGGATTTGTCACGAACTGCATGTGTAAAACATGCACCTCGATAGACAAAATAGGTCATCAGCTTTTCACAGGAAGAAATATTAAGATGTAAGTTTTACTCCATTTCACTGTGATCAGTAAGGCAGAGACTATGCTACTGCACTTGCATATGGGACGAGACTGTGCCCATCACCAGAATATGCGTTGGATTCGTCAAATTGGTGTAGTGTTTCGACATTGTGCGCATGTGTCTCGTCAGGACCATCTCACAAAATGGCCGACACACATCGTGGAATCCGATGAAAGCGGGGAGCGCCGCATAACATGACTGAAAGTGATGACCCAGGATTTGTCACGAACTGCATGTGTAAAACATGCACCTCGATAGACAAAATAGGTCATCAGCTTTTCACAGGAAGAAATATTAAGATGTAAGTTTTACTCCATTTCACTGTGATCAGTAAGGCAGAGACTATGCTACTGCACTTGCATATGGGACGAGACTGTGCCCATCACCAGAATATGCGTTGGATTCGTCAAATTGGTGTAGTGTTTCGACATTGTGCGCATGTGTCTCGTCAGGACCATCTCACAAAATGGCCGACACACATCGTGGAATCCGATGAAAGCGGGGAGCGCCGCATAACATGACTGAAAGTGATGACCCAGGATTTGTCACGAACTGCATGTGTAAAACATGCACCTCGATAGACAAAATAGGTCATCAGCTTTTCACAGGAAGAAATATTAAGATGTAAGTTTTACTCCATTTCACTGTGATCAGTAAGGCAGAGACTATGCTACTGCACTTGCATATGGGACGAGACTGTGCCCATCACCAGAATATGCGTTGGATTCGTCAAATTGGTGTAGTGTTTCGACATTGTGCGCATGTGTCTCGTCAGGACCATCTCACAAAATGGCCGACACACATCGTGGAATCCGATGAAAGCGGGGAGCGCCGCATAACATGACTGAAAGTGATGACCCAGGATTTGTCACGAACTGCATGTGTAAAACATGCACCTCGATAGACAAAATAGGTCATCAGCTTTTCACAGGAAGAAATATTAAGATGTAAGTTTTACTCCATTTCACTGTGATCAGTAAGGCAGAGACTATGCTACTGCACTTGCATATGGGACGAGACTGTGCCCATCACCAGAATATGCGTTGGATTCGTCAAATTGGTGTAGTGTTTCGACATTGTGCGCATGTGTCTCGTCAGGACCATCTCACAAAATGGCCGACACACATCGTGGAATCCGATGAAAGCGGGGAGCGCCGCATAACATGACTGAAAGTGATGACCCAGGATTTGTCACGAACTGCATGTGTAAAACATGCACCTCGATAGACAAAATAGGTCATCAGCTTTTCACAGGAAGAAATATTAAGATGTAAGTTTTACTCCATTTCACTGTGATCAGTAAGGCAGAGACTATGCTACTGCACTTGCATATGGGACGAGACTGTGCCCATCACCAGAATATGCGTTGGATTCGTCAAATTGGTGTAGTGTTTCGACATTGTGCGCATGTGTCTCGTCAGGACCATCTCACAAAATGGCCGACACACATCGTGGAATCCGATGAAAGCGGGGAGCGCCGCATAACATGACTGAAAGTGATGACCCAGGATTTGTCACGAACTGCATGTGTAAAACATGCACCTCGATAGACAAAATAGGTCATCAGCTTTTCACAGGAAGAAATATTAAGATGTAAGTTTTACTCCATTTCACTGTGATCAGTAAGGCAGAGACTATGCTACTGCACTTGCATATGGGACGAGACTGTGCCCATCACCAGAATATGCGTTGGATTCGTCAAATTGGTGTAGTGTTTCGACATTGTGCGCATGTGTCTCGTCAGGACCATCTCACAAAATGGCCGACACACATCGTGGAATCCGATGAAAGCGGGGAGCGCCGCATAACATGACTGAAAGTGATGACCCAGGATTTGTCACGAACTGCATGTGTAAAACATGCACCTCGATAGACAAAATAGGTCATCAGCTTTTCACAGGAAGAAATATTAAGATGTAAGTTTTACTCCATTTCACTGTGATCAGTAAGGCAGAGACTATGCTACTGCACTTGCATATGGGACGAGACTGTGCCCATCACCAGAATATGCGTTGGATTCGTCAAATTGGTGTAGTGTTTCGACATTGTGCGCATGTGTCTCGTCAGGACCATCTCACAAAATGGCCGACACACATCGTGGAATCCGATGAAAGCGGGGAGCGCCGCATAACATGACTGAAAGTGATGACCCAGGATTTGTCACGAACTGCATGTGTAAAACATGCACCTCGATAGACAAAATAGGTCATCAGCTTTTCACAGGAAGAAATATTAAGATGTAAGTTTTACTCCATTTCACTGTGATCAGTAAGGCAGAGACTATGCTACTGCACTTGCATATGGGACGAGACTGTGCCCATCACCAGAATATGCGTTGGATTCGTCAAATTGGTGTAGTGTTTCGACATTGTGCGCATGTGTCTCGTCAGGACCATCTCACAAAATGGCCGACACACATCGTGGAATCCGATGAAAGCGGGGAGCGCCGCATAACATGACTGAAAGTGATGACCCAGGATTTGTCACGAACTGCATGTGTAAAACATGCACCTCGATAGACAAAATAGGTCATCAGCTTTTCACAGGAAGAAATATTAAGATGTAAGTTTTACTCCATTTCACTGTGATCAGTAAGGCAGAGACTATGCTACTGCACTTGCATATGGGACGAGACTGTGCCCATCACCAGAATATGCGTTGGATTCGTCAAATTGGTGTAGTGTTTCGACATTGTGCGCATGTGTCTCGTCAGGACCATCTCACAAAATGGCCGACACACATCGTGGAATCCGATGAAAGCGGGGAGCGCCGCATAACATGACTGAAAGTGATGACCCAGGATTTGTCACGAACTGCATGTGTAAAACATGCACCTCGATAGACAAAATAGGTCATCAGCTTTTCACAGGAAGAAATATTAAGATGTAAGTTTTACTCCATTTCACTGTGATCAGTAAGGCAGAGACTATGCTACTGCACTTGCATATGGGACGAGACTGTGCCCATCACCAGAATATGCGTTGGATTCGTCAAATTGGTGTAGTGTTTCGACATTGTGCGCATGTGTCTCGTCAGGACCATCTCACAAAATGGCCGACACACATCGTGGAATCCGATGAAAGCGGGGAGCGCCGCATAACATGACTGAAAGTGATGACCCAGGATTTGTCACGAACTGCATGTGTAAAACATGCACCTCGATAGACAAAATAGGTCATCAGCTTTTCACAGGAAGAAATATTAAGATGTAAGTTTTACTCCATTTCACTGTGATCAGTAAGGCAGAGACTATGCTACTGCACTTGCATATGGGACGAGACTGTGCCCATCACCAGAATATGCGTTGGATTCGTCAAATTGGTGTAGTGTTTCGACATTGTGCGCATGTGTCTCGTCAGGACCATCTCACAAAATGGCCGACACACATCGTGGAATCCGATGAAAGCGGGGAGCGCCGCATAACATGACTGAAAGTGATGACCCAGGATTTGTCACGAACTGCATGTGTAAAACATGCACCTCGATAGACAAAATAGGTCATCAGCTTTTCACAGGAAGAAATATTAAGATGTAAGTTTTACTCCATTTCACTGTGATCAGTAAGGCAGAGACTATGCTACTGCACTTGCATATGGGACGAGACTGTGCCCATCACCAGAATATGCGTTGGATTCGTCAAATTGGTGTAGTGTTTCGACATTGTGCGCATGTGTCTCGTCAGGACCATCTCACAAAATGGCCGACACACATCGTGGAATCCGATGAAAGCGGGGAGCGCCGCATAACATGACTGAAAGTGATGACCCAGGATTTGTCACGAACTGCATGTGTAAAACATGCACCTCGATAGACAAAATAGGTCATCAGCTTTTCACAGGAAGAAATATTAAGATGTAAGTTTTACTCCATTTCACTGTGATCAGTAAGGCAGAGACTATGCTACTGCACTTGCATATGGGACGAGACTGTGCCCATCACCAGAATATGCGTTGGATTCGTCAAATTGGTGTAGTGTTTCGACATTGTGCGCATGTGTCTCGTCAGGACCATCTCACAAAATGGCCGACACACATCGTGGAATCCGATGAAAGCGGGGAGCGCCGCATAACATGACTGAAAGTGATGACCCAGGATTTGTCACGAACTGCATGTGTAAAACATGCACCTCGATAGACAAAATAGGTCATCAGCTTTTCACAGGAAGAAATATTAAGATGTAAGTTTTACTCCATTTCACTGTGATCAGTAAGGCAGAGACTATGCTACTGCACTTGCATATGGGACGAGACTGTGCCCATCACCAGAATATGCGTTGGATTCGTCAAATTGGTGTAGTGTTTCGACATTGTGCGCATGTGTCTCGTCAGGACCATCTCACAAAATGGCCGACACACATCGTGGAATCCGATGAAAGCGGGGAGCGCCGCATAACATGACTGAAAGTGATGACCCAGGATTTGTCACGAACTGCATGTGTAAAACATGCACCTCGATAGACAAAATAGGTCATCAGCTTTTCACAGGAAGAAATATTAAGATGTAAGTTTTACTCCATTTCACTGTGATCAGTAAGGCAGAGACTATGCTACTGCACTTGCATATGGGACGAGACTGTGCCCATCACCAGAATATGCGTTGGATTCGTCAAATTGGTGTAGTGTTTCGACATTGTGCGCATGTGTCTCGTCAGGACCATCTCACAAAATGGCCGACACACATCGTGGAATCCGATGAAAGCGGGGAGCGCCGCATAACATGACTGAAAGTGATGACCCAGGATTTGTCACGAACTGCATGTGTAAAACATGCACCTCGATAGACAAAATAGGTCATCAGCTTTTCACAGGAAGAAATATTAAGATGTAAGTTTTACTCCATTTCACTGTGATCAGTAAGGCAGAGACTATGCTACTGCACTTGCATATGGGACGAGACTGTGCCCATCACCAGAATATGCGTTGGATTCGTCAAATTGGTGTAGTGTTTCGACATTGTGCGCATGTGTCTCGTCAGGACCATCTCACAAAATGGCCGACACACATCGTGGAATCCGATGAAAGCGGGGAGCGCCGCATAACATGACTGAAGAAAGTGATGACCCAGGATTTGTCACGAACTGCATGTGTAAAACATGCACCTCGATAGACAAAATAGGTCATCAGCTTTTCACAGGAAGAAATATTAAGATGTAAGTTTTACTCCATTTCACTGTGATCAGTAAGGCAGAGACTATGCTACTGCACTTGCATATGGGACGAGACTGTGCCCATCACCAGAATATGCGTTGGATTCGTCAAATTGGTGTAGTGTTTCGACATTGTGCGCATGTGTCTCGTCAGGACCATCTCACAAAATGGCCGACACACATCGTGGAATCCGATGAAAGCGGGGAGCGCCGCATAACATGACTGAAAGTGATGACCCAGGATTTGTCACGAACTGCATGTGTAAAACATGCACCTCGATAGACAAAATAGGTCATCAGCTTTTCACAGGAAGAAATATTAAGATGTAAGTTTTACTCCATTTCACTGTGATCAGTAAGGCAGAGACTATGCTACTGCACTTGCATATGGGACGAGACTGTGCCCATCACCAGAATATGCGTTGGATTCGTCAAATTGGTGTAGTGTTTCGACATTGTGCGCATGTGTCTCGTCAGGACCATCTCACAAAATGGCCGACACACATCGTGGAATCCGATGAAAGCGGGGAGCGCCGCATAACATGACTGAAAGTGATGACCCAGGATTTGTCACGAACTGCATGTGTAAAACATGCACCTCGATAGACAAAATAGGTCATCAGCTTTTCACAGGAAGAAATATTAAGATGTAAGTTTTACTCCATTTCACTGTGATCAGTAAGGCAGAGACTATGCTACTGCACTTGCATATGGGACGAGACTGTGCCCATCACCAGAATATGCGTTGGATTCGTCAAATTGGTGTAGTGTTTCGACATTGTGCGCATGTGTCTCGTCAGGACCATCTCACAAAATGGCCGACACACATCGTGGAATCCGATGAAAGCGGGGAGCGCCGCATAACATGACTGAAAGTGATGACCCAGGATTTGTCACGAACTGCATGTGTAAAACATGCACCTCGATAGACAAAATAGGTCATCAGCTTTTCACAGGAAGAAATATTAAGATGTAAGTTTTACTCCATTTCACTGTGATCAGTAAGGCAGAGACTATGCTACTGCACTTGCATATGGGACGAGACTGTGCCCATCACCAGAATATGCGTTGGATTCGTCAAATTGGTGTAGTGTTTCGACATTGTGCGCATGTATCTCGTCAGGACCATCTCACAAAATGGCCGACACACATCGTGGAATCCGATGAAAGCGGGGAGCGCCGCATAACATGACTGAAAGTGATGACCCAGGATTTGTCACGAACTGCATGTGTAAAACATGCACCTCGATAGACAAAATAGGTCATCAGCTTTTCACAGGAAGAAATATTAAGATGTAAGTTTTACTCCATTTCACTGTGATCAGTAAGGCAGAGACTATGCTACTGCACTTGCATATGGGACGAGACTGTGCCCATCACCAGAATATGCGTTGGATTCGTCAAATTGGTGTAGTGTTTCGACATTGTGCGCATGTGTCTCGTCAGGACCATCTCACAAAATGGCCGACACACATCGTGGAATCCGATGAAAGCGGGGAGCGCCGCATAACATGACTGAAAGTGATGACCCAGGATTTGTCACGAACTGCATGTGTAAAACATGCACCTCGATAGACAAAATAGGTCATCAGCTTTTCACAGGAAGAAATATTAAGATGTAAGTTTTACTCCATTTCACTGTGATCAGTAAGGCAGAGACTATGCTACTGCACTTGCATATGGGACGAGACTGTGCCCATCACCAGAATATGCGTTGGATTCGTCAAATTGGTGTAGTGTTTCGACATTGTGCGCATGTGTCTCGTCAGGACCATCTCACAAAATGGCCGACACACATCGTGGAATCCGATGAAAGCGGGGAGCGCCGCATAACATGACTGAAAGTGATGACCCAGGATTTGTCACGAACTGCATGTGTAAAACATGCACCTCGATAGACAAAATAGGTCATCAGCTTTTCACAGGAAGAAATATTAAGATGTAAGTTTTACTCCATTTCACTGTGATCAGTAAGGCAGAGACTATGCTACTGCACTTGCATATGGGACGAGACTGTGCCCATCACCAGAATATGCGTTGGATTCGTCAAATTGGTGTAGTGTTTCGACATTGTGCGCATGTGTCTCGTCAGGACCATCTCACAAAATGGCCGACACACATCGTGGAATCCGATGAAAGCGGGGAGCGCCGCATAACATGACTGAAAGTGATGACCCAGGATTTGTCACGAACTGCATGTGTAAAACATGCACCTCGATAGATGTCGAAACACTACACCAATTTGACGAATCCAACGCATATTCTGGTGATGGGCACAGTCTCGTCCCATATGCAAGTGCAGTAGCATAGTCTCTGCCTTACTGATCACAGTGAAATGGAGTAAAACTTACATCTTGTGTGTGTGTGTGTGTGTGTGTGTGTGTGTGTGTATGTGACTGTCGGCGAAGTAAACTGTCCATGTTATGTTATTATAATATTATTGTCTATGGATTGTCCATTTTTTTCTCTCTTTGTATGGATTTTGATTTTATTTTAGTTTAAGAAAATATTGTTGTTGTTTTGTATTGTATGTGCATTGTTCACCGCAAAGGATTACTCTGTAATGGTGAACAATGCTTAATTTTTGACAGAAAATAAATAAAATAAATAAAAAAAATCTTAATATTTCTTCCTGTGAAAAGCTGATGACCTATTTTGTCTATCGAGGTGCATGTTTTACACATGCAGTTCGTGACAAATCCTGGGTCATCACTTTCAGTCATGTTATGCGGCGCTCCCCGCTTTCATCGGATTCCACGATGTGTGTCGGCCATTTTGTGAGATGGTCCTGACGAGACACATGCGCACAATGTCGAAACACTACACCAATTTGACGAATCCAACGCATATTCTGGTGATGGGCACAGTCTCGTCCCATATGCAAGTGCAGTAGCATAGTCTCTGCCTTACTGATCACAGTGAAATGGAGTAAAACTTACATCTTAATATTTCTTCCTGTGAAAAGCTGATGACCTATTTTGTCTATCGAGGTGCATGTTTTACACATGCAGTTCGTGACAAATCCTGGGTCATCACTTTCAGTCATGTTATGCGGCGCTCCCCGCTTTCATCGGATTCCACGATGTGTGTCGGCCATTTTGTGAGATGGTCCTGACGAGACACATGCGCACAATGTCGAAACACTACACCAATTTGACGAATCCAACGCATATTCTGGTGATGGGCACAGTCTCGTCCCATATGCAAGTGCAGTAGCATAGTCTCTGCCTTACTGATCACAGTGAAATGGAGTAAAACTTACATCTTAATATTTCTTCCTGTGAAAAGCTGATGACCTATTTTGTCTATCGAGGTGCATGTTTTACACATGCAGTTCGTGACAAATCCTGGGTCATCACTTTCAGTCATGTTATGCGGCGCTCCCCGCTTTCATCGGATTCCACGATGTGTGTCGGCCATTTTGTGAGATGGTCCTGACGAGACACATGCGCACAATGTCGAAACACTACACCAATTTGACGAATCCAACGCATATTCTGGTGATGGGCACAGTCTCGTCCCATATGCAAGTGCAGTAGCATAGTCTCTGCCTTACTGATCACAGTGAAATGGAGTAAAACTTACATCTTAATATTTCTTCCTGTGAAAAGCTGATGACCTATTTTGTCTATCGAGGTGCATGTTTTACACATGCAGTTCGTGACAAATCCTGGGTCATCACTTTCAGTCATGTTATGCGGCGCTCCCCGCTTTCATCGGATTCCACGATGTGTGTCGGCCATTTTGTGAGATGGTCCTGACGAGACACATGCGCACAATGTCGAAACACTACACCAATTTGACGAATCCAACGCATATTCTGGTGATGGGCACAGTCTCGTCCCATATGCAAGTGCAGTAGCATAGTCTCTGCCTTACTGATCACAGTGAAATGGAGTAAAACTTACATCTTAATATTTCTTCCTGTGAAAAGCTGATGACCTATTTTGTCTATCGAGGTGCATGTTTTACACATGCAGTTCGTGACAAATCCTGGGTCATCACTTTCAGTCATGTTATGCGGCGCTCCCCGCTTTCATCGGATTCCACGATGTGTGTCGGCCATTTTGTGAGATGGTCCTGACGAGACACATGCGCACAATGTCGAAACACTACACCAATTTGACGAATCCAACGCATATTCTGGTGATGGGCACAGTCTCGTCCCATATGCAAGTGCAGTAGCATAGTCTCTGCCTTACTGATCACAGTGAAATGGAGTAAAACTTACATCTTAATATTTCTTCCTGTGAAAAGCTGATGACCTATTTTGTCTATCGAGGTGCATGTTTTACACATGCAGTTCGTGACAAATCCTGGGTCATCACTTTCAGTCATGTTATGCGGCGCTCCCCGCTTTCATCGGATTCCACGATGTGTGTCGGCCATTTTGTGAGATGGTCCTGACGAGACACATGCGCACAATGTCGAAACACTACACCAATTTGACGAATCCAACGCATATTCTGGTGATGGGCACAGTCTCGTCCCATATGCAAGTGCAGTAGCATAGTCTCTGCCTTACTGATCACAGTGAAATGGAGTAAAACTTACATCTTAATATATATATATATATATATATATATATATATATATATATATATATATATATATATATATATATATATATATATATTTTCAATTATGCTATTATGTTTTTTTTAATTGATCAGTTTATCTCCTTTTTAAATGATGCATCATAAGCTAATAAACGTTTCACAATTAACAGACTTTTGTGTTTTTGACTTACGATCCGGAAGGGTAGGGTCGATTTCGTTGCACCCGCGATAGCACTTTGAACCTTCTTTCTGACTATATAAATGTAAAATTAATAATCTTGGTAACAAATATATAATGACAATGTTAAAATGTAAGTCTTTCAATATTGTTTCATTAAAAAATATGTTTATTTTAGCGCTGAGGGAACGTTATATCCTTCTAAATGTTGCACCCGCGATAATGGAATCGCCCAAAAGACTAGATTCATGGCTATGGGTAAGAACACGTAGAAAGCCGATTCCGACACGCGCCGACCGGTTTAAAGAATGTTGTCTATGGTTTCAATGCATAATTTAAATTCCTGCTTTTGCTGTGCGTATCCCAAGCGTATCCCCATTCAAAATATATCAAATGCATAGAAACATTCTTTGCGCAGGTCGACGCGGGTCGGAATCGGCTTTCTACGTGTTCTTTCCCTATGTGTGGACACTGGTTAATTTTTAAAGGGCTTACTACGTTCCGTGTCAGTACACTATAGGTATACCTACTTATATAGAACTAAGTTCCTGATCCATACAAATTTATCTAGAGCTAAGTTTCTGATCCATATTAATTGTCGTAATTTACCCGTTGTTTCGACAAAATTAATCAGTCGTTAATACTAGATGACGCACCCGGAGCACACCGCAGTACAGATGAACCTGGATCCCATCCAGAACAAAAATTATGTGTTTTCATTATTACTTTTGCTTTCAGCCGCTAAGCGATGATTAAAACAAGACGATAATATGTACATTTTTTTACATAGCATATTATATGTAGTTTGTTTATATTTCTAAGTAGGTGAGTCACTAAACGTCGCATCGCCTACATCCTAAGCATGTTTCATTTTCAGTAACTCACAACCAAAGAGTAAGGATACTTTACACTTCTCACATCCAGGAAGACTTTGTAAGGGATAACAGAATAGTGATTTTTCTATGTTCATCGCAATTTTCATATACTAATACTTTGAAACCAAATCGGTGTAGCCGTTCTTGAGTTTTAGCACATACAAGCACAGCTCTGGTATTTTTATATATAAGATTTGACAGGTCTAGATTTGAATAAATATTATTATTTAAGCTAGATCCAAAAATTGCAATGCAAACATATATGATGTCAGATTTAATTATATAAATTTCGAATTTAAACCACTACGTACTGATAACTATCAAATCTGGATAACGGTCGCGAGCAAACAGCTTACGCGATGATGTTTTTTTTTTAAACTTAAACAAACACCTACACAGTAAATGCAAAAGATCAGTCACACAAAGAATCCTTTATACAACACACATATTTATCGATCAGAATAATTAGTTAAATTGCAGATGACTCCAATTATTTTTATAGCGCACAATAAAACATGGACCCTTACTTACTTTAAAAGAAGATAAACAATAGATAAACACCAATTTAACATAAAACACAATAAAACAATATTGAACACTGTAAATACGGAACACTATAAAAACACCCGCATTGAAAGCCATATGCCGTGCATATTTGAGTCAATTATTACATTCTGTCATTATTAAAAAAACATTAATTTAACAAAATCCACTCCCTACAACATAATTTATATGAGTAGTTATATTGTTTCTACTTAAATTCAGTATAAAACGAATTAATTTTTACTGGAGAGTTAAGATGCAATTTGTTGATTAAAGGAAAAAGAAAGCACGGAGGCCAACGTAAAAGGTATAAGCGTATAAGGTATAATCTACATACTGCGTTAAAGGGTGTTAGCAGGCAGTCAGACTGGGAACAAACAGCGACAAATAGGCCTGAGTGTTGGAAGATCGTAGCCGCAAGTCAGGGAACCGAGGTGCAAAAAGGAGAGGTCCAGAACAGGGAGCGGCATACCCGTGCTCGGAATGCGACAGAATCTGTCTTTCGAGAATAGGCCTCTACACCTACAGCCACACAAGATGGCACAGAAGACAGAACTAGCCCTTTTTGTGCTCCTTATGCTCGACTCACGGGCAATGGGCATTATTATTATAGTTGATTTAAATAATATATAATTTCGGTTGGATGAGAAAGGCACAAACGAGGGAGAGATGGCGACTATTGGAGGAGGCCTAGGTTCAGAAATGCCCGCAAGAAGGCTAAGGAAAGAAAAAGGGCTGAAACCTCGCATTGTCTCTGCCACAATTACATTTTGTTTTGTTGCATTCCACCTTTCCCGAGACATCCCCATTCGCATTGCTCCAACAGCTTTGGTTTCGCAGCTACCCTGATTTAATCTGTCCATCTGGTGATTGATGTTCTTCTACCTCTGGTACCCTCAACTGCCTCAACAAAATCAAACACCATCAATTTTTCCAGATTGACTGGACTGGTAATGTGTCCAAACTTTTATTATTCTTAGCACTCGTGTTTTATCTGTCTGCAACCGAACTACAACGAAAAATGTATGGTAGTAATGATTATTAACAACTAGTCATTACTGTAGGATTAACTGAACAGTTAAAATATGAGTTGTCAGTTAAATGCACAGTTAATATCATCTAATTCATTTCTGAATGGTTATAGGTATATTATTATTTTGATTAACTTCTAGAGCGGTTGTTCTATAAATGCCTAATGGACGGACACAACCGGCGTGCTCATAGAAAATTCTTGACAGATCAGCGGAAATGCATCTTGCACTTTACCGTATCTACTCTGTCATGACTGAAATGTTAATAAAAATCAATGTCTGCCAGGTGAAATGTTGCATTTCAATAATTTGCTGTGAACCCGGTCTTAATGCTGCATTGGAAGTATGGTGGCTTTGGTCTGTGGGCGTTTGTGAAAGGCAAATGTATGATTCCATTTTGAAGTTTATAACATCTCACTGTCTTTATTTTTAGACATTGCTATTTCATAGATTACTGGACTATTGTAAATCCTATGCCAAATAAATTGTTTTTCTTTGTATTTCAATTTATATTTCTTATTAATGGCCATAACTGGAGTGTGGGTGTGTGTGCATTTTTGACTGCATTATGGATGGGTAGTGTGTATGAGTGTATGCGGCCACAGCGATTTGGTATTGTTGTATCTCATATCTATTATTATTGTTGTTGTCAAATTTGTTATTCTATTATTACTGTAACACTGTACTTATTTTTTTTTGTTTCAATATAATATGTACTGTAAAAGCAACTTAGTTGCGTAGAATAAATAAATAAATAAATAACTAGTTCATCTGGGGTCGGCTCTCCTGGTACGTAGTCTCCACGTCTTTCTATCTTGCGTCATTTCCTGGTTAGCAGACCCTCCCTCAACTCTCTTTCTCGATGTTTCTCCACCATGTTCTGTTAATGACCTCTCCCCTTGGGCTGTGCAGGGATGCTGAGAGTCACCTTTACCACGCCATCGTCTCCCCTTCTTTAAACATGTCCATATCATCGGAGTCAGGCGCTATAAAACTTCCGCAAATTAAGGCCATATATATTTCAATTTATATGGCCTTAAAATTAAAATTGATATCGTTAAATCAATTATCACCTGAACATTAAAGACAAAATTAAGGGTGGAATAAATAGAGAAGAAGAAAGGAATCATAGCAGAGGAAAATCAGAGGTTGAGGATGGATATGAGGACTGTGAAGATTTTCAGAGCCGCCCGATAGTCGACGTCGGGGAGAACTGATATACTACAAAAAGTATAACCATATTATGTCAAAGGATATCCTGTCATGGGAGGAAACTAGAGCGGCAATCGCTTGATGCAAATATTTCATCATAGAGGATAAAATAAGAACTACAGCCGGCAGATTATTAAGGAAGGAAACTTAGGATTTGAAGAGTGTGACGATATTATTTGGTAACACCAAACTCACAGATCTCACTTGGGGAGATCTACTAAAAGATGGATAAACAGCGGTAATAAATCTCAAAGAAGGAAATCTCTTAAATGCAGGTCGTTGAAGTCTTAAAATGAAAATCACGTGGAATTTTGTCGAATCATATCACAAGTTCCACAGAGAAGCAAAACTAATATATTTGAGTTATTACAGTGTGACGTGGTTGTCTGCTAATTCGAATACCGGTTATGACATTTCGCTCCAACAGTTAATCTTACAAACGGCGAAGGTAGGAAGTTATGTGAAGAAGGTATCGCATTTCTGTCCTATGGTAATTTGAAACTAGGAAACCAACACGACGGATAATGATTATTATTCAATAATACTCAACTTCTTGGACCAACAGCAAAATAAAAAAACGTTGACTTTGCGTATTTTCATATTGGTGATGATGTATGGGGTCAAATTCTGGGGACGAGCGACAGACTCATCGAGAATGTTTCTAAGAAAATTGAGTGACGCTGAGTATGATAGAAGAGTGAAAACATATTTGCTTCATGATCTTGAATGCGTCTTTGTCGGAAAACAAAAATAATTTCTTCTTTCGAGTCACAATCCTAAGATTAGTCTTCACCAAGCATCTATTTCTCCAATCGTTCCTGTCACCGGTCAGCCTGTTCATCTCCTGATAGGTGTTGCAGCGCATGTCCCTGATCACCCGGTCTAATAATTATCTCGGAGGTGGTCTCAAGGATTTCTTGCCTCAATCATTCCTTCGGCGATGGTAAAGAACAGACCCGGGTGCCTGATGTTATGGCCTATCCAGTCAGCATGTTGTTGGGCAACTTTTTTTAAGAGCTTCCCTCTAATCCCGGCTCTACTCAGTGCCTCGTCATTTCTGATATGATCCGACCAATGAATCCCTAGCATTAGTCTGTGACACAACATTTTAAACGCTGAAACATGTCCGGACTCGCTCTGGCTGTTCACGTTTCGTTGCCATATTATACTAGTGTACTCCAGACAATAGTCTTGATAAAATTGTTCCTAACCTTGGTGTCAATTTAGGGGGATTCAAATATCTTTGTTCTTTTGTTGAATGTGACTCTTGCCTGAATACTCTTTGTCTCTGCCTTTGTACGAGATCATCTTGGGAAATTCTGCGGCCTAAATATATACATTTCTTCACTTGCCCGATAGGAACGCCATCCAGGAGCACACTTGAGAAACCTCACACAGAAAAAAATAATAAATAGTGAAAACTACTAAAGAAGATGTTAAGAAACTGTTAAATCCAAAAAATAGAAGGAATATATATGAATAATTTTAAAATGTTAATTCCAATGAAACCCGCTTTATTGTATTGAATCTACGCGAACAAGATCATAAATTTAATACACAGGAAACGCAGCCAGTTTTGGAAATTAGAATATTGAGTTGTCACAAAATAAATAAGGTTTATTCTGTTGATAGACGCGACGAAGGTTCCAAACATACCGCTTGAATTATGACAAAAATCCCTGATTTAAATTTCTAATTTGAACTTGAACGTGGCCACATTCCTGCTGGGAAAGAACAGATAAAAACGTGACAAAATACTTAACTCAATAAATCTTAATAGAAACGTGAGTAGAAATCCCTTGTGTATAAATGTGACTCTTTATGTTGTGGTTCTTAATATTTTTTGTTATGAATCATGAGGAAACTGGATGAGGTCAATAATATTTTTTTACGTTCATTTCCCTTGTTTTTTTTTCCTCTTGTTTCTGTATCTTCTCCTGATGATGATGATGTTGGATAATTTGTTTAGCGCCGTTTAATGGATTTCCACCTCAAGGGCGCACGGGAAGCTCTGTGGGAAGAGCAGTGTCTTCAGTTTGCTCCTGAATGTGTTGGTCCTTTCTTAGTTCTTCGGGAAGTCAGTTCCAGGTGACGGGTCCTGCTATGCTGAAAGCCCTGTCGTGGAAGTTCGATTTGTTGCTCCTATTGATCTCATTTAGCATGTTGGTAGATTTCATAGCTGAACGTAAGGGTCTTGTTGCTGGTTCCTTGGTGATGCAGAGTTCAGAGAGTGTACGGGGTACCATGTCATTTATGGCCTTGTATACCTTGAGGCACACTTTATATTGGATTCTCTCGCGTACTTTTAGCCAGTGTAGTTTCTCCAGCAGAGGTGTGATGTGACAGCCCTTATCCTCGCGGAAAATAAGCCTTGCAGCGCAGTTAAAAGCCAGCTGTATTTGAGGCAGGCCGACGTACAGAATGTTGCAGTAATCAAGTCTCAAAACTACAAAGGCGGATAATAGTGATTTGACGCTGTCGGATGTAAGATTTTTCGAAACCGATCGTATTTCGCGGATGTGATAAAATGCGGATCTTACTGTCTTCGAGATCCGGGATTCCATAGAGAGGGCCTTGTCGATTCGTGTTGATCCATTCGATCCAGATACAGTACCTTATCTAAAACATTGGCAAGCTTCAAAAAGTTTGTAAAGTGCAGTTCAACAATCCTCTACCAATGCACCTTGATAAGCCATCTCCAAGCCGTCTAAAATCTTTACATCAATAATATGGTTATTTGCTATTACAAGTGAATTTTGGAGAGGACTGTGAATCATTATTTGCAGTTTTAAGCAACATGTTTCGAACAGTATAGACCTATTTATTTATACATAAGCAACATTCTTTATCCCCCAAAGCACGAGCTCTGCTCAATTTTGGGGGTAAAATATATATAAAAAAATATGTACAAATTTATTATTGCGTATATGTGTTTTTAATGTTCTTTTATTTCTTAATAAAAATATTTGAATTTGAATTAGAATTCTTTAATGAGAATATCAACCAGAATCCGTCAGTGAACTTCCACAAGTATTTTGATACGGTACCTATACCTTATTTTGGTGGGATCCAGATGTAAGTTGTCATTATTGATCTTGTGTTCAAGGATCTCAAGGAGATATCCAGCCAACTCTGATAATGCTAAATTTAATATATATTAAATACAAAAACTTATGTTTCTTCTATGTTTACCGTATATTTTAATCTTTTCGTCATTAACGTACTTACCGATACCACTGATTTATTTCTCGACACAAATGATAATGTAACCACGATGCTATCAGCACGCAACCAGTTTCGTCCCTCAAGTAATTCGCATTATCAGATTCATGTTATTAAATATACTCACTCCCGTGAAAGATGTTCTCACGGATTAAATGCAGCGGAATTAATTGGAACCATCTGTTCTGCTATATAGGACTACCGCAGGAGTCTCATCTTGTTCCTTTGCAAGATTTATATGTGCGATCCACGTCATATGCCAATAATTATATTGGTTTAATCAGTTCCACCTAATGGTCTTTTAAAGATCAATACATACAGGAATAATTGGATGTTGATCAATCACTATATCTATTATCTATGTATCTACCTATAATCTAGGTTTCCGCCTGCTGTTTTATAAGGAAATTTCGTATGCATATTTTAAACAGCTCAATGTTTGCGATCATGAAGGCCAAATTCTCCTTGTCCAAATTGCTAATAGCCTTGTCTCTGAGAAGGCAGAAGGAACCGGCTGCCCCTCATTAGAAACTTTCACGACATAATACTCATCATACAGCCACTACTATTTCTTTACCCGTCACGCGGGGTTCCTTTTAGAAGTAGACAAAAATACGATCTGTCATTTTCTATCCAAAATATCTTCTGTTTCCTCCCACGACAATAACATTACTCATAGAGCCAATCCTATTTCTTTTACTTATAAACTGGCCATGCGAGGTCGGAAATCGGAATCGATGTGTTCGATCCACGTCATTCGCGGTCGACCACGTGTTCTTATACGATATTTCAAAGGTAATGCACACCACTCCAGGGAACTACCATGACAGTGAAACTGCTATTTATGTATATCTAGTTATTCTTTTGCTTATGTACTCAGTGAGAAAACCTGTGCAGTATGCATAGGTACCTTATAAACGTAATTGGGCAAAAAATGTTTCGTAGAAAAAAAAATTATTTTGCTTTTAACTGCAGAGAAGTTGTGCTGTTTGTTTGGGTTTCGTATTTTTATATATAAACCTTTAGAAATGTTAAAAAAACTTGTATAAAGTCGACCTTTCTATAATGATACTACATCGCCATCTATACATTTTTTCCACAAACATCTACACATCGTACTGTCCACGTCGTTAGATAATAAAAACTTCTATGATTTTCCTTATAGATGGCGGTTTGCATATATTTTCCGTCGTATTATGGTTTTCCTTTTTTTATTATGTATTGTGTAGGTTATCTTGAGTCTTGACACAGAATAATATTGTCCTTGTTTTTACAACGCCTATATTTTGACAATTTTCAAAATGACAACGCTTATTTACTTAAACAAAACCTAGAGGTACTTAAACAAAAAATAGTAACCTTATTTTCCTGTTTTACTTTTGACAAATATTTTCTATTTTTCTATTCTAGAAAATGTAATTGATTATAAATTCAAAGAACGAAGAGAAATTGAACTTTCTATCAAAATATGCCTCATCAATAATCGAATTATGACTTCGAAGTAAAAGTTAGTTATTTCATCATTATTATTTTTGTCAAATTTTCCAAAAAAGAGGGATACTTTTGTTTATTCTAATAGATAAATTTATCTAGAACTTTGGCGTGTTTTTTATTTGAATTTATAATAGGTAATATGCAGTATTTCCAAATAAACAAATTATTTTGTATGAACTCATCCCACCCAGTCCATTATAGTAAAAATTTTCTCGGTATTCATTATTGTGAATAGGCTTCGATACGTAAGTAATTCACTCAAAAGCAACAGGTATAAAGGCAGTATTGCCAACCTAACCTTTAGAAAATTCCATACATTTGAACAACGCGTGCAACAGAGATAGCTCTACATCTTTTTGTTCTTTTTATCTCTTCTGTCAACATACCGTAATATTCCACAGCCAGTCTACTACCTATCAGTTGGTATCAGTCCGCCATTGTGTTTTGTGAGTAGTGAACCTAGTACGAACGAACGAGAAAAAAAATAATTATATTATTATAGTGCAATAATTTTCATTAAAAAAAGTTCTTGAAGATATATTTGGATTATTATTTTATCATTTACGTAAACAAGTGGTAAGTTTTTTTTAATTAATTTATCATTTTAAACTGGTTGAAAAGTGTTGTTTCTTTTTTTTAAACAACAATTTTCTCTCTTGTGGAAGATTTTACAACAATGGTTGCAATATGATCGCCGTTTTACGACAGCCATAAAGATGAGTTTTTTTAATTGTCATTCTCAGTTCCTGGTCTTTTTGTTGTACTAAAAGGACCACCCACTTCTCATTTCAATTTTGAGTATAACAGTTTCGTTATACGAACTTTTGAAAAGTTTTAAAAGAGAGTTTTTAGTTCAGTGCGCATGTCGCGTTTTTCGCAACAGGCTGTACTCAAACTATCACCGGAAATGACCTTTTTTCTACACAGGGTTAAATTAATATATTTCGTACATAATTTAGACCAGGTGTATTGTTAATAATGAGTAAAATTATCTTTGAAAATGATAATTTTTACGTACATATTATATATCTCGACTTTTAAGTACAGCAGAGATATACGATACAGCTCATCCATTCAACATTCTACTCTCCTGATACCGAGAACTTGATATTTTAAGGCCTACACGAGTTGATATAACCTTCATCACATTTTATTTATTTATTTTTGTAACGTTGTCTTTCTAAAGGAAAAACCATTTTGATTTATTTATTTATGCATATTTTATTAAACTTCTTGCTAAAATGCATGTTTCCTATACGTATAACCAACTATAATATTGAACTATACATACTAAAATACTACTTTATGTATAGTTGTTATGTTATTGAAACGACCATTTTGTACATAATATATATCCATTTTTCTCTAATTATGCATGATTGTGGTTAAATAATATTATTTAGCAAATTTATACGACATACAATTTTTATTATGTTATGTATGTTTAATTTGTAATATTTATTTAGGTATAGTTATGATAGATTTTTAAAAGTTCATTTTTAATTTGATCCACTACGGGTCTTCGTTCGTTTTCTACTTCCTTTCAAAGGCTGGTTTAGTAGGATCACATTACATGAAATTCCAAATTAAATATACGTATTGAATAATTACAGGATCTTAAGAACTTTTTTATACGCACAATGTTCTAATTTTGACAACAAGAGCTCTCCATTGCATAATTTTTATGACCTCCTCCCACGCCATTTCCAGATCCCTCAGCTCTGTCTCGAAGGAACGGAACACGATTTGAGAGGGTCTTGCTTGTCCGTCTAAAGTGCGATCACGTAACATTCGCCATTTAGGTAGTAAATTTGACCAAAACCCGTAAATACCTAACATGCCCCATTGCATTCATTCATTCTCACAAAATGTTGAGTCAGTCAGGTATTTTCGAAGTATTTCCACAGTGCAGTAGTATGTATGTGGTTACTACATATGTAGTAAGTATTATGCAGGTCAGGTATCAATGATCAATGAATACAATAAGCCATTTTGTATAAAAGAGCATGTTTTATACCTATTGGAAGTGAACAATTCGATAAACTAACAAACAAGAGTAGTAGATAAATTATATATTTTTAACAGCAACAGGTCTACATACTTTTTTAGTTAAAATAGGGTAGCCAGTGAAGGCGATGTGTTTATTTAAATATACAACTAAACTTCTTTCTCTCATTGCTGTAAATTCGACACTTACTTGTTGTGCATCAACTCTACTAATTATTATGATGAAATATTTATTACAAAATACATAATATTGAAATGTGTAATTATTATGAATTCTTAGAGTCCGCAATTTTATTAAAATTGTTTACATAGTTTATTTTAAATGAATAATTTAAAATTTTGAGGAGATATGCAAGTAAATAATAATTGAATATATTTATTATAACGTTTATAAAATAAGCTACTTTTAAATTCTACCTACCTTATAATTAATGGTCAAATGGGTAATTGAATAGGTACATAAAAACACATTAAACAAAATGTATATATTAATGGGAAATTTGTGCAATCATCACACTTATAACGCATACCTTTTAAATGCAAGTAGTTTTGAATTCTCTAGGATAAATCGGGGAAAAGATTTTTTTAAGTTGCTTGCCCAGATCCGAAAAATAATAATTAAAATATAAGAGAGTAAATATGGAATATTTGCTATTAATAAAGCCCGCCCAAACCAACCCGCAATGAGGGAGGCCTGAGTCTCATTGTGCCTTTTCTGACCGGTTGAGGTTTAAGCCGGCCCCGATCTGATTTTTGCGATTTCCTGCCTCTTACAGGATGCTCGAAAAACCTATAAAACATCGGCAAAAATATAGGATTTTAATTTTGCTGCAATGTCGACGATCATCAATTTATCCAGAGTCAATGATGGCTATCAAGCATTAGGTCTAAAGTCTAGGCTTTTAGAGTTTCATTGTCTGTTGAAATAGTTTCGAAAACTTGACTTCGATTGTGTAGGTACCTACCTAAAATAACCTTCTTTCTCAAATTATGTATTCTTCTTGCGATGTAGACTTTGCGCCTTCAAAGGAAGTCCTTTCTTAATAATATAATGATATAGTATAAGCATCGATTAATTAAACTCTTAATTTTTCACCATTGACCCGGACTTCCTTGATGACAGAATTGATGTGTTTGTTCCATGACATCCTTGGCCCACAACGCTTTCTTAAATCTTTCCTATCAGCCTCAAAAACTATTTTTGTTATTCTTAAAGCATCCATTATTGTTTCAACATGCCTAGCCATTAATCATTAGAAGGATTAACTAATACTTCTGCATGAGAAGGATATTTTAAATTACGTAAAGAAACACCTCCATTTCCATAACTTTCTCTCCTTCGTGCAAAATATCAATTTCTTTGGCCATGCTTATAAACCTGTCTCCTTCGACACTTATCTCAAACCATATTTTATAGTTTCTATATTTTTCCAAAGCCCTATATATCATAGGTAAACTCCGTAAACTATTTTTATTTTTGTATCATTACAATGTGTAACTGCGCCAAAAATAATCCTTTGATAAACAAACATCTCAATTATTATTAGTGATGTGATGTGTTATCATCATTATAAAGCTACAAGTTTATTACGGACACAAAACACAAATAGGCTTTTAGTGGTCCCGCCATCACCATCAAATTATGAAAATCTATTGTTGGAAGTATCACAGTTCTTCTAAAGTGGATTATAATTGCCATAACTCGTGATGTATGATGGATAATAAATTATTTTGAAGATGTGTCATTATTGCCGTTCAAAAATGTCCTAACTTCAATATTTTTTACTGTCACTGACACTCAAGAATAAATTATTGTATGTCAAACCAGTGTCGATGCATTATAACCTTTTGATGTACGAATGAACCGAAATTTGTTGTTCATATTATTATGTTCCAGAGTTGAAGGTTCTAAAAATGTCCCCATTTCTTTAGAAATGCTTTTGCATTATATTTTTGTTGCTACTTGGTCACACGCGTTTAGAAAACACATGCAGTGTGTCTGTGAATCTTAGACTTTTTTTACCCATCACGCCGCCGTGTCCCGTAAGGGGTAGGCAGAGAGAACGAACCTCCACTCTTTTCTATCCAAGCATACTTCTTTCGCTTCTTCCACCGACATAACATTTCTCATACACCCTCTCCTATTTCTTTTACTTCTTACCTGGCTTTCATTAGCTGCATACACACGTAACGATTTATCTTTACGATTTGACCGAAAATCGCTCATTTTTCAATTGTTTTCTTCGCTGAGATTTGAAAAATGAGCGATTATCGGTCAAATTTTAAAGATAAATCGTTACGTGTGTATCCAGCTATTAAGGACGGAGTCGATGTGTTCGATCCACGTATTTTTCGGTCGGCCATACTTTCTTACACCTTCACAGCATACAAATATTTTATACCAATGTCTACTTCAAAATAAGATCCATCAGTTTAGTTTACATATCGATAATTATTATTAACAGTAATATAAATGATATAACAATCCATTTGTGTAACAAATCATCAGATTTCTGCCGTGTTGTGTACCATGGTGACACGGTTTTAGACATACGGACCACGTTATGGGTAAAGGAAATTGTCAGAAAAACTATCCAAATTATCTCAAAAATCTCGATTTTTTGTTATAATATGTTGCGATTGGTAATTGTACAGGATATCGTGAAATATGGGGAAGATACTTTAATACGATACTTTTTGATGATGATACTTTTTTGCTTTTGATTAATTGCTTTGCTCTGTCTTTTGATTTTGTTTTGTGTCTGTTTCGCTTCATTTTTGTATTTTTTTTATCATTTTTATGCCAAATATTTAGAAAAAAAAATGTAGAAACATTGACGAATCCAAGTGCTCTAAGGAAGCCTAAGGACGAGAGTTAAAATAAATAAATAAAAATTTATCAAGATATTTAAAAAAAAATGTACCGCAGAGCAGAATTTCACCTCCCCGCAAGTGACCAAGTGTTATGATGTCCAGTTGGCCACCTCAAGGACGCTTTTAACATATTAACAACTTATCTTTTGTCCCATCTTCATTGTCAACCTTATTCATACAATGCTAATAGACGATGGCCACTCTTTAGTCGAATTTAGATTGCATCAATGTTTGAGTATGGGTAGTAAACAATGTTTTTGAATACAAAATAATAGAATACAAAGAATCAGGATTATCCTTTTTCCCCATAGAGCCTCTATAGTACCCAAAAACAGGTTTCCAGGAATTTGGGATACATTTCTATTCGCATTATAATGGTCTGTTCTGGAACAAAGCCAAACCTTTAAGAAGCTGTGGGTCCAATAATGATGCAATTGTCATCCAAACGTGGTATGAAATTGAATAATAGTTTAGTTTACAAAACAAATCGCCAATTTTCTCTTTAGATATACTTATAAATAAATTTTGAGTTGAATCATTTTCGCAGTGGCAACACTACTGCTAACCATAGCTGATGATAATTGAGCAAATTGTGTTCTTTTTTCAAATAACTCCACAGCCATGACATCATGATTGTCTACATAGGTGTGTTTATGGTCTTCTGACGTCTGTATTTACATACTGTATCCACACTATACACACCTAAATATAATATAATAATATACAATGACCGACTGCACACTTGTCTATACAAATGATTCGCTTTTAGATTCTAAATTCAAATTTGATATTTTAATAAAATACCCATATTACGAAGATCTCTGTCCTCTATAAGTGTATAAAAATGGCGCCCAAATTCCCTTGGTCAACGCATCACGCGTGAAAGGCTGAACTTTTCTATTTTTGAATTATAATTATTGACGTTTGACATCTGTCAATTATTGTAAGATGAATCTGCGCTCTTTCACAGAAAGCAACTTTGTTTATTTTTGTCGATGTTTTCATTGTACATCAGTAAACTTTGTAACTTTTTATCAATTATTTATCTGATAATAACTCCGTTTTTTTATCAGATAACTATTCTATCGTTTAGAAGCGCTTGTATGTAAGAACAGTTTTATTATTATTTTTTTAATAATTATATCGGGGTTTATCATTTTATATTAGAGTTTTTTGACACAAATTCTAGGGAAAAAACCGTTGTCATGCAATGAGCATTCATTCATCACGCACAGCACATAGCATGATTTCGTATTACAAAAGTGAGCTAGTGTATATTAACTTTGTAAAGACCACACCTTTCAGAATCAATGTGTATGACATGAGGACTAAGGTTTCTGAAACATCCAGAGCTAAACAGGACCTCCTACGTTAGTGATAATTTGAATCTGGGTTCACTTCTTATGCTGATTCACGTTTAAGATTCAGTAGCCAATTCTGTCACCCGTTAGTGTGCAATCCATCACAGAAAGCGCACATGGGGTACTCGTATATACAGTCGATATTTGGGCAACAAAGCTTGCCTATTCTTGGATAATAGGGGCTGAATTTTCATCATCAGCTTCAGCCTCTCTTTTTTGGCTTTCGACGACTAATTGCCGGCTACTCTCCTAATGTCAACTGACCACCTACGTGGGTTTCTATGACCTATTCTTGGCCTCCACTCCTGGGTTAACTTATGCGAATAAAAATGTAATATTCTCACTTCACCCCTTCATTATGAGAATCCAAGCTACGCGCTATGACACTAAATATACCTGCTGATTGCTCTGTCTCTTTCGCGTTTTCATTATTTTGTTGCCGGCAGTGAAATATTTAAAAATAGAACGCTATGTACTTGTCTCAGAGAGAATAGTGCTTTTGTATTGTTACGGTCACAGGAATGAGAGGTCCAAATTACATATTATTGTACACTGTATACCTATTATGATATGTATTTCAAATTTATTATCGTTGAATGATGTTTGCACTGTTTTTGTCGAATTCATGAATGATATGTTCTAATAGATAGCTATATATTATTATGTTTGATGTCTTTTTAAATAAAAAAAATCTGTTCTTATTTTAGTTTAAATTTCGACCTGCTCAAATGGAAAAAGGCATTCGTCCCAACAGATCATAGATTAAAAAATATTCCGTTCCAATTTTGAAATCTCTCTTTTGCACAGCCTTGGCTCAGCTCATTCGAACTCATTTTTTCATCGTTCTAAATACCTGAGTGAGCCCTCCACTGGCAAGTATTTCAATAGGATAGAAAACAATGCAGCCAACCTCACAAACAGAACAATACAGCCATCAATCAGACTGTGACAAGCAACATTTAATTTCATCGTATTGTTCCTTCCCTACATACGTATACCTACTCTCCAATACTAGAGACCGGATTGCATGCGTTTGCATATTAGTATACCTATGCAAATTTTCATATTATTTAAGTCATTTAGATGTAGATGCATATGTATATGTTTCAAGTTTCAACATTCCATCGAGATCATAACAACTTCTTCGTTCGTTCTCTAAACATGCCCGAACTACCTCAATTTATTGAAGAACCAAAAAAAATAAAATTTATTCACTTTCATTCTAGACACTATATATATATATATATATACGTTAACATCAATTACCCCGCAATTCTCTCTAAATTCATCCTCACCTTATCAATCAACCTTTTTCCGCGAATTCAATTAGATATTCCTGTAAATAAGTCGTTTTTCATTTAACATCGATCGTTGCACCAAAATTAAAACAATTATGTAAACTAAGTGTCCTCGAAGTGGTTGGTAGCCTGGCGGTTACAATGCCGGCTTTCGTACTGTTTGGTGCGGACGTCGTGGTTCGATCCCAGGTGCCGACCATCTTCCTCCTTCACGACACAAGCTTTCAGTAGCTTACTGTGAAAGAGTCAAGGAGTGTATTTGTGTTCACTTTGAGTGAGCACAGATTCATTTTTCAAAAAAAAAAAAAAAAAACTTTTTGTATTCATAATTGTGTAATAGGTAAGTATTTATAAAAATATATAGCATATTTCAGCTATTTTAAATTGCATATAACCCGGTGACAATTTATTAAAACAAATAACCCATATTTGATCGAAATAGAATGTTATGTTGAATCGAACGAAACATGAACGAACAATTTGGTATTGAGATCTATGATAGGAAATAATCTGATATTGTTCGGTCATATCGATAGAATGGTGTAGGTAGAGAGACTAGCAATTTTATTCTACCACGTCAAACTTATTTGCCCTGATCTTCTAATCCTGTTTATATCCTGAATTAAACATACATTTTCACAAATGCCAGAATCTTATTTCCTAGGTTGTTGATTGAGGGTCATATTTTGCTGCCATTTCCCTCTAATTCGTAGACCACCACCACGTTCCTCTTCCTTTCGACTTTGCGGGTATACTGAGAGCATTTTTCATAGAATAATCTCTCCTCATTCTCATCACATGTCCATACCTATTAAAAGATAATATTAAAAATAAAACCTTCAAATGATGCATTAGACCTGCTATACTGCACTAGTGCTAAATAAGAGGAAATATAGCCAGAAAAAAACCATAGTAAAGATCTTCTGAAACCATCACACCAGTCACGTCAAAAAGGCTAATCTTTTAGGACTTGAGTTAGATAACTGAAACTAGAGGTAAAAATAGAAGAGAAAGCGAATTAGGGACTGGTATAGTCACGTTTGAAGAATGGACACAACCAGACTCTCCCTCGTACCGCACTACATAACGGGACTCGCCCACGTGGCAGACCTCCCAAAAGGTTAAAAGATAGATAGGAGCCAATCTCACAATAACAGCAGGTACGAAAAGACCTAAAGAAAGTTAAGTTGGATCAAATATCATAATGATTAAGACATTTATTAAAATGTGAGACGTTTAAATGATCGAAGTTGTCATATTTTAGTGAATCTTCATAAAGCATTTGATATAGTTCCCCATGCACAACACATATAAATAGGATAGATACGTCGATCTAACCGGTTTTTGTATTCTACTCGTTATGTTAATCTACCAAATTAAATGCTCGTCTTACTGCACCTGGTTGTATTTTTTATAATGAATTCAAGCTCCTCATATTAAACACAAATTAAAATAGAGATCTATCTATAATTATGCTTTTACGTTAAATAACAAAAAAAACTGCCTGTGGCGTATTATGCGAGTAAAAGTATAGATAGATGTCATCAAAACAATCTCGCATCTGAGCTACTAAAGAAATACTTCTTGTATTTACCTTTTTTTGAAACAAATAAATAAATGAACTTCTTTTTTGGGTGCCCTGTCTGGTTTCTCCGATGTTGGCGACCACCTCTGCAAACGTCACTCGGTCCCGCGCTGCCCTGAATCGACTAAAGGAACTAACCAAGACAATTTAGGGCTCCTCTACTTACAAAATTGGGGAATCAATAAAAATCTATATTCTATTGCGCAAATTGTTTGCATGTCATTCTGTTATTTGAGATCCTTAATAGCAAAAGACTTCCCCATAATGAGTTCCGTTCCTTCGATAAAAATAATAATTACATTATTTATAAACCGTCGTCTTTTCAATTCAATACATTTTCGTATGTAGGTACTCCTACTTCTGAACAAGATTATTCGTGTTCGATTTGTGTTTTTTTTTTTTTTCTATTTAAATCTTATAATTGAGTTTTCGACCTATTTTAGATAAGACAGGACCGGTTAGCTCTACGAATTTGACTCAGTCATAAAGCTCCGTTCATTAATCTCGCCGGTTGACTTACATACTTATAGAGAAAATATCATAGCTAAAGTCGATGGTTGATCCGAGGTGCCGACCGTTTTGTTCTTTCACAACTTCTTGGCCATCGCCTTTGTCCCATTATTTGTAATCGGGTATCCTGGTCCTTTTTAGCCAAGAATCTCTATCAAGCGACAGGTCTGTTTCTATTCGCTTTCTTTGAGGTCCCTCCTGATGCTCGACAACCATGTGGGGGGTGATCTGCCTGGTTTCCTGGCTGGGGTTCATATATCCATATCTCTCTCCTCATCTTGTTGTCCTATTTGTTATTCGTCTTTCACAACCCAAGCTTTAATAGGTATCTGTGCAAAATATCAAAAGTATTCACTTTGAGTGAGCCTAGATTCGTTTAAAAAAGTACAAAAGATATAAAAAATAAGTAGTTTTACTGCCGCTGATGAGGAAATGCACACTATAATAATTTGTTTATTATCCACATCCTCATTTTATAACAATTTTGCGAATCATATAAATATTTATGAAAAAATAATAATGTTATGACATTATTAGGTAGTTATTTAGACGGTGTGAGTGTAGACTTTTTTTAAATGAATAAAAAAAAAGAAATGAGCTGGTTTACGTTCAGCTTTATGAGTCAGTAGGTTTAGCAGGCCGTGATGTCCTGATTGAATTATTGACGCTCCGTCAAACTTGTAGCATTTGCATTCTGAGGCAACGGAAGGTCGTCGAACTTGCGATGGTTTCAAATTTAAGATACCGCACCACTCCGTTCGATGTACAGAGAGGCAATTTCAACCTTTTTTGTCCCCTGATGAACATAGTACTTTTGCACGTACCTACTCTACAAAACATATAAAAATAATGACTAAAAATTCATGTCTGATGTTCGATTTTTAAATGGAACAAACCACAACGGGCTTGTGACCGTCTTCTACTGTTATTTCGATGCTGGCTTCGTGTGATCAGTTTGCGTTAACAACGTTCGCCATTAGGTGGTAATGTTTAAATCTGCGAAACTCCTAATCATGAGAATTCTCAACAAGTTCAAATAGTCAAAAAATGTTGGAAATTTTTAATTAGGGCAACCGAATTTAAAGAGTACTACTGCTGTCTAGTATTTGACTCCAGGATATGAAAATATCCATTTTTGTAAATGTCTCATCTTTATTGCCTAATGGCTTTGTAGGTAGGTATACGACGTTCTTTCATGATTTAAAAATAAACTTTATCAAACGTCTCTGGTACTGATTTATAGGACAAATAAACAATCAATGACGCTTTTCTGTACCTATCATCCGACAGGTTTGGCTTCTAGCATAATCACAGAACATTACCAAGTCAAATGATTAAAAACTTCATCTTATTCCTTGCCAGTGAGTTGAACGGAATCCTGGATTAAGAGTGAATGACTTGAAAATGATAATTCTTCCATCTGAAATTTTGGCTGTGCTGAGAGCATTTCGTTCACAATACGTTCCGTTCCTCCTTATACGAATTACTCCTGTAAATGATGCTGCTGCTTATGTATGTTAGCGTGCATAAAAATGTCGCACCGCTTTTGTATGTAATCTCTGCTATTTCCTTTCATAACAATGCTTATGTATATTTCACACCATGCTTTATATATGTATTATTAAACACTGCGTTTTATGGTTTTATTGCACTTGTGGTTACTTGTAAATAATATTTAAAAACCGCGCTCATTTATTTATTGTAAATAAAAACCAATTGAAACGATAAGGTCAAAATCTATACATATGTAGGTACATATAAGATCATTTTGATGAAGTCATAGGAAAAAAATTCTCAGAATGTAGAGTGTGTTAATGTTTTATCTACGTTGCATTTAGCTATTTTACGGTCGAGAAGATACAGAAAAGATCAGACTTTCTAGCACGTTTGCCGTGTTCTTTCAAAACTGATATTACTGTCAACTGAACTTAAATTTTACCTAAATTGACTTGAGTGACCTTTTATAAAGGAAATACGATTATTTTTGTAGGTATAGGAAAATTTAACGGCGCCTCAAAAGAACACCTGCGGCGCCCTGAGGCGCCGATAGGTTACGCTTCCGCAACAACATTTTCAATGAGACATTCTGTTACTTCTTAGTCTTAATCGTGATTTTTTTGGTTAAAACTCACGGGAATCGACGAAAACTGTACTAAATAATAATTATGATTGAATCAAGTTGAACTAATTAAACTAATAAAAAGTTGAAAAAAGTTAGTATGGAACGGATTTCTTGCGCCGCCACCGCCATCTATGTAAATTCCATAACAACACAATTTATATTATTTACTTGATAAACCATAGATTTTCAAAACACTGGCAAGCAGATTATTGATAGAATTTCTTTCAATCTTTCAGAAATAATTGTTTAACATTCAAACATATTTTTGTATAAATACATTTACAAATCAGAAATCGTATAGTAAGGATTACAGGACAACGTTTGTCGGGAAAGCTAGTTATTATTAAAACATTGCATATATCAGATTTTTGCCAGGAAGGCTTAAACAACCGATGAAAACGTTGTCTTTAATTTTGTAAGACATTTAACTCTCTTTGACATTAATTTAAAACGCTGGCAGGTTAAGACTTAAGAAATTAATAAACAATCAAGAAAACCAAATTGCACGACCAAGAAGAAGCATAATACATAGTTTCCTTCACTTCAGTTTAATATATGGTTTCCCAAGAGTGTTGGCGTCGACGTCTTTCCCACTATTCACAAGTCAACGACCGTAATACAAAGATAAATCAAATTTTCAATATTACTAACTAATATTTTAGCAAACGTTTTTGTAATTTAACCTTTTTTCTTAATTTTACTTATTTTATTACAGCAGGAGTCTTGGTATTTACTGCGGTATCAAAGCTACGCTTATTGACACTAAACGTCAAGATTACACTCTGTCTTTCCCGCTTCCTTTATTTTACTGGCAGTGAAAGAGATAAACATAGATTCTTGTTTCAAAGAATACTGCGTTCGCAATGCTACGGCCACATTTATACACTATGAAAACAGAGCATTAGAGATATTGAAAACTCCCATATTATGGCGTAGTTAGCGAAAGGTGTTGAATATGTCTCCATAATTTCTAATTTAGATACAATATAGGATTTTATGATCGCGCAGGAGATTTTTTTCACAGACCGTTGACACTTTTTGATTCTAGACGTATTGAAGCACGTATTGATTGTTGTACAAGATAGGTTGTTATCAGCTGTCACCATCTGTGGACTCGCTTTGTAATTATTTGGGTGCACACTGATAACGTTCCTACCCGACCACGTAAACAAAACTGTTATTTTGTGTCTCTGTTTACCCAGCAGATACGGCACATTCAAAATAAATTCCACGCCAACACCTATGTACTTAGACTGAACGGTTTCGTTCCAAATTTATCTTTAGATGTTTACACTTACACGCGACTGACTTGTCTCTATTGAAGTATGAGGTGTACTTACTAGTACTACGCAGTTTAGCATGAGTTTAGCTAAGTATTCCTCGTAAACATTGGAAGACCATGTGCATGCCTAACAAGTGTATGAAAGGGAGTGGATGACCTTAAATGGGAGAACTTAATATGGCATCCATAGCCCTCTATTTACTCTTAAAACTTACCCTTCTCCGCCCAGTTCTCGGACACTTTTTTGGTCCATCTGATGTCAGTAACTCCAGCCTCACACTCAGCCCAACTCCACTCTCGTTTTGGCAAACTTTTGAACTACATCGGTAACTCGTGTTTTCTATCTGATACCTAGCATCCTAATCTCCATGGGTCGTTAGGTCACAGCTGCTTTATTTAATCTTCTATAGGTACTATAAAAAACGTCGGGTTAGTGCAAACACTTATAACTCTAGGTCGGCTGAACAGATTTTTCCGATGTTTGATATATTGGATTCTTCTCCGCTCCGGATAAAAGAAATTAAAAAGTTGAAAAATAGATAATAAATAATATTAAAGTTAGTATGGAATTGATTTCCTGACAACGCCACCTATGTAAATTCTATAACAATAAAATAATTATTTAACTGAATACCATTGACATTAAAATATTGGTACCTGTGCAGATTTTTGACGCAAATTTTTTCATGCTTTTTTCTATATTGTTAACAATGTAACGCAAAAGTGAATAAATAAAATTTTAAATAAACCATCAGTTGTTCTTAGTTGGTGCGATTGACAGAATTCGGATGGAAAATATTTGATTTTAAACAGATGCATGCTCGGAATGACATTGGTTAAGTCATTTTATCATTCTTTTAAATTCGATAGTTTACCATGCCAGAAAGAAAGGAAAATATTGTGTAAAAAGTGGTATCTTCGTAAATATATTACACCAAAAATATTGCTTAGACATATATAAGGCTGAAAATAATGTACCAATAACAAGTAGAATTGACCGAAAATAGTGTGGATGGAGCACATTGAGAAGAACAGATCAGAAACAAAATAAGCTAGATGGGAAATACTAGAAAAAAAGTTAAGAAAAGCGGTTGGATAATAAGAAATAGAGGTATGTTCCTCTGTTTACTCCTTGATGGATGAAAAACAAGTAACATTATAACTCTCGAATAAGCGCTATATACAGAAATCCATCATGAACGGCATTGACATTCCAAGACTTATCAGATCCCGCATTATATGCTCTTGTTCTTGTATTTGTATGTGCAAATTGATATTTTGTCAATTTTTTCAAGAAATTGCATATTTTATTCAAAGCAATAATATTTGGGAATATTACATAGAATTATATATATGTAAACGCCACGCAAGTTAATTGTAATTTCCAGAACGGATAATAAGCACCGATTCGCTTGACATTGCTGAATAAATTCAGAAGCTAGAAATATGGACTTACATCGTAAAAAATAATTAGGCGATATTAATTTCCAATTTCAGAAAAAAAGCTCACAGATTTTTTAAAGCCCTTTTCGGAATCAAATATTTTCCAAATGAGAGGTTTTTCTTTCTTATATAATACTAGCTTTCCCGACAGACGTTGTCCTGTAGTCCTTACTATGAATATTGAATTCGAATTCGTCATTTATACAAAACTACGTTTAAAATAGGTATGTGTGAATAATCTACATAATAATTCAGTAATGTATGTATATTTATTTATTTATTTATTTATTTATTTGTTTCACTCCAACTGTATGTAAGAGCATCACGCTAAAACCGTAGGTTCTGCGTTGAATATTTTTCTTCGCAGTTTTTCGCAAATACAATTGTGGTAATCTGAGATACAAATATTTACATTTCATTAAATATATTTTAAATTATTTACAAATTTCTAAAAATTTAAAATCTTCATACAAAAATGAGAAAGTCATGTTTTAAAAGTAAAATTATACGTCTAAATTTTGTGTAGAACTGTAGCATTACGGTATGAAAATGTACAAAATCAATCGAAGTTTGATTTGAAATACAAAAAATATAAGTAGAAGTCTTTTAATTCTTATTTTATAAAGATTTTCACCGAAACTTCTTATAAAATATGTACGCCATGACAGATGACTAAAGCCGGTAAAGCAGTGTTCGCTTGCACCCTCTCTCTCCTAAGGTACCTCATTAAATGTATCACTACGTCATAAGTAGGTCAAACTAACTATACATAATATAATACTAGGTAGGTAGGTACCTATATCTACACACAGTATGAAGGTTTTCATTAGGAACAACTACACGTATTATATAATACTAGGTAGATAGGTACCTATGTATAACTACATTCTTCTTTTAATTTTTTCGCGTATTCAACAGTGAGTATTAATTTTTCCTCATCTTCTATTTTTTTTATACTTAAATATTGAAAGTGACATTAGTTTTTCAAACTTTTCGCATATTTAGCAGTGACTCTTATTTTTTCCTTTTTTGAAACATTAGCTGGGTACACATTCTAAATCTTAGCGTGAAATGCCGCCGTAGACAAATTCAAATTGGCGTTCGACTACAAACAAAGATATCGCTAATGTATAGTGCGAAAAAATTAACTGTCCACTGGAACATATAAACATTTATTCAAACCAAACAATGATCCTTATAATATAAAATATAAAAAGTGGACAGTTAATTTTCTTCCTACTCTACATTGTCGAAATAGTTTGTAGTCTATTGCCAAATGCATTTTGTCTAGGCCTACTGGTCCTGAGAAGGGGAAAGCTGCATACAAAACCTGTTCAATAACCTACGGCTCAAGTCTGACTAGCCAAATCAACAACGTAAAGCAAGACGGGTATCAGCTAGTGGATAAACCATGTCCTGCAGTGCCATCTGTCGAGGAACTCGCCAGGCTTTACATCTTTCAGGATTCAGCGCAGTGCGTCAAGGTCGCATCGAATTAAGGGTAGTTCGATGCAGACCGTAGCCCACTGGGGGCGCTAGTATCGACGCTGCGCGGGTCCTGAAAGAGGGGCTTGGTTGCGGGAGAGTGGAGCGGGGTAATGCACCTGGATCAATTATATTTTGAATGTATAGAATCACTTGCCCGTAAGAATCGGACCAATAAATACGTCACGAAGATTGCGTCTTTTTCTACCTGCACATCCTGAGACAGCCATGGCCGCTTACCCCGAAGAGAGACGGGGAAGCGCGTCCATTTTTGGTGCCGAAACCAGGGATTTGAACCAGGTCAGATAATCCTTTATTTCTTTTTCCTTATCATTTCTATTGTTTAATTAAAATATTTTTTTATTTTCAATAGATGTGGGGTGTGTAGGTTAGGGCAAGTCACATGTGCCGAGAATTGGCACATGGTTTTGTTTTAAATTCAAAGATTAAATTAAATTCAAGTTGAACAATTTAAAAGTAATTGTTGAATAGTTTTGTTTAAAAGACACGTGCATTTATTAAGATTAAATGTTGACACGTTTCTAAGAAATTTAATTTGATTTATCGTAGTACAAGATTGTTAGTAAAATGTTACGTGCAAAAAGGTGCGTGCATTTTTTGAATTATTTTGGGGGTCCGTGAAATTACACTAAATTATTTTAAAAATTGTTAGATAGGTAATTATTGAAAATATGCAACGTGCACACAGGTGCATAAATAAATAAGTATTTGATTTATTTTAGACAAGTTACATAATATTACAATGTGTCGAAAGTTGGCACATCGTTTAGTAGTAAATTCAAGTAAAATTCACGTTGAAATATTCATAGAATTGTCAAAATAGATTTTTGAAAAGAAACGTGCATTTATTATTAGAATAATTAAATGTTTCATTAAGATTGTTGGTGCATAAATATTGAAGGTATTTGACTTATTTTAGGCAGGTCACATATTATTGTGTGCGAGAATTGGCACATTGTCAGTAATAAATTCAAGTACATAGGTAAATTTCAGTTTGCACAATTGTAAGAAATCGTTGAAAAGAATTGTGTATATTAGAATAATCACATGTTTCATTAAAATTATTTAACGTACACAATGGCACATAAAGATAGATGGTATTTTGAATAAGGATTTTTCAGAAATCAAATTAATGTTTTAATATGCGCAAGGTGCTTAAAATTGAAAGGAAAGTTTTGATTAGTAAATGTCGGATTTCATGAAATAAAATTTTGAAAATTAGAATTTTTTAGTTAGTGTTTTCGGATAGAAATATCTGCGATCATAAAATTAGAATGATAGAAAATTATAAAATAACATTTAGATATGAAACAGTTTTGTAGAAGTTTATGATTTGTTTTGTGAAAAAATATCACGTGCCACGGGTGCACATAGTTTTTGTTTAATTGTTACCTAATTACGTTGAATGCTCAGAACTTAATTTAAATAGATGAATAGACATAAACTAATAGCAATTCAGGGTTTATTCAAATACTTACAATATAGATTTTAGAAATTTAGAACATCATTGTTACAGATTTGTATCGTGTGATTATGGTGTAAAGGCCAAAAGAGGTCCAGAGGGGGGGAGCAAAGGCTCTTGAGACTGGAAGTATGTCTCGTCCCTCGGACATAGAATAGTTTAGTTAGAGGTCCAGAGGGGGGGAGCAAAGGCTCTTGAGACTGGAAGTATGTCTCGTCCCTCGGACATAGAATAGTTTAGTTTAGATAGAGGTCCAGAGGGGGGGGAGCAAAGGCTCTTGAGACTGGAAGTATGTCTCGTCCCTCGGACATAAAATAGTTTAGTCAGAGGTCCAGAGGGGGGGAGCAAAGGCTCTTGAGACTGGAAGTATGTCTCGTCCCTCGGACATAGAATAGTTTAGTTTAGATAGAGGTCCAGAGGGGGGGAGCAAAGGCTCTTGAGACTGGAAGTATGTCTCGTCCCTCGGACATAGAATAGTTTAGTCAGAGGTCCAGAGGGGGGGAGCAAAGGCTCTTGAGACTGGAAGTATGTCTCGTCCCTCGGACATAAATAGATAGTTCAAATTGAATGTTCAATAAGTGGTCAGATCAGGGCTGACCAACTCAGGGGTCGCTTGTAGGCGATTAAGATTTCAGTTGTAATTTCACGGAACCCAAGTAAAATATAACTTAGAGAATTTAGTAAAATGTAAAAAGAAGATTTATTAAATTGTAAAAATCAAACAGGTCAAAATTGAATTAATTGACCTAGGTTTTATAGATAAGAATCACACAGGTGTTTCTTTGTTTAATTTTAGTGGCATTTATATAGAACATGCTTAGAAACTTATGTTTTTATTGGCAGCTGATACGCTGTATAAACTCTCAATTGTGAGAATTTATCTAAAGGGGTAATTGCTGTTTGAAACATTAGACTTCCCAAATATTTTGTTCTATTCCTTTAACCTGCAAACCGCATTCCTATGCTCTTTATGATCCATCATCCTTGTCTGACTCTGACAGATCCAATGGTAAGAAGGTACCAGAAACTTAGTTGTTGTATGGATAAGAACTTACAAATTGTTCTTTTTTTTATTTTTCCGGATAATTGGACGCTCTCGAGGAACTGCGGATGGAAGGAAGGCTAAGGGAAGGACATGTGGCAACTCAACCAACTGGTTCAGCAGTCAAGTTATACCAATGGGGCATTTACCAGTTGTATTGGAGGAAGTTGGCTAGGGACGCTGCTCTTGGAGACGGCGTGGGGAGGATTGCAGTAGGGAATGTTCAAGGAAGTTTATGTCAAACAATGGGAAGATTCAAGGTGCAGTAAAAATATACAGTGGATCACAAAAATGAAGATAAGTAAGATGTCGTGTTTCAAACATATACCTAAGGAATATTTAAGGCAGAAAATGATGTGCTGTGATGTAAGAAGTTTATTTGCCACAACAATATGGAATTTCAAATTTAGTATTGAAATGCATGATATACAAAACCAGGGCTATAAAGGAAAAAATATTGTATCAAGAATGTATAATTTCAAATGTAATTAGAAATGCAGTATAAGAACCAGGGCTGTACAAGGAAAATTCAATTGTTAGAAGATTGAAAATTTATGTTTTTAAGATTTAAGTATCCAGGGAAGAACCAAGTAAGTGGAAGAAACCTAAGGAGGAAGTAATCCAACAGAAAGGTATATGTCATCAAGAAGAAATATTTTTTGAAGAAAATTGACCGAAGACACCAGAGATGTGTATGTATGTATGTAGCTGAATAATATTATTATCTAATTTGAAGTTAAAAAAGTTTTTTTGGACAGTTTAATAATGATTTAAAAATATAATAAAAATATTTTAAAGGTATTGAAATCTGTGATAGAAAAATAATAATAATATGACATCAAGAATTTAAATAAATTTTAATAAAATTAAAAAATATTTTTCATCAAGAATATAAAACTATGAATTAGAGTAAAAAGAGAAAATTTAAAACATTAGTATGTGGAACTTTAAAAAGTGAATTAAATTAAAATGGAATAAAATTTAATATGCGACATGGAATGAATCAAGAGGATTTATTGCCTGGAGTTTATGTTGCGCAGTTATCAGAGGAAATATTTCAGGAGTATGCAGTGCAAGGGTAACCATTTGGAAGAATATTTGCAAGCTTCAGACTAGAATCATGCAACCAGAACATTGATGAGTAGAGATCTTGAAGTAACAATGCTGATATTGATTTCTCTTATTATTTTGTTTTGTACAATGTCATTTGACAAAAAAGATATGACATTTAGTTAAGTTGAAATGTATTTAGATTACATTAAGTGCACTGCAGAAAATACATAAGTAAAGTTGGGGTAGCCAACTAAGCTGAAATATTTAAGTTTAAGTTTAGAACTGGCCTAACCAGATGTGTAAGTCATTTACCCTGTCTCTTCCATGAGCAGCTTCGCTGGCTCACTAGGCTTGGTGTTTGGAGTCTGACAGTAAGGTCTGGAAGACTCTAGACTCGCGGCTGGTGAGTCAGGCGGAGTGGTTCTTGACAGATGGCCCTGTAAGGTTATGTGGCTAAAATGTTGACGAATAAGTCGTCAAGGGGGGAGCTATGGATAAACCATGTCCTGCAGTGCCATCTGTCGAGGAACTCGCCAGGCTTTACATCTTTCAGGATTCAGCGCAGTGCGTCAAGGTCGCATCGAATTAAGGGTAGTTCGATGCAGACCGTAGCCCACTGGGGGCGCTAGTATCGACGCTGCGCGGGTCCTGAAAGAGGGGCTTGGTTGCGGGAGAGTGGAGCGGGGTAATGCACCTGGATCAATTATATTTTGAATGTATAGAATCACTTGCCCGTAAGAATCGGACCAATAAATACGTCACGAAGATTGCGTCTTTTTCTACCTGCACATCCTGAGACAGCCATGGCCGCTTACCCCGAAGAGAGACGGGGAAGCGCGTCCAGCTAGTACATAATAAAACAATTTGACCTAGTGAAAAAATAATTTCTGAAATCTTGAGAGAAATAATTCTAACATAAATCTGCGTACCAATACTTTGAAACTCAATGGTTGTCAAATAATAAAAATTGTGTTGTTATGGCGTTGTTGTCAGTAAACCCATTCCATACTAACTTTAATATTAAATTTTATATTTTTTAATTTTTAAGAGTGATTCTGTTATCCGGAGTGGAGAAGAATCCAATACTTAAATCAAAAATTATAAAAATCTGTTCAGCCGATCTCGAGGTATAAGTGTTTGCACCTTCTTTTAAATTATAGATTTTAGCACATATTTGATCAGTTTTCTTTATATTGCATTTAAAACATTTATTTTGCATATTTGCATGCATATTTTAGTTGCGTACGAGTCGATCTCTACTTATCACATTTATAAATAATCCAAATGATTACATCACGCTAATTATAATTCCACTATTAGCACCATTCATTCATTCGTACGAAGAGAGCTCCATACATACAACAGTCCATCGCAGATAGCGCACTTGTTACTGATTACCTCAGCATTCATACGATGATTCCATAATCATTGATTCGATGTTTGAAAGTTCATCATTGATATTTTCAGGTCATAAATCTGGATAATGTTTACGCATCGTTAATTATATTTCTTGTATAATTCGAGAATCTGCTGATATTAGAAATAACGGATGAAAATCTTATTTTGTTGTTGTTTTTATGGGCTATTATCAAAGAGTCTCTCTTTATTTTTGGTCGTATATGAAAGCCAAGCTAAGCAACAATTTTTGGAAAATCTTTAATGGTCTAGTCTGGAAAAGATTTAACTGTTTTGTAAGATCCTTAAAAGAGTATTTTTCATTCTTCTTGTACTATCTTCTTTTTCCTTTAATTCACGTTCGCTCCCAGTGACTCTCAATCTTGCGACAGTTGCAGCTTAATCCCAGCAGAGAATTCACTCTTGATATCTGGTTTTAACCTGCCTTATCTTCTTGGTTATAGAAAAGGCTTGCTAATTCAACACTCGTATGACATATGTAACATATGGCCAAGCCAGCTCAATCTACTGTTCTGGATGGAAGAGACGAAACTTCTTCCTTTTAGATGTCAGAAGAAGTGTTGATGGTTTTTTTATAGTTTCCTTAGTTAGTCCTTTAACAACACGATGAAAGCATAGATATAAATCAACCCCTATAAATTAAAGATCTCTCAACGTTTCTGGACCTAAATCGTGGAGTTACATAGTTTTTAGACATCAATTTGAGTACAGATTATAAATTGATTATAACGAATATTCAAAAACATTCCATAAAGTTCAATTATCTTGCTTTTCAGTAAAAAAAAATAAACCTGCTCTATGTATAATAACTTTCTGCACACTATTTTGGGCATTTCTGAACTTCCTATGCTTTTTAACACCGCGTCTGTGTTTTTTTATACCTATTCTAACAGGAAGCCCCAAAAACATTTCGTAGAAGAATAAAGTTTTTATAATCTTATCTAATTTGGTTGAACCAATCCATTCTAGAAACTAGTGTTATCAGTATTAACTCGTCTACTTTTTATGAGAGTCTCCACTGTCGTGTGTATTCCTTGAATGGTTTCTCGAACAGTGATGAGTCAATCCTAAAGATAAGATATACTCAGTCAAGAATACTTGAGTGCTAACCTTATTAGCTTCAAGGGCAAAATCGAAAGGAAACCGTTTTCGCAGTTCCATAAGGAATTCATTACCATCATCTGTGCCTTCCTCTCCTTTTACCAAGATTATGGCACGCTGGTGATTCTCTGTTCTTCCAGAAACTTTACCTACCATTTCCAATACTACTCTTATTATTGTTTTTAAAAGCATCCCCGATGTAGAATGTTTTTTCTTTGGGTTGGCTAGCTATAATTTCACTTCCTCTAAATCCATTTACAATCATCAGCATTTCCAATGTGTTAACGTTTATACCAGCAGAGACACCGTAAACCGTTTCAGGCATTATATGAATGTTTTTGACACTTGCTACTATTTCCTTTTCTTATAACATTTGAAACGGGTTCACCTATTGACTTGTCAAATTTGTTCAAACCTTTTTGTTGATGGCATAAAATCATACGTGTGGATGGAATAGCAATGAAAATGATTTGGTTATAATACTCGGGAAAACAGTCGTAAGTACTAATAGAACGTTATTCATCGAATAAGCGTAGAATAAACATATTTTCCACGATAGCGTCCCTAATGGAATATCAAACCTATTAGGTACCTACCTATAAGAAGTTGAAGTAAGTACTATGATAGTTTGACGTTTGGGACGCTGTCTATGAACATTTGCTTATTCTATGAATAACTATATTATTATTATGGCTGGGAGTGTTTACTCCCATTTCGGGCCGTGTCTTTTCATTTTAATCTCATTTTTTAAGTGAATCGGTCCTTATTCACAGTAAACTTTGATAAATTTTCCACAGATGGTTAGGATTCGAACTCATAACCTTTTAGCACGCAAGGCTTCCAACCATTTGGAAGTGTTATACATACATACTCTTGCTTATCCTGGATTTTAATCTAAAACCGCAATAAACTATAAATTCAACTCGATATCATCACAAGTAGGTACCATTGACTGTAATCTGACCTTGTCCGTTATTCAATAACACAATGGCGTCAGCAAACGCGTCTATATGGAGGTCTGCAAACTTGGAATTTCTTAACGACGAAAGATGTAATTTAAGCCTCCATTATTATGAGTTTTTATCCAGATGAAAGGCGGCAGCCATCTCGTGACCGTGTGGAAGCTTGTCAAAATATTTTTGTTTTTATAAAACAAGTACGAATTCTCAGACGGCCAGCATTTTGAAAGTGCATTAGGTATAATGGGTCCCAGGTCCAATGATGCCTGAGAAAATTCTTGAAGTTAAAATAATTATAATATGTCTTATCTATATATTAATACGTGAATGAAAAATTTTGTGACTATTTTTACGAAAATTACGCGGACGGAGGAGCATGAAATTTCGCACACTTATAGTTTATATAGAGAAGGGGTGGTGAATGCTAATATTTTTTTAAAATTATACATAAAAATAGATTAAATAATTTCTCAATACATACCAAATTCTATGTATCATATCGCTGACCATCTCAATTTCTCAGTATTAAAAATCACCTACTAACTCCCTAGAAATTTTAAATCCTATTTAGCTTTTCTCAAAAGGACGTGCAGGGGTTTAGTTTTATTTGGCTAAATTTAATATCGGTCCTTTGGTGTAAGTATTTGCCTAAACATGCATAAAGTGAATTCCACTCATCGAACCTGAGACTAATCGGCATTTTTTTAAAGTCCTCCAGTACCTACCTATTTCAAGGGTATTAAAATATCTAAAGGATATTAAAACATAAAATTTGTGAAATTCTCATATTAAGTATGCCATTTTTAATTTTTGATATTCCTGTTTCTAAAAAATGTTGTATAAAATCATGTAGATACCGCCTTATTAAAAAGACCGGTATTTCACCTCGCAAATTATAATTTTTTTAAACTTCTACTGTAAATTATTATCAGCTGTTAACCGAACTTATTTGCAATGAATGATTGCATCTTTCCTGCAGGCGTGTTGTATGTTATTACAGTGACTGTATACACTGTATAGCGTTTTACCGTGCCGCGGGCTATATTATTTGTGTCTACTGAATGTAATAATTAAATCACAAAGTGTTTAACTAATTGCTGACAATTTATTGCCTGCAATTAGAGATATTGTTTTCCGTCGCGAATGAGCGCGATGCGATAACTGCTTGACTAGGAATTCGTTCCACCTTTTTTCATCTGCGAAAATTTTGAGTTACAGATGTTTCCTGTTTCTTAAAGCGTTCTTCTTCTTTGTCGTCGCCGTCCCTTCACTGCCGGATGTAGACCTCTTCTAAAGTTTTCCACCTTTTTCTATTTTGTGCCGCTTTCGACTAGACCATCTATTTTTTCTGGGGTCTCCCAATTGGCCTTTTATTTTCATAGGGTCGCGTTGCTTAAAGTGTTTGTGCTGAATATATTCGTTTTGAGAACACAAATAACAAATCAGTCTATTAAACTTTTAAAATTTTTCTTGTGATTCTGTTTCATGTAATTTTTCACGATATGTTCCTTTAGAATAACAGTTAGAGGTGGGCAATGATTACTAGGAAAATCATAAAAATAATTGTGTTTACCAAATTCCCAATCGTGAAATATTTTCCTATATTTTTATTATTTAAGTGGGTAATTATTATTTTTTGTAGTGACATAAACGTAGATCAATGTGCACAATAACAGCTTAAAACTTATTTAAATGGCGGAGATTTTTTTCTCAATTCAGCTATTTATATGAGAGATAGTTTATTGCTGTTAGGCAACTATGCGAGAATTGAACATAATCACTCGAAAACGAGTGCAGGGCTTAAAAAAAAAAAAAATTATGAATTTCTATCCTATCGCATTATCATATAATATAATAATGAATTATATAGTTCAATTTTTCGACCGTTAATTCTTGGTGGAACATACTTTTAAATTATTATAAATAAAAGAATTTTTAGTTTTTTCCACTAATATATTAGTGGAAAAAACTAAAAATTCTTTTATTTATAATAATTTAATAATGAATTGGTTTATTTATTTAATTACCATTGGTAATCTGTCTTACAGGACTAGGCCAGAATAGATTTTAATCTTGTGAGACAGTAAATTCCAAGGATGGCTTCGGTTTTCTATTGTTTGTTTTAGGTATATTAATTACTATGGTTTTTCGTTCGTGTTTTTTTGTCTTTTAGTTGATCACTTAAACTTTGTCTTTAAGGAAGACCTAAGATGACGCGTTCTACCATCATACTTTTCAACTTTGCATTATGCAAAATTTGCAAAAAGCAAAACGATTCGGTTACTCGATAAAAAAGTCACTTTGCGGCCGGTACCTATCGGATCATCTGTAGACACTTTTCAATGATTGGTCGGTAGCGACACCTTGTGGTATGTTTTGTTACTTCGTTCCTAAGTATTTGACGTTTTGATGTGGTTTTCAACGCGTCATGTATTTAAACAAAAGAATTTGTTTATTATTTCACATATTCTTATTTCTTGAACGAGTTTTTCTGCCCACCTAATCGTAGTTTCTAAGTTTTGCTTTGCGCAGACCTTTCTATATTGTGTTCCATTTTTTTAAAGCAAATCTAGAGGCCTCCAACTTAATTTCGCATTCAGAATCAGACAAAATGATTTCACGAAACATGTAGGCATCGCAAGTTGTGTAAACATCTTTGTCAGAAAAGTGTTAATTTTTCAGTTCGTTAAACTTACATCAGGTACCTATATTGTTATTTACAAATTTATCGGGTCCTATCATGTATATTTTCACATAAAATGTGCGTAACTAATTAGTTAAGAAGTAAACGAACTCACTTGGTGTCACACAGGAAATATTATAACCAATATGGTGTCCTTTTAAGTATCTCTTTATGTAAATGTTCGCTTTATAGTCTGACACTAATAAATAATGTTTATTATGCCTTAAATTTAGGTGCCTACGTAATATATTGTATTGTTCAATATATTATGCTGATTGATCACATTCCATTGTTTCATTATCGAAGTATTCAGGAGAAACGTTTGGTTTCCTATACAGAACTTCTTCTTGGAAATACATGGTTGGAAATTTTCAATCTTTTCAGGATTTCTCGGATCTCCATGCTTGTGCAAGCAATGGTAGATAATAGACATAGCGCTGTTTGCTATCCCTAGGCATACATTAGAATATAATATGGTAGTTGGATGCTTTTCATTTCTTGTGCCCTTGTAATGCAATGGTTTTCTAGAAAAACGGACCCACAACTACTTAATATAATGAAAAATCTAATTTACAATTATACTAAGTAATATTGCAATTTTTTTTTTGAATTTAACCTTTTTGCTTAGTTCATAAATTTTATTTCATTAGGCGGCTTGTTTACTATAATAAAATTTCCAATAAACATCAAGCTTATAATGTACCTTTACCGCTTGCTTTATTTTACTGGCGGCAGTGTAAGAGATAAACATATACTGTAGAATCCTTGTTGTTTCGAAGAATACTGCGTCCGTAGTGTTACGGCTGCTTTTCTTTTTCAGGAAAATGAAACATAATAGTTTCACTGAGCTCCTCGGATTTTTGCCACGACTATAAGTGGAAAAAATGTTTTCTGAATTGAACATTTTCATCTCACTCTTATTTCAATGCCTTTCTATTATAGCTGATCATCGATAATCGGATTTATAAACAAAGTAACATCAGCTAAAAAAATGACCTCCACTCTTCATCATAATAATATGTAGTGTAGACAATATTATAGTAGGTAGGTAATGGATGGTCACTAGCGTTACGTCTCATAGATAACAATAATTGTTTATCCAAGATCACGCTTTCTATCTATCTGTCACGTTGTCCAAATAAACATGAATAAATCACATCTCTCCACCTGTATTAGATACACGAGTATTACAATACTCTACCTACATCAAAAACTGGAAATAATGCAACTATGAATGTGTTCATGCCATAATAAATAGGTATATCTACTTACACTAGTTTTCCCGACAGACGTAGTCCTGTAGTCCTTACTATTAAAATTGATTTCAAATTTATATAAAAAATATGTTTAAAATAAGTTTAAATGTTAAAAAAATATTTTTGAAAGCTGGAAAAAATTACATCAAGAATCTGCGTTCCATTATTTTTAATGTCAATGGTTGTCGGGTAAATAAAAATTGTGAAATAACGCTCGCTCAGTCTTTGACAATGGAACCTTGATAATCTTCAAACTTATAATTTAAATAAGTTATGTTCGAATCTCGAGCACTGGTTGACCACTAGTATATGTAAATAGGCAATACCGTTGCTCATAAATTTGTACATATGCCCATGCTGGCACGTGCCAGTGATAATGTAATCACTATTGTTTGCATGTGTCGCTAACATCTCAAAATGCTTACTTATTGGAGGAGGGTAGATAAAAACTGTGAGCTTTTCTTTTCTCTTGAACTCTTTTACCCTTGATAGAACCGTCCGATCTCCATAACTTTAATTTAGAGCGGGTTATTATGAGTATAATGATCTTCTTGAAATATGCGATATGCTTATTATATGCTGGACCAGCAATGCGCGATGCATGCTAATATACCTACCTAACGCGCGTATCTCTGTTGAGTAAACACAACTTGATATCATACGAGTTGCGCAATTATCATAATTAAACAGAATCATTACGTATACCTGCCTTGTGCACTGCTCTACCTCCCATGAACCATCTGAAGGAGTTCAACTCATTAAAATCACATTTTAATCCGATATCTTGTCATCGGCATTCTGGGAAACCCCTTCAAGTATTTCTTGGAGTGTTCAGTATTTCTCAGTTACTTATAATCTAGTTCAGTAGGTACCTAGGAACTTTGTAGGGAAAGAATCAGTTTATAAACTCAAAGCTTGCATAATGCACACGACATTTATATACATGTGTACCTAATGCTTTTTTTACCCATCAAATCATGTCCCGTAAGTGGTAGGCAGAGAGAACGCACCTCCACTCTTTTCGATCCAAACACACTTCTTCCACCGACACACCATTTCTCATACAACCTTCTGACTGGTTTTCTTTGAGGACAGAAACAATGTGTTCGGTCCACGTCATTCTCATGCCTTCTTACACATTTCTTTCAACCTTATAAATTCTGTTTGCATCCATTCTTTCCATTTCATGTATAGAACTTTCGTAGTTTAAAAATGTCCCAGCATTTGTATAAGGAGCTTACATATTCGTATATTTTCATCGTTTTTTATACCATTTCGCTTCCATTGTTGAATATAGGCCTTTTTCAACTCCTTATTTTGCACCAAATACCTCCACCCGTCTCTTATAATCTTTCATTTTTCATTGCGACGTGGATTCTTCTCTGAAAGTTTACAAAGTCACCTCGCTGGATCCAAGGATATGAGTTTACTCAAGTGAACACAACTAAATACACTTTTGACATCTTTAGTGGAAGCGGAAACGATCGGCATCGGAATTCGAACCCACGACCTTCAGTACACAGTGCGTAGGAAAGCCGTCGACTGATCCCACTAGGTTTTAATCACTTCAACACCAATACACTATAGGACGTTTTTCTCCCTAGAATGCTGTTGAAGGATGTTCCCTAGGATGTCAAGGATTTTGTTGAATGTTACTGTTACGTTCTCAGGGTGTATCTTTTCTTTCTCTCAAACCTTCTTCAACACTCTTTGTACATCGTCAGTGACTTCTCATTTAGATCGAAGAAGATTCACCGACCCTACCTACATAGTTCACTGTGTGGTCTAATAGTATATTATATTATAATAACGTGATGTCATAATAAGCATAATTAATATTCAGTTAGTTCACAACGATTCTATGGCAGTACGGAGCGACAGTTAGCGACTAGTACTGCATACAAACAAACCCATAATTTTGAACAATAATATTCCTGAACATTGAACAACTAACGCCATGACTTCGTTATCAGCGAGCTACACGTCTTATGTAGTGGTGCATTATTTCTGTTATTTGAAGCGGACGGATACACACTATCTCATAACTAATAATTATCCCGGTGGCAGAAATATGAACTTATGCAGGAAAATTGAATTAAGACCTATTTATGTGCAACAAAATAGATTCTTACAATTTTTTTCCTGATACCAGGAAACCTCAGGGTGACTTTTTGCCTAACCCCTACAATCTACATGCAGGAATCTATAGGGGCGGACTTTTATTTCTCTAGTTCTATAGCTATGGAGGATAAACGTGGCACCTTTGTAGAGCTAACCTAATGTGATGGATATAATGGGTACTTCTGCATCAGTGGTCAGACGAAAAGCAATTGTTTCTGTGGGAATTCTGTTGGGACCTATATTTTATATTTTGATATCTGATGGGGCATCTAAAAAATGATAAAGAGACTTATTGCGGAGGGCAGGAGCCGAGATGAGGCACTATCACTCTGGAAGAGGCCTCTGGAGACGAGGCACGAGGCAGCGCTCCATGAATGAATTGAAGGATGTCACGATAGATCTAATTTAGTCGCGGTGACACAAGGGGCATAATATTATGGTTCCTTGATCTTCTTTGTAGAAAAGAAAAACATTATTTTGTATAGACCTTAGGTATTTAGGTACCAATAGCCATCGTTTACGTTTAGATTTGGATGCACAGCATGTATTTTTCCAAATTTACCCATTAACGCATTATTGTTTACTATCATTGTGTAACCGTCAAACGGACGATGAAGTCACATTGTGTCAAATAATTATTATAACTATTATTATTCTACTATATTGTGGTTAATTTGAGCTCTTATTTTCTTATATGCAGGTATAGTATTCAATGACAAGCTAAAGTAGCATTTTTTACTCGGACAGTTCCAATAATAAAACAATTCTAACTCCCTATCTCTTTCGCACTTATTATGCTTATGGCAGGTAAAAAGAGGTAGTGATGTTTATCATTAGATTACTGCATCGAGTCATTTCTATGAAAGAATCGAGGTGAAAATATAAAACAACAGTTTAGATAGCATTATTTTTGTAATTTTTCTGAGATAAAAGTCAGGAGCTATTGTTTAAATAATTATAAAGCGCATCTTATGGCTAATTATATGGAAACTATGAAAAAATAAAAGGTACAATACCGAACATTTTCTTAGAAAAAAGCATCAGTAAGTATTTTTAAATAATAACAATAGGTTTATTCACTGTATAAAAATATTATTAGAAGTTAAAGAATTAAGAAATGATTTCATAAAAAAATATATTAAAAATATCGATGCTTTAGAATTGGAACATTTACCTAACCTATGCCAGGTAGAATGATTTATTGCTCGGACTGCCTTGCTAAATAAATACTACTATAACTGTATTTTCTATACATATTGTACTAGCTTTCCCGACAGACATTGTACTAAACTGTCCGTGTAATTTATTCTAAAATATGTTTGAATAATAATAATAATAATAAACTTTATTACAAACAAATATGGCACATGAAAAACAATACAAACAAAATCAAAATCATTTAAGATAAATAAACACATTCAAGTGCAGTCTTGGACTAAAATAATATTTCTGAATGCTTGAAAAAAGTACCATAAAATTTTTTCGTACGTACGGTTGCTATATAATTATCCATGGATGGCGGTGGCGTCGCAGAAAATCAGTTTCATACTAACTTTAATAAATATTATTTCTTATCCATTTTTCAACTTTTTCTTAGTTATTCCGTTATCCGGAGTGGAGAAGAATCCAATAAATCAAACATCGGAAGAATCTGTTCAGACGATCTCCAGTTATAAGTGTTCGCACCAACCCGACTTTCATTTATATTATAAGATGATTCCATACTGCCTGTTGTACAATTCTAATTATCCCTATGCCTATTCTCTCTGGTACGACTTCTTCACTGAAACCTCGAGAAAACATCGATCCCAGGTGCCATATATCTTCCTCTTTCACGACACAAGCTTTAAGTAGCTCACTGTGAAAAAGAGCCAAGAGTGTATTTGTGTTCACGTTGAGTGAGCACAGATTCATATTTGTAAAAAAAAATCGCTTGTCTTCATAGTTTCGCCGACTGTACCACTGTGCATGGTCTACCGACCACTTCATTTGATTTGTTGACATTTTGCTGTTTTTTTTGGGTTGCTTCCAGTCTGTCAATAAACATTCAGATTCGAAATTTAATTTTAAATTGTTGAACACAGCATTCCAAAATTCACGGGTTCATATTTTAAAATTAGAACATCCATCGATTTTTAAATAACATGACTAATTAAAATTGTTGCCTGGATCCCGGATGACTAAAGATTTACAGGTTTGGGTAAAAAGCATACGTACTGAAACTTATCTTCCAATGACCCTATATATTATAATCTCCAAGGACCGTCTGTAGATCGTCACGTTTCGTTAAGCCCCTTTCATCAATCATTTTCATTATTTTAGTCACCGCATCATCATGGTTAGATAAAAAATAATTTAAGAAATCAATATAAATAACAAATCATTTAAATTCTCGCGCGCTGCTATTAAAATGTGCGAAATAATCATATACGAAAAGTGGATCGAGTCCGGTTTTAAAATAAAAAAAAATATAAGAAAAGTCTCATTGAAAGCATTTGTAAAAAAAAAAAACATTTTCTTTCTATGTAGATCTAAAATCGAAGTTTCGGCATAAAGGCTACCGTTCCGGATTAAGGCATCCATAGAATTCAAGAAATCATCAAATTTTTCGACTCATTGATTGTGTTAAAGATACTATAATAATAGTCGAAGATTGACATATTATCTGATTTTTCTACAAAGCTTTCTATGCGCATTCTTTAATTAATTTAGGTATAGTCTTTTTTGTTTCTACGTGGCTATATTAATCTATTATTTAAAAATGGAGAGCTAGGTATTTCCCGATGTCATCGCATCACGCCTAAACGGCTGGACCGAATTCTTGTTTTGTCGTGTTGGCTTTTATCAGGAGAAGGTTCTTATGAAAGAAAAAAATAAGAAAATTGCGTGGAAAATTAGAAAATTAAAGAAAACTCTACGTAGGCAGCCTTATTAGTACTTTTTACCCTATAATTTTTATTCCAATTTTGAAATTTTGACAGCAGCTGTCAGTTGTTACATAGTTGGTGCGGTTGACAGAATGCGGATGGAATATAGGTACATGGCTTAAAACAGACGCATTCATGGTTGGATTTACATTGGTCAAATGCTAATTAATTCATCACCATACAAATTCGAAATCAATATATTCATAGTTAGGAACACATGACAACGTCTGTCGGGAAAGCTAGTAGCAAATAAAATTGCATTTAAAAATGTATGAACGTTGCACAAGGAAGTGATAGTCGATATCTTGAGAAATTATTATCGTTTTTGAATGGATTATGTGGTGGAAGTTTCAGAAACAAAACCTATAATCTTGTACAATTATCTCTTAAAATGTGCGATACATCATGTCAATTGTCTTCCTTGCTAGCTACTCTATAGATAAACATCAGTCTTATGCATGTATCGTGTATTTTTTACGACACTGTCGGCCTTGACGAAGCGAGTTTAGCCGTTGTTTACTGAAATTAAGATGACATTGAAAATATAGTCGTACATTTTATCCTAATAATTGAGCGTAAAATTCAGTCGCACTGTTATAGGTACCTACTGAAAATTACACTCAATTATTTCTTAATGACCAATGAAACTTTATGTTGTTCATTAGACACTTGCATAATTTAAGGAAGTCTTTGCTGCTTTTTTAGCATTGCGTCACCCACCCTAGCGCGCTTGATGTTTAGGGGAGCCTGGTTAATCCCGTTCAGCACCGACCCGAATGTGAATATTCACTGCTCCGAAAGAATTCAGAATGCGGGTACAAACGTCTACTTTTGGAGTAAATAAGGGGGTTAGAATTTTCAACTTTAACGAAATCATATTCTTCTCGTAACCCTTTAGGCCTGATTTTATGAACCGTTAGTCTAATTTCGGTTACATTTTACTGACGGAACTTACCGAACGCCGAAATGTCAGTTAGCTGTTCGTAAACTGATAGTTTGACAGTTCTGTTTTCGTTAAATTTCTATTTATTGAGCAATTTATTCGTCTATTAATATTATCTTATTCTTCGTCAGCCTGTCTCCGTCCATTGCTGAACATAGGCCTCCCCCTCTCCTTCCAATCATTCCTGTCCTGAGCCTCTCTCATCTATGTGCGGCCTGCAATCTTTGCGATGTCGTCCGCCCATCTGGCCTGGAGTCTGTCGACATTTCTTTTGCCTTGTCTAGGCTGCCACTCCACTACTCTTTTGGTCCATCTGTCGTTCGGACATCTGGCCACATGAGCCGCCTATCCCCACTTCAGGGTGGCAACCCTCTCCACCACATCAACAACCCTGGTCTTCTCTCGTATCCATGTGTTTGTTCTCCTGTCTCTCAAAGAAATACCCCCAACATCTTCCTCTCCATTGCTCTTTGTGTTACTGCCAGTTTGTGTATTATCCTTATTATATTAATACTAGCTTTCCCCACAGACGTTGTCCTGTGTTCCTGAATATGAATATTGAATTAGAATTTGTATGGTGAGGAATTAATTAACATTTGACCAATGTGATTCCGAACGATGCGTCTGTTTAAAACCATGTATATTCCATCCGCATTCTGTCAATCGCACCAATTGACAATTTCTGTCAAAATTTCAAAATTGGATAAAAAATTATAAGGTAAAAAGTACTCATAAGGATGTTTACGTTGAGTTTTCTTTAATTTTCTAATTTTCCATGCATTTTTCTTAATTTTTTTCTTCTAAAAGGACATTCTCCTGATAAAAGCCTACACGACAAAAAAAGAATTAGCGAAATCGGTCCAGCCATTTAGGCGTGATGCGATGACATCGGGAAATAGCTCTCCATTTTTATATATAAGATGGAGTATCAATTTTTTATTATATCTATTTGAATGTAACCCTTTTACTTACTTCGTTCATTTTATTTCAGTGAACCTTTGTTTATTATGGTATCAAGCTATGCTTAATGACACTAAACATCAAACATGCACTATCTCTTTCGCGCTTACTGCAGGCATGAACAACTATTTATTTAAGATACTTGATATCATCTTATTGTTAGTTGTTATGTCATGCTTTTAGCATTTATTAGACGCAGCTAGTCTAATTATTGTTGGCAGTGACTGCTCCGAATCCGCTTTCTGGATTCTGGCAAGATAATTACACAGGCCAGTGCTACGGACGAGCAACCAACCGTCACCGTTGTTGCTTCCATTACCGGGTGACACTTAATTTTCGCTTTGTCTTAAAACAACAACATCATGATACACTAGAGTGTTTTTATCTAAAACCATAAAACTCATTGTCTTCGCTAAGATTCACTCTAGAAACCGGATCTATATATATATATATATATATATATTTTATAAAATAAAAAATGAATCTGTCCTTACTCGAAGTGAACACAAATACACTTTTTGACATCTTTCACACAAACCAAAGGCTCGTGCCGTGAAAGCGGAAATGGTCGGCACGGCCGGGATTCGAACCTACGACTTCCAATACGCTGTGCGCATGAAAGCTGGCGATTGATACCACTGGACTACCAACCACTTCAATCCAATTAAGGATTTAGTTAGACTGAGCTAAAGCAGTTGTTGTTCCTCATTCAAAATTGTTTAGCAAGTGAATAGCAATCGTTTTCTTTCACTTCTTAACCTGACTTAGGCATCTTCCAAACATTTCCACTCACTTGCAACTTACTTAACGGTACAGTGTCATCTGTCCGTCTTTTTTTTTTATTTATTTTATTTAATTAGATTACAAAAATTACGTATTTTATAACTTAAAAATTACAATATTATTCTACGTCATTGTGTTATAGTATAACACAATGACGTCAATTTTCAACTATGTTCCCATTATTATTCTATGATTATCACTACTCTTTAGTTTAGATATTCACAACAATATTCAATTTAAATCGAATATTCACAGCTAGGAGAGGACAACGTTTGTAGGGAAAGTAATTAAGCGACATTAATCGATCTAAGTTAGAAGAATTGATTTCAAAATATGATATACTCGTACTTACGAATTTCAAGCGTAGGTATTTTTTAAAGCCTTGATTTATAAAGAAATACAAATCTTCAATAGTATTGAACGTGTGTTACTTAAACATAACGGCTGATGCAGAAAACTCAACACCGTCGAAAGTGAAATGCTCAAGTATCGTGGTGCGTTTAACTGAGGAATGGTATATCAGTACCAACATCTACACAAATAAATTTTACTGCTCATTTTCCTTGATCTACATAATATATCGTAGGTGCTACACAATAATACGGTGACGATAAAATTTATATCATTTTGTTATTGATAAATTTGTTAGATGTCGCTGACAGTTAATTTTGTGGATCATTAGGATAGAATAGAATCGAATTGTTTTTATTGTTTACTTCTGTATAATTTGACGATTCCAAGTGCCAAACTAATGGCCTATAAGGATGACAAGAAAGAATAAAGCGTTTATTTTTCCCATATCCTTTTTGAGATATCTTTTGCAAAAGCTAATTTATTTCATCCTAAAACAGAATCCAAATAGAATTTCTTTAGCGTAGAGAGTTGTTCGATTCTTTCTAAGTTAAGACCGCAAATTATTTTGATGAATTTGGTGATTCGCCTTTGTTGATGGACCCACAGATTCTGCATGAAATCTTCCGTTCAAACACATTCAATTGCAGTCCTTCGCTTTTTGTTCTTTTTCCAAAGTCCATGTTTTGTAGAATTATGTATGATCAAGTCTTTAAGGACCTAAGTATGAAGCTGAGCTTTTGATTTTTTTGACCTTGGTCTGGATTAAAAAAAAATATGAAGCCCAAAATAGCTTGTTTTGCAGCTGTTATTCTGAATTCAAAATTGAAAGTTGGTATCAATGAATGAATCTCACTCAGTGCTCACTCAAAGTGAACACAGATACACTATTTGGCTCTTTCACAGTATAAGCTACTTAAAACTTGTGTCGTGAAAGAGGAAGATGGTAGGCACCTTGGATCGAACCCACGCCCTCCACAAAGAAACGGTACGAAAGCCGGGGTCGTAACCCGCTAGGCTACCAACCACAAATTTATATAATTTAGTTAGTCCAATAGATGTTTTAAACTGTAATTAAGTGGTTCATCAAAAAAACATAATATGTTATACTTAAGTTTGAAGATATATTGGTAGACACAGATTAACGTGGGAACTATTTCGATTTTGCAAATTTCCTTAATGACTCCTTTTTTTCACAATTGAGTGAGTCATAATCGAAATGAGATTTTCCCACCAATGTTTTAGGAGGACTCGAACCTGGGTCATTTTAATGCCATGAATAGACCACGGCAATGGTCAAGATTCAAGAATCATTATGTAACATTGGAACCCTACATCACCGATACACTAAAAGTGAAAAATCTATGAGTAAAACCACCTTATCTAGTCGTTACGGTTCATTCCTATATCTTGTTCTCGTCGCAATCCCAAGACTTGTCTGTAGCAAATTGGCATGGAAATTATTCTTGTTATAGCTTATTACCTACTTGTTTTATTAGTAGCACTTTTGTGTCTGTCTATTAGTACGGCTCTAAACGTAAAAAAATATATTTGTAGTATTGACAACAGCGATGTAGCAACACTAAGGTATAAAGTACAAAAGTGTGAATCGCCCGATTGTTAGTTACCCGTGTACTATTTATCGAAGAGATAAAATATTTATTTTCGTTATCTGCTGAAACACGATGCTATGATGGTCCCAGTAACAGGCTGCTTTGTTAAAATTTCCGATTACAACAATAAAATCAAACTGAAGTCACAGTTCAGTGATCTCTTTCTATTACAGCTGAATTGTACAATAAAATCGTACAAAGTAAATATGGGATTGTGAGATCCCGGTCTAGAATAGATTCTCACATTCTTTTTTTATTATATACGAAATGCAAATATATACCCATAATCCAGTCGTTATTCTAAGACAGGCAAGTAATTAGAAAGTCAAAAGACAATAAAGAAAGACAATAATCATCTAAATCACTAGTTCTTAACATTTTTGGAGATACTGAACCCCACCAGTTTCATAATATGCGAATTAAACGAATCAGGAGGGGATCAGTGATTTCTTAATACGCGTCATGAGTGTCTTTACTCTACCACCGCCGAACCCATGAGACTCATTCACCGAACCCCTGGTGTTCGATCGAACCTAGTTTAAGAACCACTGATCTAACTAGATACATTAATAGAAACTTCAGTATTTCTATTCCGATACCAGATAATTCACTTGAAACTGCAATGTATTTAAGAAGAAGAATTAGAAACATTTACTTAAATAGAAGTTTTTAGGTAAGTACACATCCAATGCAATCCAAACTCCCTTAAAAGGCCCCCACATAGGGGCATAGATAGGCAACAAGAGCTCTCCATTGTGCTCGATCTTGCGCAATATTTATGACCTCCTCCCACACCATGTCCAGATTCCTCAGCTCTGCTTCGAAGTAGCGGAACATAGTATGAGAGTCTTCCTAGTACACATAAATATAGATTATAAGTAGATATAGCTTTTGAGGTAGTTGTAGTAATTTGAAATATTACCATTGTTTTTTTATACATATTTTACAAAACGAATCTGGGTTCATTCAAAATGAACACAAAACAAATATACTTTGTGATGACAGAGAGTCGGCACCTGAGATCTAACCTTCCACCTTCAAAACTAAACTCGGCTGAAAACAAAACTGAACCACTAAACTTCTTCTTCTTCTTTACGATGTGGCAATTCACTCTCGAGAGAGTGATCTATGAACCACTAAACTACCGAAATAAAAAACTAAAAAACTAAACTTACCTACCACCAAACTTCTACCAACTAAATTATTACATTAAATTTACAAATTAAGCCAGGGCACTTTGAGGGGATCTGGAGGCCAAGTCGAAATATTAACGACAGCTCCAACGTTAACAATTTGTTGTTATTTCCATAGAGATAACGTAAAAACTGTTGATCAACGTGTGTTAAACAATGTTGTTCCAAATACCGAGTCAAATAAATAATTCTGACAGTTATTCAAAATTAACGTTAAACGTTATCTCGAAATCTATAGAAACATTACGACGCTGCTGTTATATCGAAGACGAAACACGTTTTTTTTTTAGTTTGGAAACCATTTTTAATTTGGTTAACGTTAACAGTTTTCACGTTTAACGTTATTTATTTCGACTTAGCTCCCAGGTGCGTTCTAGCCTATCTAAAAGTTATAATAACCCGACCAGTAATCGTATACCTGGAACTTCTGGTAAAGCATCAATCTGTGTCTAGTAGGTAATATATCGAGGTCCGTTTTATAATATCATTTGTTTATTCAGAAGCACAGAATTTCACAGGCTATTTACCTATCTCACTATTAAGCACATACATACATTCAATCGTCAAACCACCCGCATGAGTTTTCTAGAGGATTTTCCTTTCAACTCAGACAACGTCACCGCTGTCGTTTTAATCATTAAAAACCCGTTAATGTGACTCTTAACAAACGTGTATCCCATGGAAACATCACACTGACATACTATGACGTCATTCACTGAAGATTTGGTTTCATATTGATGCTTATAAACAACGGAAATGCAAATAAATCGTTAATAAAGTGTATGCTGTCGCATCGTGGTGTTGATATATATACTTTGGAATCAGTGGCACGTACTCCAAGAATTACATCTTCTTCAACTCAGGTGAGACTTACATCGGTCACTTCAGTTGTATTTACTTTCAACGTCTTCTTCTTTCTTCTTTTCAGCCTCTATTTATCCACTGCTGGACGTGGGCCTCTTCCATCTCTTCCTATTTGCTGCCATTTGCAGCCAGTTTTTCCCCCCCACAGCGGCTATGTCATCGGACCATCTTTTTGGAGGTCTTCCGACGCCTCTCTTATTCTCCCAGGTCTCCATCTCAAAATCTTTGGAGTCCATCTTGTGGGATCCTGTCTTGCAACATGTCCTGCCCATTGCCACTTAAGTCTTGCTATGCGATCCATGATGTCTACCACTCTAGTTCTATTCCTAATTTCTTCATTTCTTATTTTATCTCTTAGGGTTATACCAAGCATGGATCTTTCCATGGATCGCTGCATACATTTTAGTTTTTCGGCATTTCTTTTTGTGAGGGACATGGTCTCCTGTGCATATGTAGTCACTGGCAGTATACATGCTTCATACGTTTTTCTCTTCAGGCAGATTGGGATGTCCTTATTTTCTATACGTACTCATTAGTAAAATAATCACACTTGAACAACCCCCCTAGAAAGCTAGGGTTTCGCCCTAAAATCTTGATAAACTGGTTCCATTCGGGTTGTTTTCTTCACGTAGGCAATCTGTTCATTGGCTGGGAGGAAACACCCAAGGCATTCCAATAAATAAATCTGTGAACATACACAATAATATATTTTCTTATTGATGGAAAGTAGTATTCTTCTTCTTTGTCAGCCGTCCCTCCACCGCTGGGGATGTAGGCCTCTTCTAAAATTTTCCATCTTTTTCTATTTTGCGCCGCTCTCGACCAGTTTTAGGAATCATGTCGTCCTCCCGTCTTTTTGGGGATTCCCAATTGACCTCTTATTCTCATAGGGTCGCCATTTTGCAATTCTTGGTGCCCATCTTCCTATGCACAGTCTCGCCATATGTCCTACCCATTGCCATTTTTGTTTCGCAACACTGTCTCTTATATGTATGGATATCTGCGACTCATTTTCGTCGTCTTATCTCTTCATTTCTTATTTTGTCTCTACGGCTTATTCCTAATATCTGTCGCTCCATAGCATTTGCTCCATTGCGCATCTTAATTTGTGCATTGTGTTGGCTGTGAGTGACATTGTTTCCATTCCGTATGTCATTACCGGGAGGATGCATGTTTCGAAGACTTTTCTTTACAGGTTAATTGGGATGTCTTTGACTTTAAAGATATGCTTCAATTTGCCGAAAGCTGCCCAGCCCAATCCGATATATAAGGAGAGTAATATCCTGTTGAAAACATGACCATTCATAGGTTTCTGGTGTGGAGAATTGAGCCTGCCATAAATTCTCATTATTCCCTACATCCATTCCAATTATTTTATGGACAACCTTCAAGGTCTGGATCTCTTGTCTTGCAGTCCAAACGCTCATCTGATCAGCCATCTAATTGTCTTGTCCATATCACATAACAATTGTCCACATATTTTTACACTGGTGATGATAACTTTAAAAATATTCGTAACAGCGGATACAGTAAATTGCTGCACTTAATTCACATTACTGCGAACTTGTTTTGACAGATGAATACATTAATGCGAGGAATCACCACGGTTGGTTGCATATCTACCAGCATTAGTACATATTCCGGACGTAATGTTTTTCACCGTGTACTTATCTTATTATTCCATTCGGGGGTTCGACGAAAAAGCGAAAATTTTTAGAAAATTCTTCATCATTTTTATTTAATTTGTACAAAAAACCTACCTCAACAACCATACTCAAAGGTCCTACAAAAAAGAAGAAATACATTTCCTTAAAAAAATGTTTTTTCGTCGATAAATTTTCGTCCTTTATTCAGACATTTCGTTAAATAAGTGTCGAGAAAACCCATTGTACACGACATGTCTTCCAATTTTGCTTCAGCATCTTTCCGTACACAGTCGAGGATACACTCTTTTTAATCTGATTTCCTCAGGCTTCCTCAAAATCTCAAACATTAATTACTGTTAACATACACATTTTCTTTAGTGCTTTCACTCAAAGGTGGTCGTCACCTTTTCTCATTCGTTGTATGGTCTGCCCCTATCAAGCTCATGTCGGTGTCGGTCACATATTTTTTAATAACCAATTCCTCCAGATTACCAATAAGTATGCCCATTCCCACATCCCTCGGCTTAACTGGAATTTAGGGATTTTCATTTCAAACACGAAATATAATATGACATTTATACATTGGCTGTTTTCTCGTAGAACAAAAATTAGTACATAATTCGGTATTGAGTCTACGCGTTGTATTGTTATACCTAATATTGAACAGATAAAGACCATTGTTTGTTTCACAATAGTGTTATGAATAATAATCATTATGTCTGAAATGGTCGATAAATAACAAGACCTGTAACTATGATTAAACGCCTTTAGATCGTCATGCTTGTAAAACTTATTAATTTTCCACTGGGCAAAAAGACACGTGAGAACGTATACTGATGTGTTAAACCCTCTTACACTGGTATTCTGAAAAATCATATCCAACTCCAAGAAATTCAATGGCTGTTCTTTGAGTTGATCTTCTGATGATTTTGCTCTTCATAGCTGTAGCTCATCACCACTGACTCCTTGAATCGCAGTCGCATTTCATGTGCTCCAAGACTGTGCAACTCTCATTGTCCTTGAAAAATGCTGTTAAAAGATCAACTAGATACTCATATGTAGACTAAGAAGTTAGTCATCTAGTTCAGCTAAGGAGTTTTTCAGAAGGATGCATGGTTTTAAAAACTCATATGTAGACTAAGAAGTTAGTCATCTAGTTCAGCTAAGGAGTTTTTCAGAAGGATGCATGGTTTTAAAAACTCATATGTAGACTAAGAAGTTAGTCATCTAGTTCAGCTAAGGAGTTTTTCAGAAGGATGCATGGTTTTAAAAACTCATATGTAGACTAAGAAGTTAGTCATCTAGTTCAGCTAAGGAGTTTTTCAGAAGGATGCATGGTTTTAAAAACTCATATGTAGACTAAGAAGTTAGTCATCTAGTTCGGCTAAGGAGTTTTTCAGAAGGATGCATGGTTTTAAAAACTCATATGTAGACTAAGAAGTTAGTCATCTAGTTCAGCTAAGGAGTTTTTCAGAAGGATGCATGGTTTTAAAAACTCATATGTAGACTAAGAAGTTAGTCATCTAGTTCGGCTAAGGAGTTTTTCAGAAGGATGCATGGTTTTAAAAACTCATATGTAGACTAAGAAGTTAGTCATCTAGTTCGGCTAAGGAGTTTTTCAGAAGGATGCATGGTTTTAAAAACTCATATGTAGACTAAGAAGTTAGTCATCTAGTTCGGCTAAGGAGTTTTTCAGAAGGATGCATGGTTTTAAAAACTCATATGTAGACTAAGAAGTTAGTCATCTAGTTCGGCTAAGGAGTTTTTCAGAAGGATGCATGGTTTTAAAAACTCATATGTAGACTAAGAAGTTAGTCATCTAGTTCGGCTAAGGAGTTTTTCAGAAGGATGCATGGTTTTAAAAACTAATCTGACAGTTAAGAGCAAAGTTATCTAGACCTTGACTTCTGAACACATCTGGGGTTAGATTCCCATTATGATCCGAAATTGTACATTTCTAACCGAAGTTGACACCCTGAACAATAACTTCTGCGGACTAGACAGACACGTTAGATTTGAACACCATCAGCGCAAAGGCGAAAGCTGTCATGCCGATGGATAACTATTGCAATTATGTAAACTAAATAATAAGATATTGATTAATTGTATTTATCAATTTCTAACCATAACACTATTTTGTTTGTTTCAGAGTGAAGATTAAAATGAAATCGCTTTCCCAGGAAGCGTTCATCATCCTGGCCATTGCACTGCTGGTCTACCATGTATCTGGTGCAGAGAAGCAGACTTCAAGCGAGGATCTCGAAACAGATTACTATTATTATGATTCAGACGCGGATGCACTGTCGTCAAAAGAATTGAAACCATGTCCTAGAGACTGTATTTGTTCTGCGCAGACAGACACTCGAGTTGCGAAATGTTCCCGCTTAGAAATCGGCACCCAAATATTCGGAGATGACGTGACGGGACTTGAAGTCACTAATTCGGATAGAAAACATCCTCTGGTTCTAACAGACACCATCTTTTACAAAATGGGTCTTCATAAATTGACAAACATGAAATTATCCAACAATATTATGATAATGCTTGAACCCACAGCGTTCAGTGGTCTTAACAAATTGATGTCAGCCAACATGTCCAACAATCACATAACCGATATTGATATGAACATTTTTGATTCAAATCCAAACTTGGCTCTTGTCGACCTTTCAGACAACCCTCTGTCCATCTCGAAATACGATAGACCTTTCCTTAACTCAACATCAATCCAAGAACTAGAAATAGCTCGTTGTGGTATAACAAAGTTGGGAAAAAGGACATTTTCTCTACTGAAAAACATTATGTATATAAACTTGGCTGGGAATGTATTACAAGAAATAGATCCCATGTTATTTGCCAACCTGATAGCCTTGGAAGAATTAGATCTCAGCGATAATTTCCTGGAGAAAATACCTGATGATCTTTTGACCAATAATCCAAACATAACAACATTAATATTAAGAGGCAATCCAATTAAGTCTGTTGTCGGTGTTGAAATCAAAGAACTTCTTACCATTGACTTGAGCTTGACAAAAATAAGAGCCGTTGGACCATCTATGTTCAGTGGTATGAATTTATTATCTAATGTCAATCTCAGCGGAAGTGGAATCAGCAAAATCCACAATCAAGCATTCCACAACCTTACTTTCCTCAATTATTTGGATCTTTCTGACAACGATTTAGACATGATTTCTGATCAACTAATAAAAGAGAACCTGGAATTGGATATCTTCAAGATTGCCAGAAATTCTTTACTAACCAAGTTGCCAAAAGATGGTTTTGCTTGTGCCAACTCCACCTTTAATATTTATTTGTTTGATGCTTCAGGCTGTAGCATTGAAGTGCTACATGATAATACTTTCAAGACAATGTCGACCTTATCACAGCTTTTGTTGGGTGATAACCAGATTACTACTGTAGGAAAATCTCTATATCACTGTCCAAAACTGATTAAAATCGATTTATCTAATAATCTGATTACAACTCTTGATAAGAACACATTCAGCAGAAACATAGAACTTGGAAGATTGAATCTTGCTGGCAATCCTCTCAAAACTCTCTCTCCAGAATTATTCATTGATAATCCTAATATTGCCTGGTTGGATGTGAGTTATTGTGATTTGACATCACTCTGGACCTTGGAAAGCCATAAACCACGGGCTATCATGAACAATCTTCATTTCATCAATGCTTCAAATAATGAAATCAAATCTATCAAAAGAAACGAATTGGATATCATAAACAAACTCTTTACATTAGATATATCAGAAAATCCCTTAGAATGTAATCTTGATTTTGAAGTTTTGATCACATGGCTGGGAGACCATCGCGTCAGTCCTGGAGCCAGGGATATGATCTCAGCAGAAACAGCTAATCAAGAGAATGTCAAAAATAAACGCGAGAAATGGGACGCTTTAGCTAAATCAGTCTGCAAAACTGAACCTGTGAAGCCAATCATTGTCAACAGAATCGTCCCAACCCTGAACAAAGACACAAAAACAAAAGTTAACAAATCGCCATCCAACTTCTTCTATGTTGATGATGATGACGACGATGACGATGATGACTACAACACAAACTATGATGATGAAACAGATGAAGACGTATATGATGAAAGTTACTTAACAAACAAGAAAAACAAAGTTAAAGTAACAGAAATAATTAAGAATGCTGAAGAAGTAAACAAAATCATGAGTAATGCAGACAAAAAAGATTTATCTCACGACATTGATGTAAACACCAAAGAATTGATGGACATGATATCCAATATCAACGATAATATTGACACAAATAAAATCGATATTCCTCTAGCAAACGAAATGATCAACGATTCAGAAAAAGCAGAAGAAGAATTAGTTGAGGCATATCTCGATCAAGAAAGTCGCTATCGTGATGTGATTGTTCCCTTGAAAGTCACTGGTTTCATCCTGGCTATCATCCTTTTGATTTTAGGTGTTGTGAAATTGGTTCAACAATGCGCCTTGAAAGATCACGGCCGTGTGAGATGTACTGTTATATCTCTGAACCCATCTCGCGGAGAGGGACGTGTCAAGAAAGATTGCGGGTTGGTATATCAACAACTATCGGAAGATTTGAACGGACCAAAAACACCCATCATCAGCAGACATCTGCTTGGTATAAACAATCACAATAAGTTCAATGTTTATTCTATTGACGCCAATGAGAAGCAAGGTGCGGCTCCAGAGCATGTTTAATATTTACTTCAACTCAATATAAACAAGAATATACACAATATAATAATAACTATTTCGGAAAAAACAAAAAGACATGTAATTGTTGCTTTCCTAGTCACGAGGTAACTAAAATAAATTAAATTATTTTTGGATTTAATGATTTTACAGCATTTAGTGAGAATAATAGAAAAATCAATCTAAAAACTTAGATTAACAACTACGTACCAGTGTAAGACTCGGCTTAATCGTAGTCCCTGTGAGCGACCACACTTCATCAGACTTTTCGTAACGCAGTATCTCCTTTCTGCTTAAAATTTAGCACTCTATTAGGGAGAAATTCGATGTTATATCTTGTCCTGTTACTGTTAAAGGCAGTTTTCGCCCATTTGTAAATGTCGGCAGATAAATTCACACTGATCAGATTTTTGTTTGAAATTGAAGATGATATAACATAGGCTCTATTTGTTTATTTATGTTTTTAAATATTAAACAATGAAATTATACTTAATATTTGTTAAGAAAATTTCCGCGTACGGGTACGGGTACACCAAAAATGTGTGCGCACCCATAACTCATAGTAATTCTTATCCGATTTGATTGAAATTGTATCGATGTAGATGAGTCAGTAAAATGTTGAGATCTGTACCTTCAGGGGAACCCTTTTAAAGTATCCAAAAAAAAACTCACTCGTTCTAGAAAAAGGGCTAAAAATGAAAAAAAAAATTCTTCGATTTTCATAAAATTTGGTATGCGGGTTGGTCTTATGCTCCTACACAAGCATGTAAAATTTGAGGTCCGTAACTTTAGTGGGTTCCCCTCAAAGTACCGATTAATATTGAATATGTAGTTCTAAAGCAGATAATAATTGTCTTCTGGCTGTTATAATATACTATGAGTTCTGGGCTACCCTAGGTTAGCAGCTTTTTTTTTTATTATGATCGCAATTTCAAACAGATTTAATATTTAGATATCGAGAAATTAATTAAATTAAGTATAATTGTACAGAAAATATTTTTATAAAACAATATTGAGTATAATATACCTAATATTTTTTACGACTTACGACAAAATATTCGATTCAATACAGTAATTAAATATTTTACAATAATAATTTTCATTTAACAACAAAATGCAATTGAAGCTTTCAAAATTTTAAAATATTGTTTAGTATTTTTATTAAAATTTAACATTGAATAACTGTACTTAAATAATGAACTATGCAGTAATTACAGATAGTTTTAAATTATTTTTCCTATGTTTCTTAATATCACAATATGAATTATTTTCATCCAATTTATTATTTTTCATTGCTTTAAATTAGTTTTATTTGCACACAATCTTTATTTAAACAGCTGTCAAATAATTTCAAATTTCAGGTCATGCAGTGTTGCCATATTATTACAATTTTGCATTTGTTAAAAAATGTATAAAAATAAACAAAATCAATCCAAAAATACAATTTGATTGTAAGAATGTAACGCCATAAAATAGAAATAAAAATATTCATTAATTAGTTTTTATTTACATTTTAAATAATATATTTTATTCTTTGTGTAAAATAGGTATCTCTTTCATAAGTACATATAGGTACGTAAGTTAAATGTTAATTTTTATTTTGGTAAGGCCTAGCTGTAACATACCTAATAGCATTACAGTAGGTATATATTTTTTAAAATATCATATTGTATAACAGTGAGCTTCAAAATATTTCGACATTATAAATAAAATCAAAAATAATAAAATTACTTACCATTTCATTGTATGAGTAGGTACCTACATCTTGTAAAATTGATTTTTATTCTTCTAAATTATTTTGACAACTATCATTTTATTTTTTCTTTTTTATCTTAAACTCAGTTTTTATTCTTAAAGATTTTTTTAACAGGACATGAAATACTTAATAGGTATTTAAATAAAATGTTACTTACTTTTATAACAATGAAAATGTATGTTTTTTGTCTTATAAGTTCTTAGAAAAATAATGAAAATTATAACAAAAAATAAAAAAAAAAACAACTTTGTATGTATTTGACATTCCGAATATTACTCCCAGAAAAATTCTTAATTCCATTGTAATTATGTAGGTATTTTTATTTTACTTTCTGTTTTTATATTCTATGGAAATAATATTTTTATTAACATAAAATAAATATTTTTTAATTTAAAAATAAAAATGCATGGTGTTTCTCTTAATACAAAAATAATCTATTCCATTATAACTACCTTTTTAGCTAAAAAATCATGGCTTTTGTGGATAGTCTGACATATAGACATGCCAGAGATATAGATAAAGTAGGTAGCGCTGAATTGAAAAAACTTGTTACTTTGCTTAACACAATAATCTTAAAGATTATATTAAAATTTGTGAAAGTTTTTGTCAAAGTTACATACCGTCGGTGGATTATTGAAATCTGCTATGTGATATAAACAAAATTCTACAGGAAACACATAAAACTGTTTAAAAGATTTAACTAATGTACCTACATAGTAGTTTTTAAATTCCTTAATAACTTTTTCACACCTCAATATCACATAGTGGGTTTCATTGGTAGATGCGCCTTGACGAGAAGATCATTTTGGTACCCAAAACTCTTGGCATTTTGGTCACATAGCAAGTTTCAAGAATCCACCGACGATAACGCTTTATACTTTTTCCCTCTGTAGGTACGCAAGAGGAGAACATTTTGTTAATAAAAAAATGAATCATGCCCACCAAAAGTAAACACAAATATTATACTTTTGACATATTTCACAGAAAGCAAAGCTTGAATCAGTTACAATTAATTCTATCCGGAGCCAGGACATCTACCTTTTCCATAGCATGACTGGAATCCTACCAGATGGATGGTTTTTTTTCAAAATATCACGATTTGTAATTTGACCACTTAAGCGTAAACATAGTTCAAGACAGAATAAGCTTATCTAGGTAACAACTATTAAGGGCGTTTAATATAGTACTGCTGCTACAACACTATAGTCGGCACACCCAACGCATGCTCATCACTTCTACAATTGTAAAAATGAGGTGGATATGACTGGGACATATTGTGTTAAGGATGCCAAAAGACTGTTGGCCGAGGAGAGCACTGTAAGGTATTATATTCTCTTTGAGCACTGTTCTTCCTCCTATCAGGGTTCTCAAGGCGAGGAAGATCCTCTCACACCTCGTTCCGTTCCTTGGAAGCAAAGCCAAGAGATTTGTATATGGTGTGGAAGGAGATCATCGCGACTGCCCAAGATAGAGCATAGTTGAGGAGATCGATTAATTAAGGACAAGGATAATTCATTCATTATGAAGTGGTTGGTAGACTGGCGGTTACAACGCCGGTATTCGTACTGTTTCGTGCGGACGTCGTGGTTCGATCCCAGGTGCCGACCATCTTCCTCTTTCACGACACAAGCTTTAAGTAACTTACTGTGAAAGAGTCAAGGAGTGTATTTGTGTTCACTGTGAGTGAACACAGATTCATTTTTATATAAAAAAAAAATTCCTTGTAATTTATTGTTTGTATTCTATAAAATTTATTGTATTCTATCATTTCTGATTATTATTCTACTATAATAGCTCAAGGTTTCAGTAATAAAATAATTATTATTTTAAAGTATCATTCTAAAATCCATACTTTTACCTAAAGAGACATCTATTGAAAAAAATCGAAAATTATTTACAAACGGTATCTACATAATATAATATGTCCGGGTGGAGGTCTATAATAAAATAAAAAAAAAAATATATAATATTAAAGTGAGTTGGTACTTTTAATAATATGTAATATTATTATCTAGCTCTAATACATAATGAAATAGGTTAGTAGGTACCTACCTACTATAATTTTCCCGAAAAAAAATTACAAAATTAGCTAACAAAATGAAATAAATCATTTTGTTTTGGTACATAATGAGCTTGCCAACTTGGAAGGAGTGTCTTTAGATAACAATAAAGTATGTACCTACATAGTATGTATTACACTGATATTTTTTTTTAGTTCGGAGATAACAAACTTTTTGATAATACATACATATCACAATAGGTATAAATTAGGTACAATTTGAGCAGTGTTGTGTACACAAACCCAGCTAAGTATATAAAAATACGAGACAGTAACTAAAGAACCGTTCGCCATTACACTAAGCGAATTAGTATTATTATTTTTGTCAGTTATCTTGTAAATAATTCTTATCAATTCCCTATACCGAACCGCTTGTTGCCCGGCAAATAATGTCGTGTGATTATCAAATCAAGTTACTTTTATTTGAGCGTCGTGCGTGAGTGGCGGCTGTCAAGTGAGAACCACTTGTTGACGTCAAAGTTTAATTTTTCAATCATAACAAGTTTTTTTTTACTTTCTAAACTAACAAAAAACAAAATGCATTCTCGTAAAAGAGTTGTAGACTTATTGCAAGTTATCTCTAGTGCGTCGTAAGTTTTTCATTTTAAATGATATAATATGTTGTTCGTGCCTTGTGACAAACCTGACCTAAATGTTTAAATAGTTTTGATAAGGAATAATATTATTGCAGTTGCAAGTGTCCTGCTCATGGACATGGACACAGCCATGCCAGTTCTGTACCGAATCCTGTACCATCTAAAGATTATGCCTTTGAGGTAACATTTTTAAAGTTTTTTTTTCAACATAATACTATCAATGCGTAATGCATCAATTTTGTCACTGATAGATAGGGTGAGGAATTGTAGTATTACAAAGGAGTGTGGAGTAAATGTTAGCGCAGTGATTAGAATGGAAGTGAATAAATTTAGGTGGTTCGAGCATGTTGAGAAAAGGAATGATAAAAAGGATCTATAAATCTGAAGGAATGGGTGCGGGGCACATGGCCGACTTAAATTGAAGTGGACTGATCGTATCTGTGCCATCTTGAAGTAGCGCCAAATCAGGGTACAAAGAATAGGTACATAGATACAATAGATACAAGTCTCTCATCACTGTCCCTCACTCTTGGCCTATATACCTTTTATTCCAGTTGAGTCTGCATATACCTACATTACCTACGTTTTTCTATTAATTGTCATTTATTTCCTACCAACTCACTATTAATGCTTGTGTATATACAGTGGTACCTCGACATACGAGTGCCCCAACATACGAGTTTTTCGAGATACGAGCCGGCGAGCGAGAGATTTTTTGTTTCGAGATACGAGCAAAATCCAAAATACGAGCAATCGATTTAGCGGGTTCGGCTGACTAAGATTGGCATTCAATCCGTCGTCAGGCATGGTGAGGCAGCAAGGTCTGATATGTAGGCAGCTGAGGATCACCTTAAAACGTTTTCTGAACTGATAAAAGCCCAAGGATATATCCCCTAGCAAGTCTTCAACTGTGACGAGACAGGTATCTTCTGGAAAAAGATGCTGAATAGGACATACATAACGACAGAGGAGAAGACGATGCCAGGCCACAACCCATGAAAGATATATTAACTTTAGCACTGTGCGCCAATGCGAGTGGCGACTGCAAGATCAAACCTCTGCTTTTATACCATTTAGAAAACCCCCGATCATTTATAGTCACATAAAATTTTAAAAGAATAACTGCAAGTTATGTGGAGGTCAAACCCGAAGGCATGGGTTACCGTTCTTTGTGGAGTGGGTAAACCTGATTTTTGGGCCTTCTGTTAAAAAAATATCTACAGGAAAACAACCTACCCGTGCAAGCCCTTCTCGTTCTCTATAATGCTCCTGCTCATACAACAAACCTCGAAGATGACATTCTCCTAGAGTTCAAATTTATAAGGGTTCGCTACATCACCCAACACCACTCCTATCCTGCAGCCCATGGATCAGCAGGTGATTTCTAATTTTAAGAAGCTATACACCAAGCACCTGTACCACTAGTATAAGTTTTCGATGATCGAATATCGAAACGATCATCGAAAGAGTTTCGAAAAATTTCCATACAAAAATGATCGAATGATTCGATCGTTTGATTTTCGAACACTATTTGCACACTAATAAGCGCTTATTAGCGTACAAATAGCTTTCGATTAAACTCGTACTAGCCCCACTGTTTTGGCGCTGCTTTAAAGTAACGAAGAACACAAACCTCGCCCTTCGAGTTCTGGAAGGACAACTTTATTTATTTATTTCTCCATCCATAGGCCCTTGCAGGCACTTGGTGGCGTCATTATTACATATAACAAATATTAATTTTCAATAGTCAAGGAATTCAATATAGACAATAATAATATAATAGAAGACAAAAATAAAATGTGAAATACCTATGATTTGCAGTGCCGGTTGATGTAAAGAGTCAACCGGCACATTGTCCTTGACATGTTGTATTTTTATTATCAATTTAAAAATGTTTGAAATATAATAATAAGTAGATACCTAGTAACAAGTTGATAGTCTATGCTAAACGCTGCTGTTAGCCTCATTTAGCATATCGTCAGTGGAGTAAAATGATTTTTCGACAAGGTACGACTTCACTCCTCTCTCAAACTCGGAACCAGCCAGATTTCGGATGTCGGCCGGGAGCACATTGAACAGTCGGACGCTCTGACAGATATAGCTTTTAGATGTTTTTGTCAGTCTATGTTTGACGGGTCTGATGTCGTGTTTGCGTCTTGTCTCGTATCTGTGTGCATCGCCATTTTCGGGTGTTCTCGGCAGATTCCTTCGTGCGTACAATAAGCACTCCCTTATGTATGCACCCGCGAGAGTAAGTATGCCTAGGGATTTAAATTTATCTCGGCATGAATCCCTCGGGCGCATACCCAGGATCGCTCTCACTGCCCTTTTTTTGTAAGATGAAGACTCGAGAGAAATCTGCCGCTTGCCCCCAGAATAACACGCCATATGTCATGACGCTATGGAAGTACGCAAAATATACATTTTTTGCTGTTTCCTGTCCACATATTTGTTTAGTTTTTTTAATGGCATAGATTGCTTTGCTGAGTTTATCACACAACTGTTCAATATGCAAGCCCCATTGCAATTTTCCATCCAGGGTAACACCCAGAAACCTGCATGAAGCGTTGCTTTTAATTGCTTTTTCAGCAAGAAAGTTCCCCGTAAGGCTCCCGTCCGGCTCCTGTCCAAGAGAAAAGCGAATCGCACTCGTCTTCGTCGTGTTAAGGAATCGCACACGTCTTCGTCGTGTTAATATCGTGGTTTGCCTAAAAATTATTGATCAAGCCTGGCTGGGTGTTTCAACGAGGACCTTGACCTCTGTATGGAAGAAGCTGTGGCCTGAAACTATAGCGGAAAGGATCTACGAAGAATTGGAACCCGGTGTGTCAGTGGAGGAGATTGTGTCTCTGGGGAAATCCATGGGTCTGGAGGTGGACGAGAGAGACGTGAACGGGCTCGTCGAAGAGCACACCCAGGAACTGACAACTGAGGAGTTTTGCAGTCACAGCAGGATACGGAGGTTTACTAGAAATAAGTTTCGAGGAGTCAGAGGAGAGATTGTTTCCACAAGTGAGATAAAGGACATCTTGGGAATGTGGGAGAGAGTTTCACAGTTCATGGAAAAGAATCACCCTGAAAAGGTTGACGGAGCTGTTTAATGACACATGCCTTACTCATTTCCGGAACGTTCTGAGAGGGAGGAAGAAACAAACCTCTGAAAGCGAGAAAAGTGTTGTGAAAAAGGCAAAGACCAGTGAAGAGAAAAGTAGTGACGAAAATTAAGCTGAAACACATCTTTGCATTCTCTTTTTTTTTACTATAAATATTTGAAATTTATAAATACCTACATTTTTATTATTAAAAAAACACGTAACAAAAATATCTGGGGTGACATTTTGGGGGCTGGAACGGATTAATGCCAGTTCAATTGATTTCTATGGGGAAAATTGCTTTGAGATACGAGTAAATCGAGATACGAGCAAGGTTGCGGAACGAATTAAACTCGTATGTCGAGGTACCACTGTACTTTACTGGTGTTTTTGTTTTCATAGTTTTTGTATCATCACTATTTGGATATCTGTGTTATAAAATAAAATAAACATCGTATTTATTTAGATGGCGTGTTCGACCATTCGATATGGTATTGGTGTAACCAGAGAAGTGGGAATGGACATGATTAATATGAAAGCCAAGAATGTCTGTGTGATGACAGATCCGCATCTGACAAAACTCTCTCCAGTCAAGACCACAATCGATTCTTTGACGAAAAATGGTGTAAACTTTCAACTCTATGACAAGGTTCGAGTTGAACCCACTGAACAAAGGTATGTTATTAAATTATATAGGTATGGTCGATCTAAGGTCCAGTTTTTTTATTTTAAACATATTTTTCTTTTCAAGTTTGATGGATGCTACAAAATTCGCCAAGGAAGGTAAATTTGATGCGTACATAGCTGTGGGAGGTGGATCGGTAATGGACACATGCAAGGCTGCTAATTTGTACGCTTCAGACCCTGATGCCGACTTTTTAGATTACGTCAATGCGCCCATTGGTAAAGGAAACCCAGTTCTAGTTACGCTGAAACCCCTTATTGCAAGTAAGTGTATTTTTAACACATTTTTATTAGGCCGTTCATTGGCCGTTCACTTGCTTGTGTATTTTTTTTGTGGGTGGAATCTTGCAATAGATTTTTAGCCAACTGGATTGTAGCTGGACACTTCAAACTTTCGAAATAGCTCAGAACACAATGAAAATGCATTACTTTAAACCATCAAAACTTAATTGAATTCATTTTCACTAAATTTTGTTTTGTATACATCATGACGGTGGCAATATGCTACTTAAAAATATGAAATAGCTGTAGTAGGTTTTATTCAAGTTAAGAAAAAACTAACAAAAAATGAAATGCGATGTTCTTAGTTCTGTTTTTTGTTTCTAGTTCCCACCACCTCCGGCACAGGCAGTGAGACCACGGGAGTCAGTATATTTGATTACGAACCTCTCCATGCTAAAACTGGCATTGCCAACAGAGCCATTCGCCCCACCCTTGGTATAGTGGACCCTCTGCACACATTGTCCCTCCCAGAGAGGGTATGTTCCTACTCAGGATTCGATGTCTTCTGTCACGCTTTAGAAAGTTTCACAGCCATCCCGTACACAGAGAGAGGTCCTGCTCCAACTAACCCTATCTTGAGACCTGCCTATCAAGGACAGAATCCTATCTCCGATGTTTGGGCAAGGTATGCACTGAAAGTAAGTCAACTGTTTTAATGCTACAAATCTTCACATATGAGATTAAAAGGTACTTTTACCTCGACCTCAGTAGCCTGCGGCATAAGCACCGACTTCTGATCAAGAGGTGCTGGGTTGGAATCCTGATCTGTATTTTTTACATGAAATTTTTACTCAGGGTTAAATCCTGCCTCAGATTAGACAGTACTTCAACTATACCTACTGACACCAATGTATCAAAGAGTGTTATTTATTTACTTTTGAATTATTTTAACTTCAAAAGACCACGCAAAAGATACTAGTCAATAAAACAACTTACTAAAAATAAACTTGTAATTTTCTATACAAAGGTGTTAGTATAGTCGGTATAACTTATTGCCTGGGGCAATTTTTTTTCTGGTCCCATCTAAGCAGAGACAGGCAATCCTCAGGTAGAAGTTTTAAGTGAAAAACTAATTGGGACCTCTTGATTAAGAGTTAACACCTATACCACTAGGGTGTTGAAAGCTAGTTGAGCTTAATTTAAGCACCCAAAGTATCTTAAGTTTATTTCTAATAATATTGTGAGTTTATCAATATTGACCAGAAAATTGCTGTATTTATAAGCATTCCATTCCACCCTCTTGTCCTAAGGATGTAACATACGTCTTCATACTCAATTAGAGGTGAAACTTTGCTGTCTTAGGAACTCAGTGACATGATATAACTATATTTAAAGAAAAAGTGGAGTATTGTTGTATCATGTTGTCATGAATCTCCGTGTTCAGTGTTCATGGTATCTATATTAGCTGACCTTGTCACAATGTGTCCAGATTATATTGTTTAAAATACATTGGTACATGAGATTATGTTTACTCGGTAACTACTTGCATGTAGAGTATTTTATGTTTTTGAAAAACACTTCTTATCTTGTTCTGATATTTATTAATTATTATTGATAATATACATAAAATGATTGTAGGCTTTTCTTATCTTCACTTTTTTGATGTGTCAGAGAGGAGTTGTTGATTTGACAACATCAATCATGTAATTAATATAATTAAATTAAAAGATGTTGGGGGTATATAATTTTTTTGATTATCACAAAATTATTTAGTAGATTTCACAAAAATTATACTTACATATTACCAGATAATGAAAATCTTGCAGATCTCTTGGATCCGCCTGTAGCAAAACAGATTCTCAAATTGTCTTAACACCAGTATTATACTACATACTGCTGGGGAAATCTTCGAATCAAAACTTCTAAAATGGAATGTTGTAAATGTAAAGTGATCATACTGAACTAACCATTATTGCTGAAGGCCCTAAATTAATGTTGCTCTTAAAAAAAATAACTCATAAAATTTAAAGTTTGTTATAACCGCCGACATCTGTTATCATTAATAATCATAGCAACTAGGTATCATTAATAATCATAGCAACTAGGTATCATTAATAATCATAGCAACTAGGTATCAACTTTCTGACGAAAATTATAAGAAGGTACAATAAATATTTTGCGTGGGGTTAATATCAAGCTACGGACAAACTTGAACAATTATTATGCTTGATTGTTGCATAATAATAATGTGTATTATAAATTACAAATATTGATTGTAGGTAATCAAAGAATACTTTGAGAGTGCTGTGTATCAACCAGACAATTTGGAAGCAAGATCCAATATGCATTTAGCATCCACAATGGCGGGCGTTGGCTTTGGTAATGCCGGTGTGCATTTATGTCACGGACTGTCTTACCCTATTTCTGGAAATGTCAAGAAATTCCAACCCAAGGGATATAGGTTCGTAACATAATAACAACTCGCAATATATGATATTACAGTTAAAGACTATACTATCATAATTAATCTTAACTTTTTTAGTGATGACCATCCTATAATTCCTCACGGTTTGTCGGTGGTAATGTCTGCACCAGCGGTATTTGCCTTTACCGGATCTGCCTGTCCAGAGAGGCATTTGGAAGCGGCTGAATTGCTGGGAGCGGATATCAGCAATGCCAAAAAAGCAGACGCCGGTGCGATATTAGCCGATGTAGTCAGAAAATATATGAGTATTATGAAGGTTGAGAATGGACTGTCCGAATTGGGATACACGAAAGAAGATATACCAAATCTCGTCAAAGGCACTTTACCACAGGTACTGTATTAAATTTTTATTTTACCGCATACACATACCTACAAATATATGTATTTGAAGTAATATTTCCAAAATGTTCAATTTTTTAAGAGTATAATATTTAGGAATAATTATTAATACACAGAGCAAGTGCTCATTCAACACAAGTTTAATATTTACTTGCTTTCCATCTCCGCTCGCGAATATAATTAAAGACGGGACTTCAAAGAGTTTACTCTCTCTTTACATCTTGTTATGAAGGATTATTATAAACGAGTTGGTAATTGCAAATATTTCCAAGCTGGCTACAAATTCTGGCTGATGTTTACAAGCCACACTATTGCAGCCACACATTTCATGGAATTGTAGCCCGTTAATGAGTCCCAAAAAGACTGTTCAAAGTTGCTTATTGATGATAGGAGTTACTGAAAACTCGGTAAGCAAAGAAAGGGTCTAGAAACATATTAATCACTTTGTCTTTTTTTTTACAGCATCGCATAACAAAACTTGCCCCAAGAGAACAATCAGAAGAGGATCTTTCTCAACTGTTTGAAAATTCAATGAAAGTCTTCTAAGTTTTTTTTAGTGATGTGTACCTACAATAATTATTAAAAAAATCACTATGTCTTCCTTTCACATAGCAATAAATTTTTATCATATTTTGTATATCTATCTATACTTGGCTTGCACCCATTTTTGGGTGATGCAGCACATATTTTGTATAAGGATTATAGTTTAAAAACTATCTCTTGCCATAATTATTATTAAAATGCCATTTTTTAAAGATAAGTTTTTATACTAGGTATTCATTTTGTTTGTTTTTTCTTCTACTAGTATTTTATTTTGTACCTTTTATGGACAAGCTTATTTACTATCAGTTTTTAATTACTATGCATTCATATTATATCAACATTATGAATAATTATGTTTTTATATATACCTTTATATGGTTAAAACTAATAAAAATACTTTTAAAAAACAAATCGATAATTATTTTATTTTGATATCAATATACCTACTCCTTTATAATTTTTTTCAAAGAATAGGGAGGCACATCCCACATAAGATCCCTCAGCTTTGCTTCGAAGGAAAGAAACACAACAAGAGAGTCTTCAGAACCTGTTGTGGAAAGTCAATTTGATATCTATATAATAATTCTGTTATGTACTGATTTTCTTCTGTCATAGGCAATTAATCCGGATAATAATTCAGGTTCTACTGTACTTACATCGAGATTTTAGAACAAAAATGCCTTCATATTAAAAAATAAGTACGTAGTAAAGAGATTAAAAGAAAACGAATGAATGAATATTATCTATTTTTGACAATACACTTTGCCTAGGAAAATAAAATGATCTTGATACATAGTTTAACAGATTTCCATCTTGGAAGAATTCGGAAATCCATGCATATCAGTTTGTTAAGTACCCCAGAAGCAGCAGTGATACAGAATTGAGAAAAGTAAAATTCCAAACTTTTATGCAGTGGCTCTCAATCTTTTTCTCGCTGTTATGAAATAAAAACTCATTTTAATTTTTTTTAAACAAAGCTTCGAGTATCAAAAAATCAAATTATAATAACTTAGCCTATCTGGGCAACATTTTTGTAACTTATTTAAAATGTTTGTACCTATAAAGTAGTTATTAAATAAATAAATAAACTAAGAGTGAAAAGAATAAGATTTATTAATTTTCATACCTAAAACATTTCTTACGAAAGTTTTTACAGAAAACCAAAAAATATAAAAAAAATATTTTTAAGTAGGTATTTATTTATTTCTTATCCCCCGGGGGTCTCAATCGGGTTCATGTCACAATTACAATCTTACAATTATGAAAAATTACATTGAGAAGAAAAATCAAAATAAAAACAACAGAAAAAAATCAAAATATACAGTAAAGTTAATACAATATAAGCTCGGTATTTCCAACACTAGCGTGGTATAAAGAGCCCTATTAGTATTTCGTCATTATTATTGAAAAGAAATAAAAACTACGTACCTATAGATATAATAATAAAAAAGAAATAAACAAAAATAACAGTCAATAGAATATTATATGCAAATCTTACTTTTTCCAATTCTATAATGGCCAATGGGGTGATAAATGCGTGAATTGACTAGATAATTTTGCGAATGTTGTTGGATATTATTTGATAAAACCTGTGATGACTGCCTCGGGTGTAGCTTTGGAAATACGGGGAATACCCAGAGTCATTATTAAAAAGTTATAACTTAAAAGTGGTTGGTAGGCTGGCTGTTCCGACGCCTATATACTTTCGTATCGGTCGTTGGTTCGATCCCAGGTGCCAACTATTTTACTCTTTCGCGACACAACCCTATGATTAGCGTGAAAGATGTTAAAAGTGTATTTGTTTTCATTTCGAGTAAGCACAAATTCATTTAAAAAAATAATAATAAGTTGGTACCTACCCTAATTTAAGTAAGAAAGAAGTATTTATCCAGCAGAGATGTTTATAAAGTCTCGAAGTAAAGAAATAATCCTTCATTTAGCATTCCCGACAGACGTTGTCCTGTATTCCTAACTATGAATATTTTATTCGAATTGGTATGGTGATGAATTAATTAGCATTTGACCAATGTAAATCCAACCAATGTGTCTGTTTTAAACCACGTATATTCCATCCGCATTCTGTCAATCGCACTAACTATCTAACAACTGAGAGTTCCTGTCAAAATTTCAAAATTTGAATAAAAATTATATGATACAAAGTACTAATAAGATTGCCTACGTAGAGTTTTCTTTAATTTTCCACGCAACTTTCTTAAGTTGTTTTTCATAAGAACCGTCTCCTACTCCTGACAAAAGCAAACACGACAAAAAAAGAATTAGCGAAATCGGTCCAGCCGTTTACGCGTGATGCGATGAGCACGGAAAATGGTATGTACCTAAGTAACAAATATCCAAAATCACTCGTGTGGATATTAATAAATAAATAAATTGTGGCTAATAAAGTTACACAAAATAAAAAAAAACAAAAGTTCTACAAAAGAAAAAGTTTTTTTTTTAACCCTTTGCACTCGAAAGAAAAAGTTACAATGAAAACTATATACAGTTCGTTGTGAAATTACCTCGTTGCTTATAACAAAAATTATAAAACAGTAGGTGTATGTCAGTGGAAAAAGCGAAAGAAGTCACTACGAAGTGTTGTAGTTACTTGGATAGAAAAGAGTGGAGGTCCGTTCCCTCTGCCTACTTCAAGGGCACGGCGTGATGGGTAAAAAATGAATATAAGTTCTTGAGAATACATACGATAAAATAACGAAAATAAAATAAAGGCGGTTTGCTTTTTTCGTGAATTATTTTTGATGTGGAAAAATGGATAAGTATTATAAATTCATGAGTTTATCATTAAAAAGATAGAATGCGTAAGAACATAAGAATGAATCTTCTTGCAGGCACCTATTTATATGCAGACGAAATAAAAAAAAAAACAGTTGAGGAAATAGAGATGAGATAAAAAGATGACTTTTTATGGTAAGATAAATATAATTTTGAAAATATGATACTTATCTTAAAATGGTAAAAAGAGAATGGCTAACACAGGTTGAGAGTCGTTGATTTATTTTAATTCTGTCATGATTCTGTTCAAAACTAACTTTAGATAAAGTTAGGTAGGTATTTTATAATCACAAGTCTGCTTTATATTAAAATCAACTAAGATTCAACAGTAGTTGAAGTTTTAGTTGAATTGATTTTTTCCACGATTAAAAATAACAATTCCTCCTAAAATAAAAAATGAAACTAGCCAAAACTGCAGTGTCGTTTTCGCCAAATGGATTAACATAATTATTGATTACATTTCGATATAAGATTAAAAAAGCAGTTTTTTATAAGCCTCTTTTCTGCGTAAATTATGTTATTATCTTATTTATTAATAAAGGAAACCCAATCTATTTGTCAACATAAAAATAAGGATAAACAACTGCGATAATCATATTGTGATATCCGCAACTTTATCTATCGCAACAGAGGAACCGTCGACAGGGGATATTTTAACTAACGGTTATCAGGAGCACATGAGCGTAAGAAGATCTGTAGCCCAGCGATCGCGGCGCACCACTTGGCGCTGTATGGAATCAACCATAGTTCAAAAAGTTTGTGCAAAAAGGGGCTAACTTACACCAAATGTATTAGGCTGACAGAAAGACTCAAGAGATCTTTTCTTAACGCTCCCACTGATCCACAGGTGGCGCAAATTGTTCCATGTAGATGCCATCTGTTGAATTTTGATG